>BDMB01000064.1:416480-740234 GCA_016859785.1 Macrotyloma uniflorum | reverse complement strand
TACGCTTGCATCTTGAGTAGCTTGGATACTTCTTTCTTTACTTCCTCGAATCTTGATGGAAGACAATGTGAAACCTGTGAGGCAGCCCCAAAGGAGAGTCAATCCTACAATAGCCGAGGAAGTAAAGAAAGAAGTATCCAAGCTACTCAAGGCCGGCATAATCTATCCAATATCAGATAGTGAATGGGTGTTCCCTGTACAGGTTGTTCCAAAGAAGTCAGGCACCACTGTTATAGAAACAAAAGACAAGGAAAAATTACAAGCAAGAGTCACCAACAAATGGAGAGTATGTATAGATTATAGGAGACTCAATGCAGCCACAAGGAAGGATCATTTTCCTCTGCCCTTTATTGATCAAATGCTGGAAAGGCTAGCAGGTAAGTCTCACTACTGTTTTTTGGATGGTTTTAGTGGTTATATGCAGATTCACATTGCACCTGAAGATCAGCACAAGACAACATTCACATGTCCATTTGGCACATTTGCTTACTCAAGGATGCCCTTTGGTCTGTGCAATGCTCCTGCCACTTTTCAAAGGTGCATGGTGAGTATATTTAATGAATTAATTGAAGACTGTATGGATGTTTACATGGATGACTTCATTGTTTTTGGATCCAGTTTTGACTTATGCCTAGCTAACTTATCTAAGGTATTGCATAGATGTGTAGAGTTTAATTTAGTTCTTAACTATGAAAAATGTCACTTCATGGTCCAAGAAGGTATTGTTTTAGGCCATCTGATTTCATCCAAAGGCATTGAAGTGGACAAGACCAAGGTTGAAGTTATCTCTACCTTAAAGTATCCGCAAACAGTGAAGGAGGTAAGATCATTTCTAGGACATGCTGGGTTTTATAGGAGGTTCATCAAGGATTTCAGTAAGATTGCTTATCCTCTTTCTAAATTATTGCAAAAAGATGAAAAATTCATATTTACTGATGATTGCAAAACTGCTTTTGATAAATTAAAAGTGAATTTGACGACTGCCCCTATTATGCAGCCACCTAATTGGTCATTTCCTTTTGAATTAATGTGTGATGCATCAAATTTCTCATTAGGGGCTGTGCTGTCACAAAAGATTAATAAATTACCCTGTGTCATTGCATATGCATCCAGAACTCTTGACTCTGCACAAGTTAATTATACCACAACAGAAAAAGAACTTCTAGCCATTGTCTTTGCATTAGATAAGTTTAGATCATACCTGTTAGGGACCAAGATCATTATATATACTGATCATGCAGCCATAAGATATTTATTAAAGAAGCAGGATGCTAAACCACGACTGATCAGATGGATTTTGCTGCTCCAGGAATTCGAAATTGAAATAAGAGATAGATCTGGTACGAATAACCAAGTGGCTAATCACTTGAGCAGAATTATTTATAATAACCCAACTGCATCACAAATAAATGAAACTTTTCCTGATGAGCATTTGTATTCATTGAATTCTATCCCATGGTTTGCTAATATTGCTAATTATGTAGCTACTGCAGTTTTACCTTTGAATGCAGACAGGAACTATTTAAATAAGCTTAAGTCAGAGGCAAAGAACTATGTGTGGGAAGCACCTTATCTTTGGAAATTTTGCAGTGATCAAGTTATTAGAAGATGTGTCACTCATGAGGAAGGCAGACAGATTTTAGAGCTGTGCCATAACTCCCTAGCTGGAGGTCATTTAGGGAGCAAGAGAACTGCAATGAGAGTATTAGAGAGTGGCTTTTACTGGCCCTCCATATTTAAGGACGCGCATAATTATGTTATGACCTGTGAGCCAGGTCAAAGAGCTGGAAATGCCATAAATAGAAGAAATGAAATGCCACAGCAGCCTATAATTATCTGTGAAGTGTTTGATGTATGGGGGATAGATTTCATGGGTCCCTTCCCTGTCTCAAATAATTTTTCTTATATACTACTTGCTGTTGATTATGTATCCAGGTGGGTTGAAGCCAAGGCCACCGCCACCAATGACTCTAAAGCTGTTTGTAAGTTTATTAAAACTAACATATTCTACAGGTTTGGTGCACCTAAGGCTATTATAAGTGACCAGGGAACTCACTTCTGCAACAAGACCTTGGCTGATTTATTTTTAAAATATGGAGTCACTCATAAAGTCTCCACTGCTTACCATCCCCAAACCAATGGTCAAGCTGAAGTATTTAATAGGGAAGTGAAGCACCTGCTACAGAAGCTGGTTCAGCCAAATAGAAAGGATTGGAGTAAATATTTAGATGATGCATTATGGGCCCAGAGAACATCTTACAGGACACCATTGGGGATGTCCCCTTTCCGAGTAATCTATGGCAAATCATGTCACCTACCCGTGGAGCTCCAACACAAATCTTATTGGGCTGTCAAGGAGTGTAATTTAGATATAACAACAGCTGGACAGAAGAGGAAATTGGACCTGCAGGAGCTTGAGGAAATAAGACAGCAGGCTTATGAAAATTCTAAATTATATAAGGAAAAGGTAAAAAAATTCCATGATGATAATATTTGCAGAAAACAGTTCCAGCCAGGGCAACAGGTACTGCTCTTTGATTCCAAACTCAAATTGATTTGGGTAAGTTAAAATCAAAATGGAATGGGCCTTATGAAGTAATTAACGTATTTCCTCATGGTGCCATAGAAATTAAAGATATTAAAACTGGAGATTTACATAAAGTAAATGGACATCTGCTTAAATTGTTTCATCCCCAATATCCACCCGAAAATGACACTGCAGTTAATCTAATTGACCCAGTTTTGCAGCAGTAAAAAACAAATTGTTGTTGCAAGTTTTTATTAGCCACCAGAACCTCCAATTAAGGTATGTTTTTCCTCTGCTCTATCTTCACATTGAGGACAATGTTTTTTAAAGTGGGGGGTATTATTTAGGAAAGATTTTTGACTTTTTTAATTCCACACAGATATAATTTGCAATGCTGGACTGTAAATATTATTAAGGCAATCGTAAATTCAAGACAGATTTTATCCTATTTTTATTGAGCTGTATAAAATCAATTTTTCTTAAAAATCATCCATGGTTCTGTTTATTTAATTTAGTACAAGGCAAATTCTAAATTTAGATTTGTTTTCATAACTTAAAGCATGAGAGCATTTGAAACTATTATGAGGAAATTTGAGCCAGTGTGAGATTTGAGCCTAATGTCTTTGTTGTGTGTATTATTCCATTCACATAGCTGTTCTAGAACTTGCTTTTGTTCTTTGAGTAAATTACTTTGAATCTGTGCATCTGTTGAATATGATCAAGGCCATAGTTGTTTAAAAACCACTAACCAAATACAGCCACCCTTATAATTATTCCACTAGTCACCCCATTGAGCCATAATTTCCCCTGTTCTTGTTTAACCCGCACCATAAAAGCCAAAAAGCTGAAAAACCATGAATTCACCTTGAATCATTGACAAAGGAATGAAACTATAAATTTATGAACCTGAACAAAGCTCAGGTGTGGGGTGTTCTCATATTTAAAATAGTTTGGAAAAGAGAGAAAAGGAAACCAGCAAATTAAAAAGAAGCTGGCTGAAGAGAATATAAAAAATACAGTCCAAGAAGTTATGCAAAAAATACAGTCCAAGAAGTTATGCAGGAAAAGAAGAATAAAAAGCTGAATTATTATCCCACTTGACAGTTAATTATGCAGTAGATTCCTTTGTCATGATTCCATTCATAAGCTTTGTATCCTTTGAATTATCCACACCTAAACATTACAAGCCATAGCCACATTACAAGCCGAGAGCAAAGTCCTTTTGATTTGACATGATGCATGATATTTGAAGAAATTGAAATCAGAACACCCTCAAGCTTATGGTAATAGCTTTGTAAAATGAGAATATTGAGAGAAAACAATGCCTGCAAAAAGGAGTGATGAGTTAAACACTTCCCATGTGTGGATTTCTCAAAATAAGTTGAAAATGATCTGTGCCTAAGTTATGAGAGCTATATCTGAATCATGTCATGCTCTGCACTAAGAAAATATTCATTATATATGGTTGATATTTTTCAAAAGCTCAAAATTATTGAATTTATGCTATTGCCTTATGATCTCTCTTTGCCTAGGAGTGCAAATGATTAAGTGTGGGGTATTTGATAGAACCATAAATTAACATTTCTAAATTGACTAATAACCTTATTTGAGCATTTACAAATAGATAAATAAGCTGAATTTCCATAAAACATATGCTGTAACACATTGCAAGGATAAAGGTGAATAGTATGATAAAAACAGTGTATTCCCAGCTTGATGACTGGTTCGTTCTTCGACTATATCTCTCGACTCAGTGCACCTAAAATCATGATTCCTGATGCAGGTTAAAATAGACATCTGAGGCTTTCATTAGCAACTGGAACCACATGATTTGGTGAAGAAATGGATTTTTCCCGGGCAGACAAAGCTACCTCAGGAGGAAGATATGGAACAAAAGCCTTAATAAATGTCTCAAATATTGAATGCAAAAGACGAACTGATGCCTCACTAACTACAAGTCGTTCTCTAAGTTTATTAATCTCTTCAGTATCATGAGATTGACTAGAAGATGCTTGTGTATGTTTGAGGATGTTGCCATCTGCATCATTATAAACACGAGCGAGATCGCCAAACCCATACAAATGTCCTTTTTTCTTTCCACCAACAGTTGCCACCCAACTTCGTGTCCTAAGCTTCTCCTCTTTAACAGGGTTTAGGGGAGTGCATTCAGAGCTACCAACACGTGATGAATGATCAGACCTAGCATCAGCAAGTTTAGCCTGAAAATCTTCCTGTAATACATAGACAAATGTTATTTTATGAATATATTATATATATTACAAATAAAACGTATTATCATTAGAAATACTTACATAAGTCCTCTTTGATCTATTATCAACAAATTCACCAGTACTTTTTCTTATATGTGTTTTTTTAAAGACTTCATCAATAAATGGAGTTCGACCAATTTCCTTTGACTAGAAACAATAAATTATCAATAAATATATACACATCACGTATTGTTAATTGACTATTAAGCAAAATTGATTTTATAATGTATATAACATGCGGATGGCATGCTCATGGAGCCACCTGTGTGCATGCACCCACCCTTATCAGATGCCCTATTTTTCATGGCTCGTTCGCGCTTTAAATGATAAGAAGCTGCATTCCAATGGGTTAACAAATTATTCCATATACTTTCTCCAATTCACATCTTTCCAGTATTTCAAGCTTCCATGAACATCTCAGAAAGTCTATGAGATGCTTTTGAGTTGAAATTCTTTTTTATTTGATTTTCATCATCATCTCTCCATTTTCACCCTCCACTAATGGGTTGAATCATAGGACGATCATTACGTAAAAGGTCTTGATCATCTATAGTTTCAGAAATAGTTGGGGAGGATGTGGGTGTAAGGGATGGTGTAGGTGTAGGGGATGGTGTGGGTGTAGGAGATGATGTGGGTGTAACAGTTGGGACTGATGTGGGTGCAATAGTTGGGACTGATGTGGATGCATTAATTGGGGATGATGTGGATGTTGCAATTAGGGATGGTGTAAATGTAACAACTGGTGATATAAATGGGATTAGAGATGGTCTAGGTGGAACAATTGGGGATAAACATGATCTTGGTGCATTAGTTGGGTATCTTGATGGTATTGATCTAGTAGTCGCAGATGAGGATAGTGCGGGTGCAAGGGATGGTGTGGGTGCAGGCGATGGTGTAGGTGTAAGGGATGGTATGTGTGTAAGGGATGGTATGTGTGTAGGGGATGGTATGGGTGTAGGAGATGGTGTGGGTGTAGGGGATGGTGTGGGTGTAAGGGATGGTGTGGGTGTAAGGGATGGTGTGGGTATAGGGGATGGTGTGGGTATAGGGGATGGTGTGGGTGTAGGGGATGGTGTGTGTGTAAGGGATGGTGTGGGTATAGGGGATGATGTGTGTGTAAGAGATGGTGTGGGTGTAGGGGGTTGTATGGGAGTAGGACATGAGGTTGATGATGGGTGTAGGACATAAGGTTTCCTCTTCATTATTCCTTTTCAAAAATTGAGATGGTTAAAAGTAGAAAAATTGTAATGGGTTAGAAGTTAAATGATCAATATTAACATGCAAAAACAAACATTATAACAAGTCACATGTATTAGTAAATAATATAAGTAGCAAGTAACACACACAAAATATTAATCCTCTTCAAAAACATAAACTTCAAAGTCATCTTCAAATTCTTCTTCTTCACTATCTTCTATTATTTCTTCATCCACTTGTTGGTTTGATGACTCAAGATGGGGGATATTTACTTCTTCCAATTCAGCTTGTAAATCTTGCAATCCAGATATAGTTTCAACTTCAATGATTTCATCTACATGTGACATTTCATCTTCTTGAAAGGCTACATCATCTTTCTCAACAGAATTTTCTATGTGACCCCTTGATTTTGTTTTAACGACAATACACCAATTGTGTTTATCTGTTCATGATGATGGATAAGGTACATAATACACTTGCCTTACATTTTGTGCAATAATAAATGGATCAAAATGATTATATACTCTATCCATTTGAATATTTACAATACCATATTTACGGTCAAGTCTAGTACCTTTACTTGATGGGTCAAACCAATCACAATAAAACAAAACTACATTTTTACAATAACTTAAACTATTGTACTCTAGTTCATAAATGCGTTGAATGATCCCATAAAAATTACTTTCACCTCCTTCTGTAAGTCCCTTAACACAAACTCCATTATTTATTGTTTTTTTGTTATGACTCCATTCATGAGTATGAAATTTGTAACCATTGATAAAGTATGTGTGTCATTCTTTAACACAAGTCAAAGAACATTGTGATAAATCCCTTAAGTGTTGGTTCCTCACACTTAATGGCTCATTGTTGACCTACAAATGTATGATACAAAAAAGAACATGATTATTTAATCCAAAATGGAAAATTAAGATATTTTTTAATTAACATACTTGTTCTATGAACTAAGTAGGAAAATCCAAATGAATACTAGTAGAAGCATTTGGCACACTTTCCAAGAATGAACTATCCAAAAAAAAAAATTAAATTAGTCAATTTTAAGACTAGTGTAATTTATTACAATAATGACAACTTTGTTATAAAACTCTTACCGAAGGTATGGTTTAACTTCAACACAATTTATCAACACGTGGACATGGGCTGAGTTTAATTCTTTCTCAGTTAACCAATAAATTTTCTCTTTCTCAGAATGATGCCCAGGCTGGTTGAACACGGATAACATTGATGGAATCTGATCGACTTGAATTTGCAATTCATTTCTGCGAATTCGTGATGATAACATGAAATTATTAAAATAATGAGAACAAAAGTATGTTGTCTCACGGTACAAGTAAGATGCACAAATTGATCCTTCAACCCTAGCCTTATTTTTGATTGATCGTTTAGAATCACCCATGAACCTATTAAAAATAAACAATGACATTATGATAGTTAATTCTAAGAAAATTGAAACTTACATAAAATACAAGAATAATTTTATTACCTTTCAAATTGATACATCCACCTATATTGTACTAGTCCACCAAGTCTTCCTTCATATGGTAGATGAAGAGGAAGATGTTCCATTGAATCAAAGAATCCTGGTGAGAATATTCTCTCTAATTTGCACAAAATAATTAGAATATTTTGTTCCATTTTAATCAATTCATCCATGTTTAATATTGTAGAGCACAAATCTTTGAAGAAATGACTTACTTCAATAAGAGGATTTAAAACATGAGTTGGTAATGAACTAAATGCAATAGGAAGTAAACATTCCATAAACACATGACAATCATGGTTTTTCATTCCAAGCACCCTTCCCTTTTCAACATCAGCAAATCTTACTAAATTAGAACAATAGTCATTGGGCATCTTTAGTTGTTTCAGCCAATGACAAACTAGCTTTCTTTGTTCTACAGTTAAGGTATAATTTGATTTTGGCTTTATCATCTTCCCATTACCTCTTGACTTTAGCTCCAAGTCCTTTCTCTTACAATATGAGGCTATATCCATCCTTGCCTTCTTATTATCTTTTGTCTTTCCATTGACATCCATGACAATGTTGAATATGTTATCAAAAAAATTCTTCTCTATGTGCATCACGTCTAAATTATGTCTCAATAAATTGTCTTTCCAATATGGAAGATCCCAAAAAATATTTCTTTTTGTCCAATTATGCTATTCTCCGTATCCATCTATTGTTGTCATTGGTAAATCATATTCTGTAACTTTTGGCAAATTCATCACTTTATGCCAAATTTCTTCAGGTGTTAACCTAGGAGGTGGTCCATTCATTTCAACTTTCCTTCTTTTAAAGGCATTCTTATTCCTCCTAAATGCATGATCAATGGGCAAGTGCCTACGATGTGAGTCAAACCAAGAAGGCTTTCCCCCATTTTTTAAGGTAAAATGCCTTTGTATGCTCCATACAATGCGGACACGCTAACTTACTATAAGTCCCCCAACCAGACAACATGCCATAAGCAGGAAAGTCATTTATAGTCCACATTAAGGATGCCCTCATCATAAAATTTTGCTTCTTAGAAACATCATATGTCCAAACACCAGTCCACAACTTTTTTAAATCATCAATCAAAGGTTGTAAATATATGTCAATACCAACTTTTGGATTTGATGGTCCTGGAATGACACAACTCAAAAACATAAAAGGCTTAGTCATGCACAATTCTGGAGGAAGATTGTATGGTGTGAGAATGATTGGCCAACATGAATAATGGGTATTTGATGATTGAGTGTATGGATTAAATCCATCAGACCATAAACCAAGTCGCACATTGCGTGGCTCAGAAGAAAAATCTGGATGTACCCTATCAAAGTTTTTCCAAGCTTCCCCGTCAGATGGATGACGTAACACACCTAAATTCCTTCTATTCTCATAATGCCATGTCATGTATTTTGCAGTTTGTAATGATGCAAACAATTTTTGTAATCATGGAATTATAGGCAAATAGAACATTGTCTTAATCGGGACTAGATTTTTTTTACTTGTTCTACTATTATAGTCATAATATCTTGGCTTATGACAAAATTTGCATTCAATTAACCCTTCATCTTCTTTGCCATATTCATTGTCATAATAAAGCATACAACTATCCCTACAACAATCAATCCTCTTAACCTTAGATCCTAGTTTTGAAACTAGCCTCTTAGCATCATAAAAATTTTTAGGCAAATTCTCCTTAATGGGTGTCACGTCTAATAACATTTTTGAAATAATTCCAAACATGCATCAGGAACATTCCAATTGGACTTACATTCTAACAACCTCACACATATGGATAATTTTAAATCGGATGTCCCTTCATACAAGGGCGTATTAGCATCTACCAACAAATTATAAAATCTTTGAGTTTCTTCATTTGGAGACTCTTCCATATTACTAACATTGGGCACTTGATCTGATTCATGTTGTTTGAAACCATTCTCTACCATCTCTTGCATTAACATAAATTGATCATCTTGAGCAATATCTCCATCACTTCTTGAAACATCCATGTCATTATTATCAAGTAAATCCAAATGTGACATCTCTTCACCGTGATCAACCCAAATCCAATAATTAGGCTTAAAGCCATTTTTGTACAAGTGAACTTTCACAACTCTATCCTCTAATATCTTAGTACAATCACATTTCGCACATGGACATCTAATCCCACCTTCATCAATATAACAAGGTTGTTGACAAGCATGTCTTACAAACTCATCAACTCCCACTACAAAAGACTTCTTCAAACCACCTCTATTACTAAAACACCTATCATACATCCATGCACGATTTGAACGAGAATCCATATTCTGAATATTAAAAACAATATGTTATATTTCAAAATTCTTTCACACAAATAAATAATAGAGTATTTTATTCGTTATTCAAATGTAAGATTACTAATCGGAGGTTGTAAGTAACAATATCTTGTGCTTCAAATATATCCTACTCCACACACGGATGTATAAGTTTCTAGCAAATTAATATGATATATTAGGAAAATGAGGTAATTGAAGAAGCAGGACAAGAAAATAGAGTGCCAAAATATTGAAATAGATTTCAAAAAGACAATATAAAGGTTTGTAAAGAATTTTAGGCACAAAACCTATTTTTAACAGCTACCGCTATACTAACTAGATATAATCTACCTAAATAAATTTTTATACAGCTCAAATAACTTAATGTTTTAATCTTAACCATTAATGGTTATGTAGATAAAATTATGATAATATCCAAGATTGTCCTGAAGCCATCATTTTTCAATTATGTTAAAAAAAAAAAGGCATACCAGGTAGTTATACGTATGCATATGTATGTGTGTTATGCACGTAAAACAGTTGAATGTTTCATTCATTTTAGCTAAGGGTGCTAAAGATTACAGGGAGCACTAAGGTTACAAATCTGCAAAATGAACAGTGAAGAAGAATCAAGCGCCAAAGCTAAAATCTAATTGAACAAGTCACCAAAACCGAATTTAATTCCCTTAAGAACATATATATCTCAAGTAACAGGAGGGGAAACAAGAGGTAAGGAAACAAACTTATGGGTTTGATGAATTTTTTTAATATGAAAAAGGAAACTTTAAGTCATAAGTATCGAAAAAAAGAAGCAATATGCATTGTTTAATTTGTTATCTATAATTAGGATGAAAGTTTACATATATTTTGCTTTTTAAAACTTGAATTGCAACCAATAGTGACTCTTTACAGAAAATTCATGAGCTTTAAAGAAACAGATAATTGATAAGACTTGAGATGAAATTGATAATGACTGTAAACACCACATGGTTGACAAGTCCACAATTGAAAACAAAGCATACCTTGTTGTATAATGTTTTGTATAATAAACAATTCTATTGATTTTTTTTATGCAGTTATAACTTCCAAAAAAGATATAAGATTTCAGCATTAATATTTTTTTATTTCGCCACACACTTCTTGATGCACTGGTCCTTTTCAGATTTACTTAGAAGGAACATTTAGTTTTATTTCACCAAATAATCTTTACCTAGTCCATTGATAATGAAATGACAACTTCAAGAGTTCATTTCACCAGAAATTGAACAAAGAAGGCATGCACATAACCCATAGGACACTTAAAATGCTATACAAAGCACTAATTGTCAAGCCCAATCAGGAGAAGGAAAGGAAAAATGTCCGACCAAGGGAGAAACTTACCAGAATAACATTTTTGCGGGCACATGCATAACATTCAATTCCTCTAGATCCAACAACATAAAGGAATGACTCGAAACAATACACCCACAATGAATTTGCTGCAAAGAATGATTAATAATCAGTTAAAACTACATAATTCAAATCCAGTCTCAAGAATCAATGTAAAACCCTTTGGATCAAACATAGTAAGAGGAGCAATATAAAGCATTCAAGCACATTAATTATCAATTAAAACTACATAATTCAATCTCAGCTTCGAAAACCTATGTAACATCCCTTGCATTGAAAATAGTAACAGTAACATTAATAAAGCATTTCAAACAACCATAAAAAATATTTGGTCACCTTTCTACAAGTGTCACAACTCAGCTTTCTACAAAGGATTCAAGCAACATTAATCATCAATTAAAACTACATAATTCAAACTCAGCTTTGGAAACCTATGTAACATCCTTTGCATTGAACATAGTAGCAGTTACATTAATAAAGCACTTCAAACAACCATAAAAAAGATTTGGCTCACCTTTCTACAAGTCTCACAACTCCTCCAACCAAAAGAACTTGAGTGAAAAATCTCACAGAACCTCCCTTCTTCAAAAGCAGAGCTAAGTATAACAGAACAACAAATTTTTACAAAAATAATAGCATATATGCATCGTGCAAGGAAACAATATCAAAACACATGATAAGCAACAGACACAATTATTTACAGACAACCAACTAAATTCTTGATCAAGACATTTCTTTTTAAGTATAAGAGACCAAAGTAAATTTATATATTTGCTCTTTCTACCATAAGAAATAGTGAAAACAAATGTTCATGCAATCAGAAAGGTCAACCTCCGCTATTGAACTTATTGAAACCTCTTACGGAAGAAAGACAAAATCCTTTCAACCAGATAACACATTAGATATATGTCATCCATTCAGTTTTTACATAAACCAACCACAGGCAAAAAAATATAAATAATTTTGAAGAAACACATTGATTAATGATAATTTGGTATAAATAGCGCAGAATTTGTTTGATGATAAGCCTTTAGAGAATAAGTTAATCATATTAACTAAAGATACCCAACTAAAGATATCCATTTAGTATTAAACTTGAGTTCAATGAGGCCAATCCTAATATCTCACTCAATGTAATTCCTTATTTCAATTATGAGAACTAGTTTTTTAAAATAAATGTTTCCCAAAAACACAAATAGGCAATAGTTTCTTTAACTTCCCTCCTCTTTAGAAAAGACAATTTCTCCATGCTAAAATGTAGATTTTAAGTAATAGCACTTAGCTTACAGCAAATAGCACATAGCATAGCGCTTTGGAAAAATATAACACATTAATTTAAATACTTTTAGTATATTTAATATAATTCAAAATGAAAATAACATATAAATAAACTACTAATGTATATTGAAAACTAAACTCTCAGTGAAAAATATATTCATACAACTCCAGATCAACCAAATTATAAATGACTAACCATAAACCTATCATTAAATATTCTAAATAACATAATTAGCATTACTCAAAAGAAATTATCAAATTATCAACAATAAAGGTGTTCAACATCTTGGCATGGACCTTCATTGATTAAAACAACCCACCATTTTCCTACTAGATACAATTGGTCACATGGAGCAATCATCACTACTAAGCTCTACACCAAAAACCAAATTCAGTAAAATATTTTAACCAGGATACTTTTTTTAAATTTTCTATTCTCAAGATTTCTTAGGTCCTTCTCTACCCCTTTTGACCAGCCCACCTTTCATTTGGTCTACTTACTTGTCGGAGCCTCCAATGCTCTCCTTATCAAATGACCAAATCATCAAGCCAAAGTTTCCATTCCAACAGTACAAACTCTCACCCTAGACATTTCCATTGCTAATCTAAATTTTCTAGAACGTTTACTTCAGAATTTTCATCTCCACTATACTTCTGTTTCATCCTTGAAGACCACTCTTGACCCTACATTTACAAATATAGCCATCCACCAGAATTTTCCTTGGAATTGGATAGGCATTAATAGTTCATAGATACAGAAGTTGCTAGATAAATCAGGCTGCAAACTCAGTGAAGGTCGATTTTTTTCTTTAAGATATTGTTTGAGAAACGAACCTGATGAGTGCAAGCACGGTGAGGCGCGGTGAGCGCGGAGATGCGCGGTGGAGTGCGAAGGAGCGCGGAGGTGTGCGGTGGAGTGTGGAGAAGCACGGAGGAAAAGCAAAGAGGGGAAGAGCATAGAGGGATGCAAAGGGGAATAGCGTGGAGAGAGTGAGTAGACAGTAACAATACCAACCTTAGTGTATGTGAGGGTAAAAGAATTTTAAATTTTAAATTTTATTATTATTTATAGTTTAGATAATAATTTTTTATATTCTTTATTTTTTAATGAATTTCAAATTATAATATATGATTTTTGAAGAAGATGTATTAATTTCATAAAATAAATACCTTAAATATTATTTTAGAAGAGAAAAAATTATTGAAAAAAATATATAATCCTAAACCATAAAAATATATTATTATTTATAAAAATAAATTTTTGAAAAATATTTAATGAGTAAATATTTTTAATTTTTTTACCATAAAAATAAATTTGTTGGAAATATTTAATAAATAATTAATTTTTTCCCATAAAAATAATTCTGTGTGAAATATTTAATGGATAATTAATTTTTTTCCATAAAAATAAATTTATGAAAAATATTCAATGGATAATTAATATTTTTTTTCCTATAAAAATAAATTTGTGAGAATTATTTAATGGATAATTAATTTTTTTTCTATAAAAATAATTTTGTGGGAAATGTACAATGGATAATTAATTTTTTTTCCATAAAAATAATTTTGTGGGAAATATTCAATGGATAATTAATTTTTTTTCCATAAAAATAAATTTGTGGGAAATATTTAATGGATAATTGACGTTTTTTCCATAAAAATAATTTTGTGGGAAATATTTTATGGGTAAATAGTTTTATTTTTGTAGTGAGACCCTTACACTCATTGATATGTTTTGCCTTAATTGATACGAATACTTATTGATTTGATTTTGCATGCTCTTTCTATCACTAGCTTACCCTACTCTACTCTGTTATGTGTGTTTAACTACTATGATCAAGTTTCTTACACAGGAGCAGATAACAGGTTAAGAGAAAGATCTTCATTAGTGAAGAAGTAGAAGTCATGACTTTTCCTTGAAGGAATGTAAATAAGTAGTATAGTAGGATGTTGATTTTGTTTTAAATTTTTGGGAACCATTTCAATCATGTAATTGAAGTAGACTCGAAACTGTGAATTTTTGTTCAAAATTATATAATTAAAGTAGTATATTTCAGATATGTTACAATTATATATTTTCTTTCACTCATTTATTGCAATTTTATTCTTTTTTTAGTTTAAAAGTCCAAGATTTTTTTTTTATGGATTTAAGGTTTTTCATATTAATATGTTGCAATTTTTTGTCTTTACGAGATAGAAATTGAAGATTTGTTTTCTTTTTATTTTTGGGATTTCTTTAACTAATATGTCAACATGCATGTTTTTTTGATAAATTTATATTAAAATAACCCTATTATGTGGAATTAAAGTTCAAATTCAAATTAATTTGACGTTTCATATGTTCAATAATTCCAAATCATATACTTAAATTGAAAGTTGGTATACTCATAATGTTTTTACAGAAAAGAAAAAGGTATTTGCAATGAAAATAGATTTATCAATAATTTAAGAAAAAAATATTATTTCAACCATTTTGATTACTAGAAAAAAAAATATTTATTTCAAGAATGAATTTGGTAATCTTTCGACTTAAGTTTTCCTTTCAAATTTTATAGAAAATAATTATCTTTGCTATTATACTTTACCACAAGTATAAAGAAAAATCAGTAACAATCGTTTTATAAAGTAAATTTTTATCCTTACTTCTAAAATTTTTCACATTATGTTTATGTTAATAATAAAAAAATAGAGTTAAACTTATGATTTTGGATGAAAATAGAAATATACATGTACTTAAAAAAAATTATCTTTAACAATAAACCGATATCCTTAATTGATGTTTGTAAGTAATATTATTAATGCAATCTATTTTTATTTATAAATATTCTATATTACATAAATATTGTTTGAATATATAATACAACATTTCAAGAGTGATAAAACTACTTATATACATCCTCTGAAATTAATTTTATTATAACTATGAAAAAAAATTACGAAATCTACATCCTAACATACTGCCTCCACCGCAAACATCTTAATAGAACTTCCACAATCCGTTGGACCAAATGTATTTTCTAAAACATGAATTGAACAAGCGTTCTTGCCAACACATGCCTACACAATGAAATATTCAAGTTATTAACTTACTTAGATAATTATCATCTGAACAATAATCTTAAAGAAAACATACAAATACTATGAGAGTCTTACCTTTTCCACGATGGACAATGCATTCTTGCTTTCGCAACTACCCTTTTTGAATGCTCTGCACACTCCTTTGGGATCACCAAAACCTGCAAATTTAATAGCAAAAATTGGTCATGTCTGGCAAGACAAGTCCAAGGTATTATTCTCATACGCATTTCCACATGCACTACCAACAACAACAGTTTGGAAATTCACTAGTGAAGCGTTACCACCCAACTCCTCAAACAAAACCAAAGTATTTTCATCATCTTGCAAATGGAGCGAGGGACATGGTACTTGAATAATTTAAAACATAATAAATTAATATCTTATCATAAAATAAATAAAACAATAGTAAACACTAGAAAAAAAATGAGAAGAACATGGTAATAGTAAAACCAACCATCTCTGTGTTGGGTTCCCACAATTAGTAACACATTTTGAGTTTGTATACTCTCCACGATAATCACATGGCTCATCACTACAACCCTCTTCCTTAGCAATGTAACTGGGCCAAATACGTCCAAGGTTTTGACCATTCACCCATGCATAGCCTTTGTCCATTCCTTCCAAATCCACCACAACAAGGTCTGAGCCACTTGGAGCTTCGAATGTAGTCTTCCAAATATAAAACACATTAGTTAGTTTTTAAGTTCTAATTAAATTATAATTAAAAGGTTGTTACAATTCAAAAATTTATTAAAAAAATGAAGATTAATTACCTTGTACCAAGTAAGCATTTTATTTATGGGTAACTCCTCAGATTCCCATTTGCCAGCTGAGTTTTCTTCACTAAAGTATTTGTAGTTCCAACCATTCAAGCCAACTTTGTACAACCATTTGTGTGATGATAAATCCGTAATGATGGTTTCAACACCTTTTGTACTGATGGTTTCATCCCCTTTTGTACTAACCAGCTCTATTGGCCCAACAAGACCTGAATGCCATGTATCGTAGTGTGGTCCATAGTTCTATTTTTTCACAATATAAACATATTATTAATTAATTAATTACTAATCAATAAAATTGCAATAAATTATTCATGCAAAATTAAACAAAATAAGGTCAATAGGTAAGAACCTGAAGTCCAACGGTGACATTAAGCAAGCTTATGGTATTTGTTCCATGCTTCAACTTTATCTTTGTCTCAAATTTATCATTTCGAATTCCATATTTGGCCCAATGGGAGCCTATTCAATAAAGAGTGGTGGAAACTTGTTATGAAATTCTGACACAAATAGTACAATGTTCATAAGTACATGAATCTAAAATAATACCAATATGTTCTGCATTGACAAATGCGTGAATTACATGACCGTTGTCGTTAATCCTAAGACTCGTATTTTTGCTCCAAATTAGATCATGATACGTGACGTTAAGTCTGTGACAAAAAAAAAATACGATCAACAACAAAAAAAGAGTAAGGAACTTAACAATCAAGAAGAAAAAGTTAAGTGGGGGTGATTACGTTGTCATGTACCAAAGATAGTCATTGGTATCATCCGCCACATCTTTTTGATCAAGAAGTGCATGTGCAGAGATATTACTTTTAGCATGAAGAGCATCATCAATATTCTCTGACCTCCACGTCCACTTCAAAGGTATTGGCTCTTTTTCTACATGCCTATTTTCTTTAACCATTATAGAGGTTTGGACATTCACCTGATTGAGCAAATATAAACATAGCAATCAGTTACATAATCGTTTATCATAGTGAACAAAAACTAGTATGAGATTTTTTCTAACCTTGGCAGTGTTATACTCTTCATGCTGACAATCAGGAAGAAGACTAACAGACCACGCTGGAACTATATACTTATTTCCTCTAAAGGTTAGGGTGGCATCAGTGGTAGTGTTGGTGTTACTCAAGAAGCAACTTGATGATCCATTGGTGGCATAAATGGTGGCCTTAATATTTCAAAGAACATTGTTAGTAGGACTTTTATTCTTCAAAAAGGGAAAAGAAAAAACTTAAGTTATTCAATTTGCTTTAGTATTTTCACCATTCATTTACCTTAACAGAGTTGTCAAAATCAGTCTTAGAGACAATCCCATTTGTAAGAGTTTCCTTCATTGACTTCAAAGTGTAACGCCTCAAATCATTATTCTTAATATTATAATTTTCTTTAAATAATAAAACAAGCAAATAATATTTCAAGATTTTTTTTTTCATAGTCAATGGTCAACTTAAAATAAAATAGGTGAAAAATATTTATTTAACAAAAGGAAATGTTTAATAATTATTTAACTCAACTTGAATACGATTGATAAATACTAAATTAAATCTATAAACAATAAATTTAAGGATAAATAATAAATTTCATAAATAAGTTGAGCATTATTCATAAAATAATTATATGGTGTGAAATTATATTATGATTATAGAAACTAAATATTTTATTTATTCATTTCAAGAAAATAAGATAAATTCATATCATTTCTACAATAACTTAATTATTTATGAGAAAGATACTATTTATAGTAATATTTAGATATTACAGAATAATACTATGATTAAGGAACTTATCTTTCAAAATCACAAAATAATCACAATTATTCTTATTATTTAACAAATATATCATCAAGTTAGAGCATAGAAATTTTTATTCATACATATATAATGATATAAATCCCTATACTTAGAGTAGGTTCCCCATCAACAAGAAGAAGCAGGATTTGTCCGACCAATCAAATTCTCATCTAAGAGATGAGTATCTCACGAATCTTCTTACATAATTTCCTGAAAATTGGTTGTAAGGGTGAGTTTCTTCCTCACCATATTTTTCCAACAAAGATAAATCATTTATATTTAACAATCATGAAAAATGAATATCTGAATAAAAGAAATGAGCTATGTAATTGAAAATATACCTTAATAAAATTCTCTAGAAATCGATTTCTTAACATTATCAAATAAGTTTTTGTCATCTTTCCACAACATCATTATTTAAATTCTCTCATAATCTCTTATCACGTATGCTAGTCAATAACCCCACTCACATCATCATTCATACTGTGATCACATTAGTTGCGGTACTCTAGGTACCGTGAGATCCCAAAATAACGCTGCCAACCCCACCACCTAGGTGACATTGGCCTTACGCCGGTATGGATAGCCGCCAGTTGGCAATATGTCCCACGGATACAACGTGTGCGCACAAGCCCCTTTAGCAAAAAGCATAGTCAGCAATTCAGTCAGGTAATGGAGTGTGAGGCCTGTGGCAGTTTCCATTGCACACTGTGTACATCACGGCATGGACCACTCCGCCACACTCTCATCCCCCCAAGTTATCAAATCTTCCTGAGCTATACCCCAGTGTATCTCTGTAGCTCATCCACACAAAAATTAAACTTGAAATTACATTATTGTTCAAATCTCATAACTTTCCTACCCTCCAGGTAGTTAGTTCCAACTCCTCATCTTCAAATATTATTTAATAAAAAAAAATCACTTTGGGGATGCAAATAGGAAAACAGGATACAAATAGTAAAATGGGGGTGCAAATAGTAATTTTTAATTTTTAATTTTAATTTTTTTTTTGTGCACAGCGAAATTTTCACAGTGCAGTACAATATTTCATGGTTTTCAGTGGTTTAATCATCCATTTTCAAAATCAAATACATACAAAAAAAAATAACCCGTAAAACATCATACATTGCATATTAGAGCAAGGAACAAACTCCCCTTACCTTAAAAACTCGCAATACACAAGAACAGAGAAGATTTTGAGAACCTTAATACTCAATCATTCCTAAATCAAGAAAACTACCGTTAATCTAAGATTTGAATCGGTAATAATGAAATTGGAAACTTAGATTTAAGTAAAATTACCTTGATCTAAGGAGAAATGGAGGAAATGAGCTAAGATTTAAGTTTGAAAATTTTTCCGAAACGAAGAAGAAGAAGAATTTGATGTGCAGGAAGAAGAAATTGAAATTGGTGGAGAGAGAAGAAAAAATTAAAATTGGTGGAGAGTGAAGAAGAAATTGAAATTGGTGGAGAGTGAAGAAGAAATTAAAATTGGTGGAGAGAGATGAAGAAATTAAAATTGGTGGAGAGAGAAGAAGAAATTGAAATTGGTGGAGAGTGAAGAAGAAATTGAAATTGGTGGAGAGTGAAGAAGAAGAAAAGAATCCGTGGAGAAAGAAGAAGAAAACATGTGGCGAGAGTGAAGAAGGAAATGTGTACAAGTTTTTTTTTTTATATATTTTATTATTATATTTTTTTTTCTTATCCTAATATATATATTTTTTCTTTCTCTTTGCTATTATTTTTTTTTTCTGTTTTCTTTTTCTTTTTCCTTTCTATTTATTTATTTATTTCATTTCTTCTTCTTTTTCAATCCCATTTCTTTTTTTTTTACTAATAATAATAATTTCAATTAATTTTAATCTAACACATAAATAAAATTTATTCCAAAATTTAAGGGTGTTACAACTCTCCCACCCTTTTAGGAATTTCGTCCCCGAAATTCATTGGCAACTAAAGAGATTTGGTCATAATCTCATCTTATCTTGTAGGTTTCAATCTCATGTTCTCCCTATCATCACAATGGTTTTTTTTTTTTTTTAATTTCTCCCTTTATAATACTTACAAAAGATGTTATACTCTTACAACCTCGTGATGTAACTTGCCAATTTTCCAAACGTATACCTCTTGTTACCTTGAAAGAAATAAATCATCTTTATTAATTGGGTTACAATCATCTAAACCATATCATGATTGTGTTTTAATCCTTGATAAACCTAAAATGAAATTCATTGGAGGTCACACTTCTATTTGGAGATTTCTAAAGATTGCAATTCTCTAGGAGGGTCTCTAACTTTGAATTTATGACAAGCTAAGTAATTTGCTACAATTCTTCGATATCTCTTTTCATCCTTACACCCTAAAATTATTTTGAAGGTCTCACTTAACATATCTTTCAAAGTTCCAAATAATAACTTATCCTACCTTTATGTGCTTCTAAACTCGACGAATCTTATTTTTATGAAGATAGAATCATAGGTTCTTATCTTTTCCTTCCTACTACCTCTTTATCCTTAAAATATTTATTTTCTTGTCGCACTTTATCATCTATAACAAAATCTAGAAATAAATTTCATAGTTTCCAAGTGTATCCCTCTAATTGCACTTCCATTACTAATCTTAAATTTCTAAACTATTCTTACTAATCACCACTCGTTTATCTCCACAATTGATACCCGAAATGACTTTCCACTCTACGCATTCATTGCAACATTTATTTTACCAGAGTGACATAATTACTTAAATCTTAGAAATCTTATTCACCATACTTCTGCTGCGCTACTCTGATTGGATAAGTACTTTAGACCTTTCTGATCCCTGAATACTTTAAATATCATTCTACATAATGGTATCCCTAACTCTCAAATAAGTGGATTTCTATTGCTAGCCCAAAATAGTAGGTAAGGTAACTTGATCCATACAATCTCAATTTCCTAAATACTTATGATCACCTCTTAGTTCTATAATCAAAATATCTTAGTTCCTCTTTCGGCATATTAAAATAAACTTCTAACTCCTTTCTTGGATTAACCAAGATTGATACTAGTGTTAATGACAATCATTTCTTAAACTCTTGGAAACTTCTCTCACTTTCTTTGCTCCAAATAAACTCTTTTTCCTTGTATAAGTCTTCTTAGATTTATTATGCTTCATTTAAACAACACTACTTCAAATTACTAGTACTTCACAACCATTTCATTACCTAAGTCACAACTCTTATATTAACATCCAACTCTACTTCCTCCTTGACTTCATCTTTATTCCTTACTCATTGTATGATACACTGTACCTAAAATCTCTAATAATTATAATACAATACTATCTCTTTCCCCCTTTTTTTTTCACTCACTACTATAATGATTTTCTAAATATCTTACTCCATTTACTATTATAATTTTGAACCTTCTCCTAAGCTAAATTATTTTTCTTCTCTCATATTTCTCCAATACTTTACTTTTAACCCCCCTTGTCATAAGACACTTCAATCTCTTTAAACCTTTACATTTCTTCCATTCAAAGAATATACACCTATATATCATCTCTCAACTTGACTTGTTTGTATTATGGTAAAATTTTTCAATCCTTACTTCCTTCTTTTGTTGGATCATACTTTTCATGTATTTGTCCTTAATAAATTGCCACAAATTCCAAGGTTTCTAAATTCTTTTATCATTCATCATTCCTTCACTAACCTTGTGACATATTTTAAAGTTTTATACTTAGAATGTCTAGTAATCTCTATACTACCGTAATGTATAACATCTTAAGGTTAAAATCCTTAAAATTTCACCTATCATGCCTTCATACCTTCTTTTGATTAATCAAGACGGTTGGTCTCTCTTAATCTCATCTTGTAAATAGAGTATCTCTAAACTTTGACACCAATGTCAATCTATTGATTTCATGTCATATGTTAGGTACTTTACTATACAATCTCATCCTCCTAGGTACCCAAGAATATTCCTTCTAATTTGCATTAAGATACATCTTAGTTCTTACCTCAGTACATCTCAACAAAATTCTAGTTTCCTGTACTGATCCTGAAAACATATATTCATGTCAATCCTTTCTATAATCCTTGAAAATTGGCTTAGTTTCCTTACTCCAACTAAATTCTTATTCCTTTCTAAGTCAACTCAATCTATGTCAATGCCCACTAAGAAAATCTCCTTAAAACTTTTCTACCTTACTCAATTTAACTAAGGAATTCCTATCCTAGTATACATAGTAATTCTTGCGTGATGTCTAATTACCTCATCCTCTATTGCAATATTTTTATTTAACCCTTTACATCCAAAATTCCACCTACCACACCAAATTTAACGCTTAAGAAGCTAAACATAGCCTTATTTCCCTTTTAGGCTTTACTCCGACTTCTTAATGATTGTTAATGTTCCTTATTTCTCTTAACATACTTAAAAATATCTTCATTAAACTTTGTATGATTTATCCAAATGTCGATAAAATACTTTTCTCATAGTCCATAACATATTACCCATTTTCTAAATGTTGATATTACTTTTCCTCTAGCGGCATAACTAAATACTTACTATATTTAAAGTAAATCCATAAAATAATATTTGGATATCTCTCACATCACTTGAACTTAATGGTAACTAAATCACATGCTAATTCTACTTCTTCAAATCAAACTTCAATCTCCTAAATTTTCATAAGTCTTTTGTAACTAGATTCATGATAACTTATAACTTTTAAAAACATAGAATAGGGCTGACAATAGAATTTAGAAAATGATTTCAAAGAAGTCTAATATCAAGAGGGAAAATCATCTTGACTAAGTTCTGAGTGTGCACCCTCACAACTCTATCAAAATTCATTTCTTCTTGAAAACTTTCATTCTGCTCGAATGTAGAGATGATAGGAAAAACATTTTGAGGCATGGGATTCATCAATAAACAACTTGTTTCGAAATTCATACAAGGATAGAGAGAAGAATCTAATGATGAACAGTAGTTATAGAAGGACATGCAATTTATAATAACAGGCAACAATAATTTTTTTTTTGAACCACGAGAATTTTCATAATTTAGTCAGGTGGGAGTACAACCTAATACTGATCTTGTTTATTCTCTCTTTGAACTTTGTATTAGAATATTCCAAATAGAGGAAGAAATCCTAGTTCTTTATTTTTCTGTTGTCTAGGTCATGATGTCTAACTATCGAGTACTTATTGCTCAAAAAGAATTCTCTAACACATCTTAAGTAGATAATCATTCTTCTTTCTTGTCAAGTATTCAATTCAACACTATCATGTGGTCCCTATTCTATTACATCCCATAATATCATAACCTACATTCGATAATCGTTGCGTATTTACTTCAAAGTCAAAGTCCCTCTTAAATCTTAGAAAATGATACCTTATAAGGATTCACAACCTTCACGTTCTAGGGTACAAAGTCAAAACAATTATACACTACTCTCAACTTTCATTGAGCTAAAACTTTCTCTTTATTTGGGATTTAATATAGTCTCACTCCAAGTCAACATTACACTCAACCGTATCATATAATGCTTTGCAAAAGTTGACAAACCCAGTCGGTCCAACATTTTAATCATATATCAAATTTTCCAAGTACTAAAATCATTTATACTGAAGCCAACAGTTAAAAAAAATGCTTAAACTCCTAATAATGGTAGTATGAAACTAATGTCTCAGTTTCAGACGAGTTCATAACTTACATTTTCAATTATTCCTTCAAACCATAGAGAACACAAAGATAAAACAATTACTACACAAATTTTCACTATGATTATCAAGTAAATCATACAAACAATATTCAGTTTATATTCTTGTTTTCACAAGAATATAGAAATACACAACACAAGCAATGGCTAAGTCCACACCCCAGTCTTGTTAGGATGAACTGCTCTGATATCACTAATGTAACGCCTCAAATCATTATTCTTAATATTATAATTTTCTTTAAATAATAAAACAAGCAAATAATATTTCAAGATTTTTTTTTCATAGTCAATGGTCAACTTAAAATAAAATAGGTGAAAAATATTTATTTAACAAAAGGAAATGTTTAATAATTATTTAACTCAACTTGAATACGATTGATAAATACTAAATTAAATCTATAAACAATAAATTTAAGGATAAATAATAAATTTCATAAATAAGTTGAGCATTATTCATAAAATAATTATATGGTGTGAAATTATATTATGATTATAGAAACTAAATATTTTATTTATTCATTTCAAGAAAATAAGATAAATTCATATCATTTCTACAATAACTTAATTATTTATGAGAAAGATACTATTTATAGTAATATTTAGACATTACAGAATAATACTATGGTTAAGGAACCTATCTTTCAAAATCACAAAATAATCACAATTATTCTTATTATTTAACAAATATATCATCAAGTTAGAGCATAGAAATTTTTATTCATACATATATAATGATATAAATCCCTATACTCAGAGCAGGTTCCCCATCAACAAGAAGCAGGATTTGTCCGACCAATCAAATTCTCATCTAAGAGATGAGTATCTCACGAATCTTCTTACATAATTTCCTGAAAATTGGTTGTAAGGGTGAGTTTCTTCCTCACCATATTTTTCCAACAAATATAAAACATTTATATTTAACAATCATGAAAATGAATATCTAAATAAAAGAAATGAGCTATGTAATTGAAAATATACCTTAATAAAATTCTCTAGAAATCGATTTCCTAACATTGTCAAATAAGTTTTTGTCATCTTTCCACAACATCATTATTTAAATTCTCTCATAATCTCTTATCACGTACGCTAGTCAATAACCCCACTCACATCATCATTCATACTGTGATCACATTAGTTGCGGTACTCTAGGTACCGTGAGATCCCAAAATAACGTTGTCAACCCCACCACCTAGGTGACATTGGCCTTACGCCGGTATGGATAGCCGCCAGTTGGCAATATGTCCCACGGATACAACGTGTGCGCACAAGCCCCTTTGGCAAAAAGCATAGTCAGCAATTCAGTCAGTTAATGGAGTGTGAGGCCTGCAGCAATTTCCATTGCACACTGTGTACATCACAGCATGGACCACTCCGCCACACTCTCATCCCCCCAAGTTATCAAATCTTCCTAAGCTATACCCCAGTGTATCTCTGTAGCTCATCCACACAAAAATTAAGCTTGAAATTACATTATTGTTCAAATCTCATAACTTTCCTACCCTCCAGGTAGTTAGTTCCAACTCCTCATCTTCAAATATTATTTAATAAAAAAAAATCACTTTGGGGATGCAAATAGGAAAACAGGATACAAATAGTAAAATGGGGGTGCAAATAGTAATTTTTAATTTTTAATTTTAATTTTTTTTTTGTGCACAGCGAAATTTTCACAGTGCAGTACAATATTTCATGGTTTTCAGTGGTTTAATCATCCATTTTCAAAATCAAATACATACAAAAAAAAACAACCCGTAAAACATCATACATTGCATATTAGAGCAAGGAACAAACTCCCCTTACCTTAAAAACTCGCAATACACAAGAATAGAGAAGATTTTGAGAACCTTAATACTCAATCCTTCCTAAATCAAGAAAACTACCGTTAATCTAAGATTTGAATCGGTAATAATGAAATTGGAAACTTAGATTTAAGTAAAATTACCTTGATTTAAGGAGAAATGGAGGAAATGAGCTAAGATTTAAGTTTGAAAATTTTTCCGAAACGAAGAAGAAATTGAAATTGGTGGAGAGAGAAGAAAAAATTAAAATTGGTGGAGTGAAGAAGAAATTGAAATTGGTGGAGAGTGAAGAAGAAATTAAAATTGGTGGAGAGAGAAGAAGAAATTGAAATTGGTGGAGAGTGAAGAAGAAGAAAAGAATCCGTGGAGAAAGAAGAAGAAAACACGTGGCGAGAGTGAAGAAGGAAACGTGTACAAGTTTTTTTTTTTATATATTTTATTATTATCTTTTTTTTTCTTATCCTATTATATATATTTTTTCTTTTTCTTTTTTATTTTTTTTTCTCTTTTTTTTTCTTTTTCCTTTCTATTTATTTATTTATTTCATTTCTTTTTTTTTTCAACCCCATTTCCATTTTTTTTTACTAATAATAATAATTTCTATTAATTTTAATCTAACACACAAATAAAATTTATGCCTAAATTTAAGGGTGTTACACAAAGCACTGTGAAGTTCTTTAAGGTGACCCCATTTTGGTTGAGCAATGTTGCCTTCAAATATTAATAAAATGAATTAGAGAATAAAGGTGTTAATCCATGAAAACTTGATATTCAATGAAAAATAATATTATCTAACTTTTAATATGTATAAATTCAATTAACATATTCATCAAGAGGAGCATCGTAATCATATGAGGTGGTAATATATGGACCGCCGGCTATTCTATTGAAATTAGTGTCACAATGATACTGAACAAAAACAAAACGTATACGTATATTTTAATATAAATTAACTAAGATAATGGAAACGATTATTAATAATTTGAATTGAAAATTATTATTATTTTTTACCATGTAATGATGTAAAAGATATGCTCTGATACCATGTCAAAATATCAAAACAAAAGTAAACATATTATAATATGACACAATGTTTGTAGAAAAGTAAACAGGAAAGATGGAGGAGATCTTTTGTCAGATCCAACTCTCTATCGGCGTTTGGTAGGTAGTCTTATATACCTAACAACAACTAGGCCTGACATTTCATATGTTGTTCACCAAGTCAGCCAGTTTATGTCTTCATTTTGTTGCTGTTCGTCGCATTATCCGCTATCTTATAGGATCACCTACACGTGGGTCATTCTTTCCGAAAGACTCATCCTTAAAGCTTATGGCATACAATGATGCGGATTGGGCAGGTTGTCCAGATACTCGTAAGTCTACTACAGGTTGGTGTATGTTTCTTGGTGGTGCCTTAATTTCTTGGAAATGTAAGAAGCAAGATCATGTTTCTAAATCTTCTACTGAGGCTGAATATCGTTCAATGTCGTCTGCTTGTGCTGAAGTTGTGTGGTTACGTAGTCTTTTGGAGCAACTTGGTTTTTTACAACCTAACCCTACACCTCTTCATGCTGATAATACAAGTGTTATTCAGATTGATGCAAATCCTGTATTCCATGAACGTACCAAGCATATTGAAGTGGATTGTCACTATATTAGGGAAGCCTTGACCAGTAATGTTATTTCTCTCCCTTACATCTCCACAGATCTTCAAGTTGCTGATATATTTACGAAAGTTATGACTAGGCAGCGCCATCAGTTTCTTGTTGGCAAATTGTTGTTGGTTAACTTACCAGCATCAATTTGAGGGGGGATGTTAATAGGTTAATAGGCATAAATATATTTTATTATCTTTTATAGATTAGCTATTAGGAATAGCAAATCTCCTGTAATCCCTCTCTTAATTATATATTCTCAATCATCTGTCATATTAATGTAAAAGATATGCTCTGCCACCTATTTAAGAAAGGGAGGCTGCTGAAGAATAATATCAAGCTTTTCTACAAACATTGTGTCATATTATAATATGTTTACTTTTGTCTTGATATTTTGACAATGATTTTGGAGTGTGCCTCCAGTTTGGAAAAATCTAACCATGGAGAAAGCAACATCTTCGGCAGTTCTATGTGGATCTCTACCACCCCAATTCTTGAACCTTAAATTCACCCAAAAATAAAAGCATAGATATAAACTCTAATAATAAAAAAGTGAGATAAAAATATTTTTCCTTTTACAATTAAAAATTGGAAAATGAGTTAGGAATATTAGACGTACCAGCCTACCCAATTTTCTGTCCACATTTTAGGGATGTTAGGATTATTGGGTTCAAAGTTGTGACAATACCAACCATTGCAAGTATTGATCTACACATGAAAATGAAAAATGTTAGCTTCATTGCACATATTAGTTATCTATCCATATAACATAAAATATAAGAACAAATACCATACCATTGGCTGAGGAGCATCAGACTCTTGGCACATAATCCATAGAACTCCAACGTTCAAGGACTCCGCCACATTTGTGCACCAATTTATGTAAGCTTTTCCCGCTTCTCCATAATCTGAAATTACATTACCATATTCATTTTCAATCTGAAATATTATTCACCAAGTTATGTCCAAGCACATTAATGACAAGGGTGGAGTTAGAAATTTTAAATGAGAGGAGCCAAACTAATTGATCATCACTTATCAATAATTAATAGAAAAAAATATTTATATATATTTTAGTTTTTTTTTTCTTGACCGGATGATACTTGTTAAAAATAAATATATTAAAAGTATAAAAAATATATTCTTAAAAGTAAACAAAAATATTCTCATAGATTAGAGAGATTTGATTTAGATTTGATTTTATCTATTTTTTTTATAAAATTTTGTACAATATTATAAAAAATTTGATTATATTAGATTGTAAGTTGAAAGAACTATTTGATTATATTTTTAGATTGACTTAAATTTATATTTAATCATTTATATAATTTTATTACTGATATTACAAACATTTTAAGTAATATTGAATTTTTTTATAATGAAAAGTCAAAAAAATATTTTAAAAATATTATAAAAAAAAGTATATTTTATTAATAAATAAAAAAATTATACTAGTATCCTTTATTTAATTTTATTACTAGTTATTAAATAAATATCTTATTAATCTTTAATTTATTAAAAAATTATGCCTATGTATTATCACTAAAAGAAAGCTTATGTACTAGTGTTTTAAAAATTATCAAAAATTTCTTTAAAAGAATGAGTTTTATTTATTTTTTTAATATTTATTAAGAAATAAGATTATAAAAAATAAAATCATTAATTTATATACATATATAATAATGAGGGGAGTGTGATGATCCTCTTCACTCCCCCCTTTATATATTTTAGAGTTTATATATTTTAGAGTTGTGACCGTTCTTGTCCTCTCTTGGTTCCCTCCCTAATTAATGAAATTATTCTAATGGTATCTAAAAGAAAAGAGAAAGTTACTTGAGTAAGAATTATGGGACCACCTTGAAAAGAAAAAGTTTCTCTTTTTTTACCATATCGACTATCAAAGTAGTGAAATTTTGCATTTCATTCTTTATTTCAAAATAAAAGAAAAAAAATGTCAACAATAATATAATTTGGATAAAATTAAAAATAATAAAAAAAATTTAAACATTACCATAAACACATTATTGAGAGTCCTAATCTCCACACACCAGGTAGATTGTGAACCCAGACAGGAATTCCCCTAAAAGATTAAAATTTTGATAAACTTATATATGAGAAAAATATGATAGTAAAGATTAATTACAAAATGGTGAATAAATAGTGTACTCATAGTTCCATTCAGCACAAGTATATGGTCCAATGCGAAGAACACTGTAGAGGTCAGCCTCTTAAATGGTCTTGAAAAATCTAATGAGATCGTTATTGCCAACAAAATCATAGACACGACAAGAAGGTTCATGTGCGTTCCAGAAAATATATGTTTCGATTGTATCTAAATCACCTTCTTTGGCTTTCTTGATTATGTCGGGCCACATCTACATAATAATCAACTAGTGTTAAGATGTATAAAATTATCAAAAGAAGAAAAATAAATACAGTTGTTACCTCAGGTGTGCTTCTAGGATAATGGATTGATCCAGATATAAGCACCCTCCGTTTTCCATCAATTTTTATGGCTCTTCCATCATGAGAAACTTCAATAGCATTACTTGCAAGCAAACAAATACCAAGTAAGAAAAAACAAACTGACAAAGAGAAGAACTTCATTGTATCTTGAGAAGAAGTAGAACTCCGTGATACTAATTTCAAGCTTCTTTACTGAGTTTATAGAGATCAAAATAATTTTTCAACACAATTCATTTCTATAATTATACCATATCTGTTTTATTTGTTTCTTAAATATTATCTTTCCAATTCATGACAACTTTTCTCTATTTTAACACTTATTATTTAATTAAAATAGGTTTTTTACTACTTTCATAAATATTACATTCTCAGAGTAAACACAGTTTTAAAATTTATAAATTAAATTGCTCTTAATTTTCATTATTAATAAATATTTTTAAATTTATAAATTATATAATACTAAACTATTAAAAATCAATATTTTAAACTATAAATTATATTTTATATTTATAAAACATATAATTTAATATGTTTCATACAATTACAAGTAAATAAAAAAAAATTAAAAGGGAAGTATTTCATATTATTAAATCAAATATCTTTATGTTTGTTCTAGTTATATTTTATATCTCTCCATTATTTAATCTTATAAATAATTTTAATTATTTTTTTTCGTAAGGACATTTGTGGTACGGTTTGGTACAATTTCTTATTAAAAATACATTTGAACCAATATAATTATTATATGTAGCTTGGTTTAGTTCGATTCGAAACAGAAAAAAAATTCAAACCAATTTTAACATTTTGATTTAGATAGTTTTTGTAATTTCTAATTTTATTTTATTCTTTCTTAAAGATTGTCTCAATTTATTTTTAAATTTAAAATATAATTATAATAAATAAGTTACTCTTGAAAAATATATTAAGTAATAAACTAATAAAAACATAACATTTACTAGATGTTATTTATGTATAATATTAATTTATGAATGTAGGAAAAAACGGAAATATAAAATTCAAAGCCTAAAAATCTATAACATTAGACTGGTATTTCTTACTCTACACAAATAATTGAAAACCAACCGAAAGAAAATTCTTTCAAAATATGTTAATTTGTTTAGTTTATTGATAATAGAAGATGTTATAGATTTTTATGTTAAAGATGATGTGAATATTATTCGTTTAAAATTAATTAATAATAATAAATTTCAAAAATTGTATCTTAAGTATTAATAAAATTGTATTTTATATTAATTTTTAATTATTATTAAATAATAATAAATTAGTTATTAAATTATAAGGATAAAGATATTTCAATTAAGTAAAAAGAAATAATAAAAAGGACTATGATTTGAATAAAAAACACAACAATTAATGAAAAGAAAAGATATTTTATCAAGTATTATTATCATGGAAATAAAAAAAATTAAAATAAATAAAAAAATTATTATATCTAACTACAACTAAATACACATATAATTTTTTATCACATGTAGACATTATAAATTTTGTAAAAAAAATAAAAAATTAAAAATACTTTTATTAAAATATACAGTTTTTCTTGTTCATTCTATTTATAATTTGATAAATCCACATAATTTGAGCAATGTTGCCTACAAATATTAATAAATGAATTAGAGATCAAATGTGCTAATCCATGAAAATTTGATATTCAATGTAAATAATATTATATAATTTTTAATATTTATAAATTCAATTACCATATTTAGGAGCATCGTAATCATATGAAGTGGTAATATATTATTGTCTTTTACCATGTAGCCTCCAGTTTGGAAAAATATAGCCATGGAGAAAACAACATCTTCAGCAATTCTGTGTGGATCTCTACCACCCCAATTCTTGAACCTTAAATTCACCCAAAAGTAAAAGCATAGATATAAACTCTAATAATAAAAAGTGAGTTGAAATTATTTTTTCTTTTATAATTAAAAATTGGAAAATGAGTTAGGAATATTACACGTACCAGTCTACCCAATTTTCTGTCCACATTTTAGGACTTAGGATTATTGGATTCAAAGTTATGACACTACCAACCATTGCAAGTATTGATCTACACGTGAAAATGGAAAAATGTTAGTTTCATTGCACATATTAATTATCTAACCATATAACATAAAATATAAGAACAAATACCATAGTATTGGCTAATCCATGGAACTCCAACATTCAAGGACTCGGCCATGTTTGTACACCAATTTATGTAAGCTTTTCCTGTTTCTCCTTAATACGAAATTACGTTACCGTATTCATTTTCAATCTGAAATATTATTCACCAAGTTATCTCCAAGCACATTAATGACAAGGGTAAAATTAGAAATTTTAGATAAAAGGAACCAAACTAATTAATCATCACTTATCAATAATTAATAGAAAAAATATATTTATATATATTTTGGTTTTTTTTCGATCGAATAATACTTGTTAAATATAAATATATTATAAGTATAAAAAATATATTATTAAAAGTAAACAAAATATTTTCTTTTGCATATATTTAATTAATATGATTAAAAAAACTTGATTTAGATTTAATTTATATATTCTTTTTATAAAATTTTGTACAATATTATAAAATATTTAATTATATTAAATTGTCGATTGTAAAAAAAAATTGATTATACTTTTAAATTGATTTAAGTTTATATTTAATCATTTATATAATTTTATTACCAATGTTACAAACATTTTAAATAATAGAACTTAAATTAAATTATTTTATAATGAAAAATTTATTGTAAATGTCATAAAAATATTTTTAAAATATTATAAAAAATATGTTATATTAATAAATAAATAAAAAATTATATTAGTATGCTTTATTTAGTTTTATTATTAATTATAAAATAAATATTTTAAAAATATTTTTTTATTAATCTTTAATTCATTAAAAAAACTCTACTTATTTATTATCACTAAAAAGAAGTATATGTAATAGAGTTTTAAAAATTATCAAAATTTCTTTAAAAAATGAGTTTTATTTATTTTATTAATATTTATTAAAAAATAGATCATAAAAAACAGTGAGGGGAGTATAGTAACCAGATGATCCTTTCGCTCCATCCTTTATATAATAATAAATAAAAATTAAAATCTTTCATACTTATGACCATTCTAATCCTTTCTTGACTCTCTCCCTAATTAATGAAATGATTATAAGAATATTTAAAAGAAAAGATAAAATTATCTGAGTAGGAATTATGGAACCACCTTAAGAAGCAAATAGTTTCTCATTTTTTACCATATCGACAATCAAAGTAGTGTAAAATTTTGCATTTCATTCTTGATTTCAAAATAAAAGAAAAAAAAGGTCAACAATAATATAATTTGGATAAAATTAAACATTACCATAAATACATTATTGAGAGTCCTAATCTCCACACCAAGTAGATTGTGAACCCACACAGGAATCCCTCTAAAAGATGAAAAATTTGATAAACTTAGATATGAGAAAAATATGATAGTAAAGATTCATTAAATAAATGGTGAATAAATAATGTACTCATAGTTCCATTCAGCACAAGTATATGATCCAATGCGAAGAACACCGTAAAGACCAGCCTCTTGAATGGTCTTGAGAAATCTAATGAGATCGTTATTGCTAGTAAAATCATAGACATGATGAGAAGGTTCATGTGCATTCCAGAAAACATATGTTTCAATTGTGTCTAAACCACCTTCTTTGGCTTTCTTGATTAAGTCGGGTCACAGCTATATAATAATCGATTAGTGTTAAGCTGTACAAAATTATAAAAAAAAATGTAGTAGTTACCTCAGGCGTACTTCTGGGATAATGGATTGATCCAGATATAAGCATTCTTCCTTTTCCATCAATATTTATGGTCCTTCCATCATGAGAAACTTAAATAGCATTACTTGCACGCAAACAAATACCAAGTAAGAAAAAACAAAATTGATAAAGAAAAGAACTTCATTGTATATTGAAGAAAAATTAGAACTTTCACTAAAAAAAAAAAAAAAATCATATTTCCCATAAAACAAATTCATGGGTAATGCTTTAAATCAATGAAAAATAAAGTTTTTCCCACAAACTTCCCACAACCATAAATTTGTGGGTAAAAGGCTAGTAGGAAATTATTTTTTATATTTTCTACAAATAAAATTTACGGGAAATTTTTCACAAATAAATCCATGGGAAATTTCCCATAAACAAATCTGTAGGAAGTTTTTCCAAAAAAATTTTCCACAAATAAATTCATGGGAAATTTCCCATAAACAAATCAATGAAAGATCTTCCACAAACAAATGACTAGACAATTTCCCACAAACAAATCAATGGGAAATTTTTCCATGAAGAAATCCATGGGAAATTTTCCCACGAAAAATCCATGGGAAAGTTTCCCACGAAAAAATCCATGGAAATTTTCCTACGAAGAAATCCATGAAAAATTTTCACAAACAAATCAATGAAAAATTATCCACAAATAAATCAATGGAAAATTTTGTCACGAAAAAATCCATGAAATTTTTTTTATATATTTTTGTGAGAATATTTTTTTTTAATTCAAAATTATAACCTATAGATATTTTTTATTGAATTTATTATAATTCAAATAGTGAAACCTACCAAATATTAAAAATTAAAAACAAGACACACAACAACTATACTTAACATACTTAATATGATATTCATCAAGTTTAATATTCAACTAATTCAATATTTAATAAGTTCAATTAAAATGTCAAATAAGTAAAGTATCTAATAATCATTATATTCATCCCTATCATTTTCCTGTTGATCCCCATCTTATTCTTGTTGTTGGTCATCTTGTTCATTTATTTGTTTTTACTCTTCAAGCAATGTCTGAGTTATTTCTGTTGCCTCAAGAGAAAGATATGGAACAAAAGTTTTAATAAATGTCTCAAATTTTGAATGCAAAAAACAAACTGATGCCTTACTAACTACTAATCGTTCTCTAAATTTATTAATTTTTCTGTATCATAAAATTGACTAGAAGATGTTTGTATATATTTGAAGACTTTACTATATTTATTATATTTATTATATTTATAGAAATCAAAATATCGTTTCTTTTTTTCATTCGATTTATAATATTATCTTCAACATAATTCTTTTTTATCATTATATCATAATTATCCTATATCTATTTTATTTGCTTCATAAATTATCTTTCCAACTCAGGACAACTTTTCCATTTTAACACTTATTATTTAATTAAAATTTATTTATTATTATATTTATAAATATTACATTATTAAAGTATACAGATTTTTAATATTTATAAATTAAATTGCTCTTAATTTTCATTATAAATAAATATTTTTAAATTTATAAATTATATTATACTAAACTATTAGAAATTAATATTTTAAACTATAATTATATTTTAAATTTATAAAATATATAATTTAATATGTTTGTTATATTACAAATAAAAATAAAAAAATTAAGAGGAAAGTATTTCAGATTATTAAATAAATATCTTTCGTTCTAGTTATATTTTATATCTTTCATAATTTTATATTATTAAATCAAATATCTTTCCGCATATTCTAGATATATTTTATATTTATAAAATTTATTACATGTAAATAAAAAAATTAATAGGAAGTATTTCAGATTATTAAATCAAATATTTTTTTCTGATTCTAATTATATTTTATATTTTTTATTATTTAATCTTATAAATAATTTTTAATTATTTTTTTCGTAAAGATGTTTACGGTATAATTTGAAATAATTTTTTATTAAAAATATATTCAAATTAAATATAATAATTATATATTAATTTAGTTTAAAAAAATGCAAACCAACCTAAATCAAGTTTAATTTTAATATTTTTATAATTTTTAATTTTATTTTATTTTTTTAAAGATTGTAAGTCAATTGAAAAAAATAATAAGTATATAGATAGAAGAAGTGAAAACTATAAATAGTTACATGACTTTAATAATATAAAAATATTTCATAATTTAAATTGAAAATTTCAATATTATTAAAAATTGAAATTATATACATACTTTTAAATTAGAATATCAAAATTTTATTATCTTTTCTACTATTATCAATTATATATTAACAAAATTTAGTTTTATATTTAAAAACCTAAATGAATACTATTAAAAAAATATTAACTCTATAAAAATATAAAAAATAAAATAAAAATAACCTGATTAAAAATAAAATTAATTAAAATAAAAATTCTAGATCAAAATAAGAAACTTATAAATATTTATTCAATGAAATTGAATATAAATAATAAGATAATAGATTTAAAATTGAAATTAAATTATAAAAAATATAAATGATTAAAAAAACAAACAAATTAAAAATAAATTAAATTAAAAAAATTAATAATATGATAATAAAAATATAATGAAAAAAATATTTATTTAATATGTATATAATAAAAAATAAAATTGTACTATAGATTAATAACTTAAATAGTAATATTTTAAATTTAAGATATATTAAAATATAATTATTATAAAAAAAAAATTCCATTACAATTTTACGATAAATTATACACTAAATTTATAAAAAAATTGCACTATAATTTATATAATTTATATATAAGTAATCATGTATAATAAATTTGTTACTTTTATAATAATTATCTTATAAATGTATGTCATCATTTAATGTAGATGTTAGGGAATCACTCCACAACAATAAAGTAAGATTTCCATTAATATCCAATTCAATTTTCTTCTAAAATTTGGAGAGAATAATAGTTTTGTGGCAAGAAGAATAAAATAAAATATTAGAGAGGGTATCTTATTAAAAAGTGTGCCACCATTTTGGCAAGTGTGAGGAACAGTGAAAAGAAAGGTAAATATAAACCAATCAAAGTTTTTTTTAGAAGTAATCTTCATTTTCACTTGCAAAATAGTAACTCAAAACAATCTAATTTCTCTAAACTCCCCACCTACTATGTAGGGTTTGAGTTTGAGAAACTAGGAGAAAATTAAAGTTCAAATACAATCAATGAATTTCATTAAGTATCTTATCAACTAAGACCTTGTTGGACCAACTTCTAAAATTAGGAAGAATTAAAGATATCCTAAGAGTCACCTCCTTCTTAAGCAACACAAGACTTGGTCTGGCCTCTTGGATTTGTGCAAGAATTATCTCCGATTACGCTCCATCCAAGTATGGTACACATAAGCTGTAATAGCTGAGTACACGAATTTCCTCCTCGATTTCTCTTTGAATGCAAACCGCAGCCATCGACTCCAGTTGTCAAATCTATAGCTCTGTTGGTCTAAGCAGCACCATCCACAAACAGCTTCTAAGAGGTCACGACTCCATGTGCAAGAGAAGAAAAGGTGATCTCGAGATTCCATGAAATTGTTGCAAAGGTAGCACTCAGGTTGAATTTGCATATACATAGCCAGAAAATCTTTAGTTCTCAATCTATCCTTGACTGACAGCCAAAGAATAAAGTCATGTTTAGGAACTGAATAACTATTCCACACCAATTTATGCAAGTCAAAGTTTACTTGAGGTCCAAGTAATTGCCTATAGCCCTCCTTCACAGTATAGTCCTTGTTCTGTTGGCCAAGCTATAGACCATTTGTATAGCCACTACTCAATTTGTCCCTAGCCTTGAGTAATTGTTTCCAATGCCAACTAGCTGCTATTGTTTGCTGACATTGCCACAAATCTCCTTGTTTGATGTACACTAAACTTATCCATTTGACCCATAGATGATCCTTCTTCATAGCTAATTGTCAAACTTGCTTGCCAATCGCTGCAACATTCCAAAGGTGCACATCATGGAAGCCTAAACCACCATGTTTTTTCTGCCTACGCAGGGTCTGTCAGGCTACAGCAGCTCTTGGCCTGCCCATCTAATTAAGGCCCTAGAGAAAGTCCCTGCACTTTTGTTCAATTCCCTTTATCACCCGTTTAGGAATGATGAACACTATGGCCCAATGAGTGTGGAGAGTCAACAGAACTGATTGGATAAGTTGAGACCGCCCTTGATAGGAAAGGTTTCTTGATTTCCAAGCATTCAATCTTTTGGTGATTCTTTCAACTAGACACTGACATGTTGCAGCTGACCACTTCTTGGCTGAGAGGGGTAAACTAAGGTATCTAAAAGGAAAAGATCCTTTCTGAAAACCAGTGATTTGCTGAAGGTGGGCTTGTTGCTGAATAGACATTCCATCCATAAAGATCATTGATTTGTGTTTGTTAGCAAAAAGACCAGAGCTTGGTGAGAAATTGGCAAAGGCATCATTTAAAATTTGGACACTAGCTGCATTACCTTTGCAAAACACCATAAGATCATCAGCAAAAGCTAGACTAATCAAACTAGTTTCCTTACACAAAGGGTGGAACCTGATTTGCTGCTAACTTCAGCTTTCTAGACAACATCTCCATCGCAATGACAAATATTAGTAGTGAGATTGGATCCCCTTGTCTGATTCCCCTTGTGCTACTGAACCTCTCCAACTTGACTCCATTAATAATAAGATTGAAAGAAGCTGTTGTGGTGCATTCCATGATCCAATGAATGAATTTTTGTGGAAATTTCAAGGCTTGTAACATTCTGCCAATGAAAGACCAGTTGATTACATCGTAAGCTTTTTTTATATCTATCTTCATGAGGCATCTATGAGATGTGTTTTTCCTTCCATATAATCTCAGTAGCTCTTGGCTGATGAGGATGTTATGAATGATGCTTCTGCCACCAATGAATGTTGCTTGGTTCTCATCAATAATGTCTGGTAATACCTGCTGCATTCTATTACAAAGGATTTTAGAAATACACTTATATATAGTATTGCATAAGGATATAAGCCTATAATCATTTACACTATTCGAGCAATCATTCTTAGGAATTAAGACAATATTGGTGCAATTGACTTCCCTTAGCATTCTCCCTGAGTTGAAAAATTTATGCACAGCTTCAATGCAATCGTTGGCAACAACAGGCCAAGCTTTCCTGAAAAAGCCAGCCCTAAATCCATCAGGACCAGGGGACTTATCATGATGCATAGCCATAAAATTCTTGGTGATTTCCAAGTCAGAGATAGGAGCTATGAGGTTCAGTTGCTGGGAAACAGTAAGGACCCTACCTTGGTTAATATCACCATCAATCATGCACCATTCAGATCCAGCACCATTCAGATCCAGCACCATTCAGAAGATCTGTATAGTACTTCAAAAAAGTTGTGCCAATGTCTTGCTTATTAGAGCATAGATTGCCTTGATCATCTCTGACTGACAAAATTCGATTTCTGTATAATCTAAGTTTGATGGCTGTATGGAAAGCTCTAGTGTTTTGATCCCCATCCTTGAGCCAAAACTCTTTAGCTTTCTGTCTCAAGAAGTTAAGAGCATCAACCGAGACCTTTAGGAATTCTTTGCTCGCTTCTTTCTCTGCCTTCTAAAGATGTATATTTAAGGGGTCCTCAGCTAGATTAGCTTGTGCTCTAATCAACTCACCTCTACAAGTCTCTTCCCTCTTGTCAATGTCATGGTATCTCTCTGAGTTGAGCTTTCTCAGAGGGGCCTGAAGATCCTTAAGCTTCCTCATCAGGCAGAACATTGCACTACCAGTATGATTCTGCATCCAACTATCCTCTACAATCCTTAAGAAATCAGGATCATTGCCAAGCATGTTGAAAAATTTAAAACTACCAGCCTTGTTAAGCCAATTTGCATTCCAAACCACCACAGCAGGAAAATGATCAGATATTCTCTCATTAAGGAAGTGAGTTTCAGCACCAGGCCAAGCATGTATCCAAGCATCATTCACAAGAGCTCTATCTAACTTGCACCAAATTCTGTCTACACCATCCTGCTTGTTGGACCAGATTAGTTGACAGCCTTTAAATTGCATATCTATTAAATCACAATGAGTCACAAAATCTCTGAAGCCTTGCAACCTGTTAACATCAATGTCTAGACCCCCTAGCTTCTCCTCTGACTTCAAAATTGAATTAAAATCACCAATGACCAGCCAAGGTAAACAAACACTATTACTAATGCTGGTCAGGTTGGCCCACAGATCAGTTCTCAAATCAGCATCATTTTCACCATAGACAAAAGTAACCGCAAACTCAGAGTGATCATGCGTATGAATTATCAGACAATGGACATACTGGCTACTAGAAGACAACACAGTTACTTGAAACATATCTGGCTTCCACATGATCCAGATGCGGTCAAGGTCACAATGCTCCAAGTTTATGTATGAGCCCCAACCAGGGACAATGCTGTTTCTGACAGACTCATAAGAGTTTGCTCTCAACTTGTTTTCCAACACGCCTACTATTCCTAAATTATATTCACATATCAACCTTTTTAAGTATTTTTGTTTACGAGGGTGGTTGATCCCTTGGATATTCCATGTTGCAAGGCTATCCATGAGGAAGAGGATGATGAGATGTTGAAATCTCACCTCTTTGTGTTGAGTCTTACTCCTTCTTTTGACAGGATTCCATGTACCTCCCTCGCTTCCAACAACCAAAGTAGTCTCTGGGTTTCTACTACCTGAATCTCTAGAACAAAGTAGTTCAGTTTCATTGTCCAGCATCACTCCTCTAGTACTACTAGACTGACCATTTGCACCAGTTTCCCCACTAACTGCACCAGATATTATAACATTTTCACCTGGGTCATTCCCACTTGGATTCTTAATGCACAAATCCTTCACTTTCTCAAGAGCATTCTCCCTGTTTTCTTCTGGTATAGACTCATTCTCTAAGTTTTGTTTGAGCTTTAATCTATCCTCAATGTCTTCGATTTCTTCCCTAGTGTCTTTCTTCTTCTCCACCCAAACTTGCTTAGTCTGTCTTCTGCACATCTTACTATCGTGACCATATTTTGCACAAGTATCACACAATACTAGCTTCCACTCGTATGCCACTTTTTGAGCCACAACATTTCCCTTATTATCTTCAAAATAAACCTCTTTAGGGAGTATAGATGGGTTTACCTCCACCAAAACTCTAGCAAAATTTAATCTATTTCTTTCCATGGTTACTTGATCTACCATTATTAGTGTACCTACCAAGCTCGCAACTTTGCTTAAGGCTGCACTTCCCCAAAATTTCAAATTTAGATTAGGGAATTGAATCCAGACTGGCACGCACTCCAGGAGACTCTTAGTCACTGGTCTTCCTGTCTATGGTGCTAGGATAAGGTATTTTTTTATCAAAGTGTCCCTGGCTTCTATAGAGTTGAATCGCACCACTATCGTTCCATCCTTGTTCATGAGTATCTTGTCAATACCATGGTGTCCCCATGCTTTCTTTAGGAATCCTTGAATCACCGCATATGATGGCTTGGAACCCAAAACATAGCAAACCAATGCTTATTGCCAGTATTTTTCTTCCTCCACAACATCTTCTTCTAGAATTTTACCAATGGGAACCCCTTCCTTTAACTCTGGTTAATAGAACTTAAGTTTCTCTCCTGCGTTTCTCAGCTTCGAGATGTCAAAAGAGTCCCACACTGATGGCTTTCTTCCTACATTACCATCCATCTTCTGCGCTATTTCAGAATTTTGTATGATATTAGGGTTTGAATTTGCACTCATACTTGCTTCATTCACATTCCTATTCTCATTTATCGATAGGTTTTCAGTTTCATCAGGCTTCGGATCAATAGGTTTCTTTCCCTTAACCCTTTCACGTATCAGTTCAATCCCTTGCATCAACGATTCCAAATGTTTGGGCGACAAGTTATCAATTGCTTCCAAGTCTTCGACAACAAGTTTCGAAAGATCAAAACCATGAGCTTGGTTAATCGCTTCAGAAATCTTCGTTAGAAGAGGAGACAGAGTTTTTGGTGGCCTCCCCCTCTTTTTAGCCATTATAGCCGCACATGGTGACAGGAAACCCTAGGCACCGCGAGAGAGAAGAGAAAGGGGTTGTAGTTTCCTCTAAACCAGAGTCGTTTTCATCCAACTAGTAGAAGCGAGAAGGCAAAGCGGAAAAATCAAAAACGAACCTAACCGGAGGGGAAACACTATAGACAGGCAGCACCGCACTGCGCCGCACCACACTGCGCCAAACCGCGCCCTATCCACGTTGAAGAGACATGACCTGCGCTGCACCGCACTTATTCGCAATCAAAGTTTATAGAATTCTACTGTACAATTTATTTTATAACATTTTATAAAATAAAATCAATTAAAATATTTTTCATATTTTAAAATTTTAGTATTTATCATCTAGAACAATTAATAAAAGTTATTATAAGATTCCGAATATGAAACCAAAATAACGGTCAATATTTTTTTTTCATTCTTGTAAAATTATTTTCAATCTTTTTATACATAGGTATTTATTTTAATTATTATAAATATTAAATTTTTAATTCAATAAAATAAAATAATAGACTAATAAGTCTATGTAATACAATATAAATAGAAAAAAAATATTTATTAAATAGAATTAAATGTATAACGTTCAAATAATATTAAGAATCTCACCGTTTATAATATTAAAAATTTTATATTATTTTTTAAAATATTAATATCTTCATAATATTTTTTAAAATATTAATATTCTTATATTATTTTCTAAATATTAATATTTTTATTATTTTTTAAAATATTAAGATTCTCTTATTATCTCTTTTTATTATTATTTTTTATCTTATAATCTTATTTTATTTTATTTTTTAAATTTAATTAATTATTTTATTTAAATTAAATAAATAATTAAATTATCTATATTTTTTTTAAAAAAAAATATAAGACGATGCAAAATTCTTCTATTTTTATATAAAATTTATCTTTAAATTTACCTATATTAAATAATTCAAGATAATTTTCCTTCATTTTATTCTCAAATTTTCAAATAACATTTTCAAAATTAAATAGTAGTTTAAAGATTTCATAATTTATGTTATTAATAAAAAATATAATAATTTTTAAAAGAAATATAATTAGTATATATATATATATATATATATATATATATATTTTGAATTAGAATTCCTTCCTCCATTCGATAAATGTAGATATTAATATTTTTAAACATTAGAATCTTCATCAAATCATTTATTTCAAATTCAACTTTCAATTATATCGTATCAAATCAATTCAATAAAATTAAATCTCAAATATGCTATATCCTAAAGTTTAAAATAATATATAATGCATCAATTGAATATTCTCTCTATTCACAATTTTAAGTACTTATGATCCCTACCCATTAATAAAAATATTTTAAACATTCATCAAAACTAACAATTTATAATGTAAACATCAAATCACTTAATGTAACCCAAAAATTATCAATTAGTCTTTGTAGTTTACAAAATGCTAACAAGGACTCAAAATACAATAAAATTCATAAACATTTTACCATTTTCAATTCAAAATATATAATTTTTTGTTCTCCAAACCTTTCAAAAAGATAAATGATAAAACAAATACTAATTTTTAATATTATAACTATTAAGGTTAAATATTTATCCATATCGATATTGATTATTGAATAATTTACATATATATACTTATGTAGAATAATTTAAGAATATTTTTTTATATATTTAAACTTATTTGTATTTGTTTTATCATTTATACAACTCTATCGTGTTCATATAAAATTCTATTTGCTTGTGCATTATTTTATTTTTTTTTAAGTATTAATATGCCAGTATACTAGATTTTTTTTTTTTTTTTGACATCTCACATTTGTGTCTGATACTCATCGATGCAATATATCTCTTTGATTATGCACACTCAAAATTGTCAAATAGAACAACATTTTTTATCGTAAAAATCAAACGATAACAATAACTTTTCATTGAGCAACAATTTTCTCACTCAAAATTCTACTAGATCGAGATGCCACATGTGGATGAAGTTTTCCCAAGTACACAGATTCCAAAACAATTCTTTAGATAAATTTATTGAAGAAAAGATGTTAAAAATTGCATCAGATAGCATACCCAACAAATTCGCATTTCTATGAGGCCTTCATGCATAATCCTATCATTATTTTCGTAAGCCACAAGATAGGATTTAACATTAAACATGGAAAAAATTCGCAATTCAACCACAACTTAACCAAGAAAAGAAACAGTGTAGCAGAGAAAACTTGGTATCCAAAATGTTTGCAACTGAATACAATCCCTTCACTTGCAGTTGCTTTTTAGTGCCATGAAAAACTAACAGTATTGAAATTATGAAGTGTCGACAGGAGTATCAGATTGTGCTCCCCATTCAGTCCACGATCCATCATAAACTGCAACATCGGACTTTCCAAGACGATGCAGACCCTGAAAAAGGAGGTGGTTATAATCAAAAGTAAGGAAAATAGATTTCCCCTTTATTAAGTCTCTAACAGACAAAATTTGAATAAAATCCAAGTCCTGGCAATTTTTACCACTAGAAAAACATGCATGCATATATCGAAACTTTGAAACTTTGAAAAATCTATAATCATATCAGCCTATTTTTTTACTTCCAGACTTCAAGTTCAAGATATTGAAGTGTGACTGAATAGATATGTCCAATCTAATGAAGACTTGCCAAGACTCCTAGGAGAGGATGGAGAATCAGAATTACATATGAAAAAGCACTGAGAGAAAGCGAATTGGAAAAACAATGAGGGAAAGAAACATGATAAAAAAAATACATCACTGACAAGTAAAAAGTGAAGCAAAGGAAGGTACTGACTTCTGATTAACAAATATCCTTTTTAAGCAAATGATAAATGGAAGCATAGGAAGGGCCTGACTTACGAAATCCTTTCTAAGCAATTTTTCCTCTTTTAACCATAGAGAAATAGGTATTATTCATAATGGAAATAATTTTATCTATTCCCTTTCCCAAAGCAACAGATATCAAAAGACTCATCCAAATAGAGGGAGAGATGTACCAGTGCAAGAATGCAAGCAGTTACACCTGTTCCACATGAAGTAACAGCTGGGCTATCCAGAGAGATGCCTGCAGATTAATAGAAATGTATGCCGTTAGAGGTAACAAGATCAAAAGAAATGCAAAGATGTAGCATAACAAATATCCGTCAGAAGACATTCACACCTTCTTTTTCAAATCGCTTCTTCAGCTCATTTGCCGGTAACAATGTATGTGAACTATCTAACAACTGCAAATGAAGATAACTAACATTGATAAATCTAACAAATACATGCATACATAATGTTAGTCAGTATAACAGATATGGATCAGAACAAAGGTAAGCATGTAATCTTTATTGATAGAATCAACAATCTATAAACCTATATGGCTCAAGATCATACTGGTGAATGACTGAGTAGCAGTTTAGCATATAGTGATATAGAGACCTAGACTCTCCCAATCTTTACTAAACAGACCTTACCCCCTAAGCTTTTTCCTTTTCGGTTTATTTCTCTAGCTCTCTCTATTGCAACAACTCCACTCAACACAAATGTTCTCATGTGATAAGCTCTTATTGAATATGTGCTTAATTAAGTTGCTTATCCAAATACACCCATATACGGAGGACTAGCTAGAAAAAACAATGTTACAAATATTAAATCTAAAACGCTTCTCTGGGTAATCAAGACAAAATAGGAGTGAGGGTGACCATATGCTGCACCTGAGCAAAAGGGATGCATTTGCTGCCAGGTACATGACCACTTCTGATTCCCTTTCGGGGCTCTGGAACAGCTCCGTCAAACCTGTCAAAGGACAAAATCTACATAAATCCAAGAAATGCATATCAAAAACAAAATCTCGAGTAAAATACATTTCTTAATTAAAAGATAAATAATAAATCAATAGAAAATAAATTTACTTGGAAAAAGAATCTACCGCTATGGAAATATCATTTTTTATCATGTACCAGCCAGGGAATAATAGCATGTTATGGCACTGTCATGTTGGAGAAGGTTGCCGCTAGTTATTTCATGTCTTTTGATATTCTAGAATTGCATGTCACGCCACAATCTTAGCATAATGGAGTTGATTTCATTATAGCATTGTGAACAGGTGTAGAAAACCCTTTTTAGCCCTCTTTTTCCGAGTTTCCCAAGCCACGTTTTTATATTCCTATAAAATATGATTTCTTCGGTGTTTTGTCATTAGATAGAAACATTAGAGTTTGAAACCCTTTATCAATGATTCGCATAAGAACACTTAAACTTGACCTGTTTCAAACTTTGACACCCCAGATCATCGCTCATCACTCATCGGCAACATTTTTGCCCAAGTCTGGCATCCTCTGGTGATCTGCTCAACCATGCACATTCTTTACGCAAGTCTCTATCTGTTCACACCCTGCACAGTTCGCATACTATCTCTTCTACCACATCTCTGTTCCCTTTTGTGTTCTGTAGAGTTTAAGCTCTTCAAAGCTCACATACTTAAGTTTTTGACAGTCCTCTGTTCCTATGCTTTTCACAAATCACAGCCCCCCTATGAATTTCCGTTTATTTGGTCCAGTACATCAACTACTTATACTTTGGGGCACTATTACCCCTTATGTTATTGATTTTGTTGTTTTCATCATAAAAATTATGTCTTAGATTAAGAGTGATTACAAATTTAGATTATTACTTTTGATCATTGATTATGGATATGCCTTTGATTTTGGATAATTATTATTTTTAAGCATTTATATGAATATAAATATGTAATTTAAGATGTTTAGCATATATATGTGTGTGTGTTTTAAATGCATATCACGTGATGATATGAAAATATAGAAGGAATTAAGGAAAGTAAAGTACCTGGGCTTTGACCGAGCATCTATGTGTTGGTGAGTTTTGTCCTCTATATTTTTCTTTACCTGAAGGTAGAAATAAAAAAATAATGAAACATTTAACTTACAATATATTTACAGGTGTCCAACTTACATATGATGCCTCTTCTAGTTTTAGTTAATTTTGGTATATCATAGACTACTTTTGTGGAGATTGCAACATGAATTAGGAAGATTTTAAGTAGATTTATGTGCAGTTACCAAGTTTAAATTCAAGTTATATTATTATTCTTATTACACTAAGATGTCAAACCTATGATCATCATCAGGCTTTTTCCTTGATATATAGGGCTTGAATCCATAAACCGCTTAATGAAGTTTTTTGTGTTGTACCAATAAAATATTATCAAGGTATGAGTATTAAGACTTTAGTTGACGAGCAAGAAACACCAATGTTCTATATAAAGAGCTTTACCAGATATCATGAACATCTTGTAAATGGTATCACGTTTAAGCTAAACATTTCTCAAAAATAAAAGGTTTTATGGCTCTACATGATCTTGTCACTATTTATTTCATATTGTTACTTTAAATTGTCAGAGTTCATATTTTATAGACTCAATTATTGATAACATAGTGAGATTAAATTCTTAGAATAATGGAATGACTAAAGCAGGAAAACGGTCCATTATAAAATTGGGTTCAGAGTTTCAAGCTGCTTAAGTCTTTCCCAAATTGCAGCTGCCACTTCACCCTAACCTAATGCTTGTGGTAACTAATTATGGACTCTCTAATGAGAAACCTTTTGATACTTCTACCACTATCAATATTACCAACATTCATATTTCTAAAACGAACACAATACATATATTTTGATCAGCAATCAAGACATGCATAGTCAGAATTTGCATTTGACATGACACTAATAATAAAGCAACCAACCTGATCAAGGTTCCAAACAAGATGTGGCTGAAATTTAGTCTGAAATGTGAGTGGGCCAACCTACCAAGAAAAAAGTACATGGGAGAATCAATGCATTAAAACAAAATATAAATGTCAAATTCAACACAAGTAATCAAAGTAAAAGAATTGGAACTCAAAACACTAAAGAAGTCATACTAAAAGAGACGGAAAGATTCCAAACTCACTGTCTGTCCCTTATATACTTTCTCGATAGCCTCACTAGCAGCACTGGCTTTAAGAATAGCATCACTTGAAGCACTAGATTCAACATCATAACCTGATGCACGCCATCTTGGCAGGCCACCATCTAACACCCAAACTCTATCATGCCCAAATACTCGGAACATCCTTTTAAGAAGAAAGAAAAGGTATTAGTTAATATTTAGCAAAATCCATGTTTCCACAATCTACATAATATATTTATTTTCCTTTTTGTACAACACCAAGGCTTACCACCAAACTCGAGCTGCACTAAATAATCCTTTTCCATCATAAACAACCAAGTCATCTTTGTTCTCTATGCCAAGAGCAGAAACAGCAGCAGCAAAAGCTTCCTCAGATGGCAGCATGTGTGGTAACTGATCAATGAATACATGTTAGAATTCACATATGATAAACCCTTTACTCATATCTATAGAAGGAGGAAGACCAATAAATGTGGGCTATCCTCCATTGAAATAAATAGACCATGGGAGCAAATTAGGCAACGTGATGCAAAGCGAAATCAAGAGGGAATTGGGGGAATGGTTTGCACAGCAGAGGAAAAGACAAAAGAAGGGGATGTTGAGGTTGTTAACAGCAAGTGCAGCAGTCACAAGCAGATTGGAGAGAAGTGATTCTGGAACTATAACCAAATAATTCAGGTATCACTGTATCAAGAGAGAAGGGTGGAATCCATATCAAGAGAGGGGTGAGAACTGAAGAGTAGGAAATTATTGAGTGAATTGAGTTGCGAGGAATCTAGAATTTCCTTTGTATTTGGAAACTTTGAGTATCTATTTTGCAGTCTTTTTTGTTGTTTTCGGAATTACAGAGGGCTACCTCTGAAAATTCATAGCTACTTTCCACGTCTTCCTTTCAATAATACTTAGTTCTATCAAGATATGAGCTATAATGGAGAAAATGAATTATATTAAAAGACAGGACATATAGCACACAGGACAGGAACAGATTATAAAACAATCATGTAACCAATAAGATTACTCATATAACAAGACTTCAAACAAAATAATCATAATATTCTAACAAAAGTAAATTAACTCAAATTTATAAATAGAGAAGAATCACAAGACTCCAAATAGTAAACTAGTATCCATCAAAAGAAAGTAGAAATATCAGTCAGTCTTCACTCTAAGATCCCTGAAATTTCAAAATATCCTTCAGCAGTTGCCACTGACATGTACCTAGTAAGGTCATTTCTCTTTCTTCATCCACTTTCTGTGATATACCACTGAAAGATCAGAAGATTACAGACTAGACATGTGAACCTGGTTACATATAAGAACAGCTCTAACACAAATGTGCACAATAAAAATGTCAAAACAAATGAAATAAATAAAGAGATACTGGCTTACTTTTGTAGTCCGATCTGCTATTCCATCTACGTCAAAGAAAAGGGCACCAGGAATGTGAGCAACCTGTTGTATATGGAATTACACAAAATACACATTAACTGAAAATGGTGGACAGAAAAATAATGTTACAATTATATACTGAAGGGCATACAAGAGAAATATCAAGTCATATCGTATATCATACAACTGGTCAGAAATCTGAAGTCCTAAGAATATAATTCCCAATAAAATTATACCTGATATTCTTGAATTGGATTTCTCTGTTCATCTGGCATGTACCATGAAGCATCCAGTACCTGAAACAAAATTAGAGAATAGGCAAGAAAAGTTTATATATTTAAATGAATATTCAAATTCAATACTAAATAAGGATACCATGATACAAAGGCATTTTTTTATCAGATCATGCATAAGTAGTATGGAGTTTTAAAGAAGTGATTGAGTGACTCAGTTACAAGTCGAAAGTACTATACAACCAGAACTATGGTGTTTGCCAGTTTTAATAGATATCAATTCATATAAATATACTTGTGAAATAATGTGATACTCCTACCAGAAATACAGGAATTGCACCCAAGCCCAGATCATTAATTACGAGATTTGTGGTCAAAACAACAGGGTAATTAGTTAAATCATATACATACTGCATAGTTTGACAATAGCTGTCACAACTGAGGTATATGGTTCAGCTTGATAGGAGCGAGTTCAATCAATAAGTAATTAATTAAAAGGATCAAGTGAAATTTCATTTTCCAAATCTGATAAAGTTAGTAAATCTAGCACTTTTATTGAAGGCTGTTTGCTTAATCTGATAAAATTAGTAATACCTTGATATCTGGCACCTTCAGGTTATCATAAAGCCAATCTACAGAAACAACTGGCTCATTTGTTGATACAGATTGTGTTGAATACGTAGCTCTTCTACCAACTGAGGAAGAAGCCATACAAGGAACCCAACCAGTTGTTTTGATGTTTTGGGATGTATAGGCTGAGACCGGGACAGCTTGTATACAAAACAGCCGTTTCTGCTAATAAAAAGATGAATTATACAATAATATCTTGGCCAAAATAACTAACAAAGATCAAGGGGAATCTTCTTCAGGTCAATAGACGATACAGAAATAAATTAATGGGTTATACCAATTAAAATTGATTTTTTAAATAAAATAAAAGAACAAGTCTTCATACTATCATTAATATATAATTGAAAACTTTTTTTTTTTCAATTAGTTTCAATAAACACTTATGCATAACAGCACCAGATTAGGATTTTGTACTCTCATTTATATATAATATTTGCACAAATCTGTATTTCAAAGGCTAACTGCCATTTATATCAAATTATCAATTATTCCCTCATATTCATAATTTAATAATTAAAAAATGCACCCACAAAAATTAATACTTGCATTCCAATTGATGACGAATTGGTAATCTTTTAATCCAGTTCATAAGACAAAAATTTACAAAAGGAATATGCAAAGACTCGGCCACCCATACCAACCTATTATGAGAATGTGATGTTATTTCAGTTGATACACTTACTTAAACACCAAACAATACGAAATTGAAGTTGTATGAAACATATCGAATGGGAAATTGCTACTAAAGCAAATCATCAAAAGCATATCACCCCAATGATCAACAAAAGAGAACAGAAACAAAAAAATTTAGACCACAAATCCCAAATCACACTCAAAAGTCAAAACTTTAATGAGAAAAATGCATAACCCAGATGCCCACAATCGAAACAACCGAATAATCACACAAAGACCAAATTTTCACAGGCACAAAATGTCCACTCTCATAATGGGGAGATTAACATAGAAATTGATGAAAAAAACACACACATACAAATAGAAGGAGAGAAAAAGGATATCAGGATGAATTTCAGATAGAAAAAGTGAACCTTACACTGAATAAAGAAGAGAGAATCTGTTGATGGTGAGTGAGGAAGGAGGAAGGGTGGATCAATCGATGACCCGAAAGCATCTTTGTGAAAAGGGACGAAGCCATTTTTATCAACGAACCATGTAAAAGAATGGCCTAGAATAACTCGATCAGTCACAGATAAAACAAAAATAATAATGACAGACAAGTGAGTGTGTGCGGTATGCTGAAGATGTCACTGCCCCTACTGATGATGCTGAAGCAATATTTTAGGCTATTTGTTTATTTTTAAGTTATAGAATTTCAAAGATTTATGGATGTTTATTATTTGTATTTAATTCAAGAGTTTATCTAAAGAATACAAATATCTTATAAGTTAAATAGTTAGATTAATAGGTATAGGTATGGATAAATATATGAATATTATTATTATTTTAGTTTTAATTTTTTTTAAGAAAAGTTAAATTAGGAGGCACTGTTGATTAGGTCTCCAATCTCATGTCTTGGAAAAGTCACCTAAATATTATATTTATTAAAGCAAATGTAAATTTAATTTTATTATAACTAGAATTTTTAATCGACAAAAATAATAATTAAAAATTATCTAAAAATTGAAAATCTATTTTTTTTTTTGAGTTCTTTCAATATCTTAATTGTATGACTTGATTTAAATTTTATATTTTAAATAAAAAATAAAATTAAATTGAAAAAAATAATTTATTTTATTTAAATATAAAATTATATTATTAAAATTAAATAATAATTTTAAATATATATATATATATACATATATTTTATAAATTATTTTATTATATTATCTATAATAATATATAAAAAAATTATTATTTTTTATATTATTATCTTAATATATTTTTTTATTTTATTTAAAATATATTTTATTATTATTTTTTATTTATAATTTTCTTTTACTCTTCTTTATTAGTTGTTTAATTTTTTCTTCTTTTTTAATTTTTCTCATCAACTTTTCTACCATTAATATATTTTCGATTATTTAAATTTTAAAAAAAATATATTTCACTTATCCCAAATCAAAACAAACATTAAAAAATTTATTAAAAAAATAATAACAAAAAATTTAATGTACAAGTATATTAATATTTTTTTAATATTTATTATATATTTATATTTATAAAATATGATAGTAAATTTATATTATAATTTTTAATTATAAAATTATATAATTTATTTATAAATATAGAATAATTAAAATTATAAATAAAATAAAAATTATAAAACTAAAAGTTATAATATATCTTTATATTTAATATTTTTTTATTATAAAATGTGTAATAATTCTAAAAAAAATTTATAATTTTTGTAAGTAATATTTGAAAATATTATAATAATAAAATCATAATTCAAATCAAATTATATATATTAATTAAGTTTGTTTTGAATTTTATTTTAAATTGAACAAAATTGAAATATTAGATTTCTTAAATAAATTGATAAAGAATTTAACTAACTAAATTTTATTCTTTCAAATATATTTATATATTTTGATTAAATACATGTTTTAAATTTTAAAAACTCAAACTATATATATTTGATTTTAAATTTATAATAAATTTCGTAACTTAAAATATAGTAACATTTTATATGCGGGATAAAATTCTTATAAGATATTCCTGTAACATCATTAATTGTTTATAATAATATTTATATGATTTTGATGTTCATCAAAATTAATTATTTTATATCAAAATAATCAATAAACTCAAATATAGAAGTTAATATTAAAAAACATTTATCATTAAATTAGGCAAATTATAGTATAAATTTAGACTTCTCAATACAACATGTATTAAAAGTACTTTACATATTAAAAATGGATTAGGAAAGGACAAAGTCAACATGCAAGCTCACAACAACTATTTTTTGTAGTTAGTATAAAAGAACAAGTCATGTATGCATTTTTGACAAGATTAATTATGTAAATATATTTTATGCATGTTATTTCAAGCTTACAAGAAAATCTTTGTGAAAGATTTTCATCATTTATATGTTGTTTGTCACTGGAAGAGAACACTCTTTGTAAACTCTTCCAATAGTGAGGCTATTACCTTAATTAGTCAAGAAATAATATTCTTATCCTTTTTTTTCATTGAGAGTTACTTCTTAAAATTTATCATACATTTATTTGTAAAGTTAGGAGTGACATTATATACTCACGAAAGACAAGAGTGACATAGTATTGAACAATAGTTTTTTTTTTTTTTTTATCTTAGGAAAAAATAAAGAAGATTTGTCATGATTAGCATAATATATTCGTATAAGGTAAAAGTGATAGTTAAATAATTATTGTTGTAATCTCTTATTTTAGTAAAACCTTTCAAAATTTTATTGAAAAAGAATTTGAAGTACCTCAATTGGAGTAAACTAATATAAATAAGTGTTTTACTCTTCTCTTTATTACACATTTATATAATTGCTCTAAATAAACTTTTTTTCAAATATTTCAAAAATATCTTGTGAAAACCTTTTAAATGACCATTAAATGATAGACGATGAGATCATCTATTTGTGCTATCTTCGAAATACATTTTGAGAAATCTTTAAAACTCTATTTACCTCCTCTTCTTTTTAATTGGTATCAGAGTTGTCTCTTGTGGTTATTTCTTTATACAACAAGAAAAATGATCCTACAAGCACAACAAAAAACGAAGAACAAGTTGTCAACAAACTGTTTTTGTTCAAAGGTGAGAAGTTCAACTATTAGAAGTAAAAGATTATAACATTCTTTGAGTTATGTCACATATACATGTAGGATTTAATGGAAAATTATGATTACATCTCCCTAGATAGCACAAAGAATCATCTACCCTGAAACTTGTGGAGTAATAGATACAAGAAAGATTTTTGTTCAACTTAAAAGACACCAAACTCTTTTATGTGAGATCTATTAGAGGAAGAATACAAGAAGGTGCATGCCTTCAAGATCACCTAAGATATGTGGAATACTATAGTGGTTATGTATAAGAGTTTTACTAAGATAAAAAGGAACAAAATTTGTCTTCTTACTAGATAAAAATGAAAACATACAAAATATGTTTAGTAGGTTTTATACCATATTAAATAAGTTAAGTTCTCTAAGAACTGAACAAAAAATAACGTTATTTAAAATCCTTAGAATATTGAAAGGCACTAAAATTGGACCATATTAAGCATCATTCATGCATCATTACTGTCAAAATAAGCTATATAATGAATCTCACAAGTTTCCAAGGGTTAGAAAAAAAATTGATCGACCAACCAAAATTGACCGATTTCAATCAACATTCGGCCATGGATGAAGGAAACTCAATCATCCATTTCCACGAAGAGAAATGTCACATTAGACCAAAATTCTTATATGAGCATAAAAGGGAAGTCCCGTGGCAAGTCCTGACCGACCATTGTGGGCATGATAATAATTATGATTATTTTGACAAAATTCTATTTAGTTTTCCTACATAGTGGAGAGAATAGGTTATAATCTTAAGAATGTCTAAGATTTTAGACTATCTATTCTTTAAACAGCTTGTGGTATACTCAAAATACATGAACTAGAGTTGGAACAAGATGGTCTACTAAAGAAAGAGAATATAATAGCTCTTAAGGTTTAGAGACTAAGGAGGAAGATTCTCGCCAAAACCTTTAAGGCTAAAGAATTCATCAACAACTCAAGGTAAGAAGACCTCCATTATAATCCAAGGATCAGAAGGCAAAGAAGAAAAAAAAAATCAAGTGATTTGTTACCAGTGCAAAAAAGTCAAACCACTTTAGATCAAAATGTCTCAACTAAGAAAAGACAAAAGACAAACAATCCAACTTCTTCAAGAAAATAAGAAGACAGGTTTAATGTCAATTTGAGAATTACTTACTTATCAAAATTGAACAATGAAATGAAATGAAGAAGACTACTTGTTTCTCATGGCAAATACATTGTTTGAACTATCATTAGACGACTCTAACAAAGAGGTAAATTTCAATGCTCTTTGTTTTGTTCTAGAAGCTTATCATGGTCTTCTTTCTAAGTCTCTATACTTTCTTACGCTTATAGAACCTTAAAGAAAAGTTTTAAATACTTCAACAAAATTAAAAGAGGAATAGACTATTTGTTGCATGAGAATAAATATCATATCTAGATAAAAAAAAAAAAAAAGGGACAAAAGAATCAATCTACTTATAAAAGATGCAAGAAAGTCCTTCAATAAAACTAGACTATATCATCAATAGAAAAATCATATAAGATTGAAGTAAAGAATAAAAAAAGTATTTTTTTTTAAGTTGGTTAATAATGAATACTTGTTGTAAGGTGTTTCCAAAAATTCTCAAAATTTTTTCCTAATGTAGTATAGAGACAACTCCAATATCAATCCAAGAAACACAAATAAAAAATTATTAGATTTTTATAAATTAATGGAAGGAGTTTTTAATGTAAAAATTTCAAGAAATTACAATGTACTGAATTTTTAGAAAACTAAAGACTAAAATAGAAATGAAACTAAATCTTAAAACTAAACTAAATGCATGAAAACAAAATAAAAATCCTGATTATAATGAACATAGGACTAAAATAAAATATAATATATAGCACAAATTGAAAACTATAATGAAACTTATAACAGAAACCGAATATAATTGGAATCAAAATTCAAAAGAGAAATGAAACTGAAAACTACATTAGAAAACCAAAGTTACAAATATATATAATATTATATGTTTATAGTTAATTAACAACCAATAAAAATAAAAAAAATTTCTTAAAAATTGATTTAAGGTTTGATAATATTATATCTATAATATATTTATACTATTAAAATATATGACAACAAATTTATATGGTACTATTTAAGTATAATATTATAATATTATGTATTATTTACCTATATAAAAAAAATTGAAATTATGAATATAATAATATCACATCATATTTCTCTTTCTAAAAAAATTTCATTGCTTAATAATTTTAAAAAAATATTTTTATTAAAAAAAATTAATAATTTTACAATAAAAAAACTTCAAATTGATTTAAACCAAACTATTTTGATTCAAAATTTATATTAAGTTAAAATTAAACTAAATCAAACTGTATTTGATTATATGTTTAGTTTGGAGTATTATTTGATGAAAAACTAAACCAAATTAAACCACGAACACCCCTAATTTGTGCTAAATTAGATCTTTTATTCATAAACAAAGCAAATATCAAGCAAAGGTAAGTCAATTCTCTCTATTAGAATAGCTAGTTAAGATGGTGCAAGTTGGAAGGTAGCTTGAAACTTGAGAAGTGAAATTGTATAATTAGATTATGGATGGTGCATTTAGAGCATGATTTGGTGCCAAAGTTTCTTTTCTAATCAAGGGGGGCTCGGTTATGGTCTTCAGCTCTTAGTCAACTTCTTGCTAAGGTTGAATCTTGAAATTCTTCTTTCATACAAGTGTTTCTTTTGATATTTAGAATTGATCTTTCTAGTTGGATTTTGTTTGGTTTAGGAATTTTTGGGAGTTGGTGCAAGGTTAGGTGTTTTGGTTAAGTTTGACTTCGTCAAAGAGGTAGATTCTCAATCAAGGTAACTTTAAAAGTTTTTCATGGGAATTTTGGCTAGAAAGAAAGTTTTAGAAGGTAATTTTTTTAAAATAAGTGATGAGAGGGTTACGTAGACTCAAGTGAAAAATTAAATTGGTGCATAGTTTAGATTTTTTTACTGAAGGAGTTGGGTTGACTCAATTAGAGTTTGGAATTTGGTAAGTTTTGGAAATTTTTGTGTTATGGTAGCGGGGTAGGCTACGGATAGGTGTAGTAGGATCGCGTTAAACTAGTTTTGACTTAGTCTAGATGGATCTTGGATGATTTCTTTGTATGGAAGGAAATCATGGATGGATCTTAATGGAGGGAGGATGGTGTTACACCAAAGATGAGGAAGATGGATCGATCTTCTTGAGTGTTGGATGGTAGGAAGGTGGTGAATGGTTGAATCGAACGTGGATGTTCGAAGGTGGATGGAAGGAGTCAAAGTTGGGTGGTGTATGGAGAATGAAAAGGAATGAGTTTCTTAGATACTAGGCAATAAAGGAATGTTAGGGGAGAGCATGGTTCTCCTAACCGAAAGACTTTGAAGCTCTAATGGCTTGCTATTAGGAGCAAATAATGGGATGACCTCTAAAGGATTCTCTCTACTCTCTATTTCAAAATAAAGGCAGGGTTAATCACACCTCTTTCAAAATTCTGAAGTTGCATTATCAAAGTTGTGTGTAAGAAAGTGACACTTTTCTTCTTTTTATAAGCCAAGGAATGGTCAAGGCTGTGTACTCCTAAGGCCCATACATGTTCAAGCACAAGTTTGAGCTACTCCTAAACTAGCTTAGTAGTTGTACATCAAACCATACAAGGTTAATTCATACTACTTAGCTAGAAATACTATAACAAAAGAGTATTCCACATTCTACATTTTACATTGAGTCCTTAAACTCTTCATGGCTTGGTGATGTTCTTCCTCTAGCTTCTTAGCCTTACTTTTAGTTAGGACATCACTATCGAATATAGACTCTTGCCTTCCTCTCCTTAGCTTTAGTCATGTTTCTTGTGGTTGCTCCTTCTTGACTTGGTATCTCTTGATCTATGAGCACATAAGAATTCCTCCCAAACAACAAGGGAAATTCTACAAAAAGCACACCCTCAAAGCAATCCAAGTTTGCCAAAAAAGCATAAGTTCTTCCAATAGAAAAGTTAGAAAACTTTGAAGATGTTGATGGCCCTATCTTCAAAAGACTAAGGAGGTGACCAATTCTTGTTGTCCAAAAAATAGATATGTAGAAGTTGTTGTGGCTGCTACTCCCAAAATAGAAACTTCTCCTCCACACCAAGCTCCTACTATCACATTAGACAAACCCTTGAGGACCAACCTCCCAACATCTCATCGAACATTGAATTGAGTGATGAATCATTTAAAGCCACACAACCAACCTACCATCTTACACCACCTCTAGACAACCCATTTGAAACCATCCAAGTTGCATTTCAACCTTCACCACCTTGTCCACCTCACTATATATTATCAAGCACATCATTCCAACCTTAAATGGCTTAGACCCTTTAAATAGTCCCCCTTACCTTTTCTTAACTAATCACAAAATATTTTCCTTCCCTCTATAGCGTGGAAGCATGAAGTGTTTACCTCCTTGGTAAGGATGAGGATGAATTATGTGTCCCTTCAAGCACTACTACGACAATTAGCTATTTTCATTTAGATTCCATTCTGTATTTTAGAATTCTAGTACTACATTTTAGTTTTCCAGTTTAGCTAGTTAGCTTGCTTTCATTGACTTTTAAATTTGCAATTAATCATTAGATTTAAATTTTGCATTACATCTTAATTTCGTACTGCATAATTTTGTATTTGTCATTTCAAATAGCTAATTCACAATTTGCATTTTTCATTCATCCATTCAAATCCATTAGCATCATATGATATTAAAATTCACTAATAATTCTATTCATTAACATTCATTTGCATCTATTAGCATTGTTATTCATTCTACATTTTTCTTTTAAACACCAAACCTCCCCAATCTACATTTGTATATAACATTGAGATAGACTTCATATATTACTCCTTGAATTGATACTTAAGGTCACTTTCCTATCACATTAAAGGTGACTTGTGCTTCATCAAGAGTCCAAGCTGGAGTTAGTCGACAAAAACTTAAACAAAAGAGAGGAGATGTTGAAACTAATCAAATTTCATTTAAGAGTTTAAGAGAGAATGAAACAATTAGTTAGCAAGCATAGGGTAGATAGGAAGTATTAGATTTGTGATCTCGTATATGTGAAACTACATCCCTATAGACATATTTCAGTAGTTTATAAGAATTATGCAAAAATGAGTTCGAAGTATTTTAAGCTTTACAATATCATTGATCTTATAAATTAAAGTTCATAATATCTTCCACATCAAGAAGCATGTTGGAGATGTAGTGATTTTTATTAAGATGCTATACCAAGCAAAAGATACCTTTACTAAGTAAAGTTTGAAGAAATTTTACATAGAATGACAATTAAAAGAAAGGGAGTTGAAATACCAAGCAAAAGATACCTTTACTTAAGCTAAGTAAAGTTTGAAGAAATTCTACATAAGATGACAATTAAAAGGAAGGGAGTTGCAATGACTAAAATGTTTGTCAAATAGAAATATCAACTTCCAGTAAATGCCAATTAAAAGGAAGGGAGTTGCAATGACTAAAATGTTTGTCAAATAGAAATATCAACTTCCAGTAAATGCCAATTAAAAGGAAGGGAGTTGCAATGACTAAAATGTTTGTCAAATAGAAATATCAACTTCCAGTAAATGTCGTCTTTGAGAATAAAGATATCAACATCCCTTAAGAATATGAATATTAAGAAGAGGGACACATTGACATAAAATAATGCAGGAATCATAATTAGTAGTTACTTTATTATAGAGAAATTAATATAGTTATTTGTTGAAGTTGACTATAAAAGAGTAAATAATTAATTAAATATTAGCATTCATTTTCCAATATTCACACAAAAAATCAATAAAATCGTGAGACTTTTTTTGCCATAAGATTTCTGTTCAAATCTGTTCTTCATATCATTCCTAGAACTAAGTTTTTGTTTGGATTGCACGATAGAAATGCAGGAGGAGTGGATGTGCGAAGAAAGCGGGTTAAACGATGCAAGAAAACACAGTTTTCGAAAAAAAATTCTTCAACTCCTTAATCTCACCAATTTGCGAAGAAACATAAAGAAAGACACGTGTTAATTTTGTATGTAATGAGTTAAAAATATTAAAATATTAATATATTTTATATATAATAATAATAATAATAAATTAATATAATATTAAAATAATAAATAATTATTAATAATAAATATTAAATAAAATTATTAATAATTATTTATTTTTATTTCAATAAAAATAATTTCAAAATATTAATAATATTAAAATAATTTATTTATTTTTTATTTCTTTTATTATAATAAATTAAAAATAATTTAAAATATAATAATAATAATAATAATTTTTTTATTTTATAATAATAATAATAATAATTTTTAAAAAATATTAAAAATAATTTAAAATAAATAAATAATAAAAAATATTATTTACTTTCTATTAATTTTCACTCCCTTCTCTTAATCCAAACAACCTCAATTTCTCCTTTCTTTCTCTTCATTTTTTTCCTTTTCCACTCCCTCAAATCCATTCTTTAAACCAAACACACCCTGAAAGTTTCCGAACAAGTAATTTAAGTTTGAAACTTTGACACAAGGATAATCCTAAGATTATGTCATGTCTGTACCGAGTACGGATAATTGGTCAGCATTCATGCTTACATATTGGATACATACCAAAAATATGTTTTTTTTTTTTCAAATATTGATACTTAATATTGGTAAATATGGTACTTTTTGGGTATGTATTGGACCTGTACGCAAATCCAATAAATAAGAACTTTCAAATGTTAGAGAATAGTTAGACCAATTTGATTTCTTACCAAATAGATAAAACTTTAAATCAAAGGAATGATGGGTCATGTATGATTCTGTGATTGCTTGACTTCAATCAATTGCTTTGAAACTCTCACAATCATCATCTTGTGCAAGAACTAAAATACATATCCATTTACTCATTCTACGGAAAAATAGTTTTAATCCTAAAAGAATTGAATATTTAGTTTATATATATATATATTTCTGTCTCTTCTAAAAAAAGAGTACTAATATTGATGGAAATGAATGGGATACGCTGTGCAACATAGGTTTGGAATTGTATCATTCAATAACTTCTTCCCCTTCCTGTGCACAGCCTCAGAAATTTTATGGAGAGGCAGAACTAGCAGTTCTCCTTGTTAGATCCTTGTTTTTAATTCATTCTTAAACTAATTAGTATGAACTAATAGTTTAAAGAACTTTTATACTGTCATCCAAATACAAATTCTCATGTATGATAAATTTGTTCAACAGATAACTGAGAAAACTGAAAAGAAACCAGGAGGCCAAGGAAGAAAGAATTGAATTATATTCCTTTTAAAGAATTTTGCTGGCTCTTCGCTCTAATTTCTAGTAGAACAAATGGGAGAACTTTTCATCCAATAAATAAATAAAAAAACATGTATCCAACTCAAATTGCTTATTGATGGAATCCAATTACAAATCTTCGAATACCAGCAAAATCAGCACGAATTTCTAAATTGCAGAAGCTTCTACTTCTACTGTTTTTCATGTAATCAACAAGAGCCCGGCACTGCTGCTCGCCATTTGTCTATTACGAAAAAGTTAGGAAAGAAATTAACATTCAGAAATGATACAGTATGTCACAGCATAAAAAATGCTTAAATTGAAAAATAAATTCTTTTCACTTCCTGGGCTACTTGTCCCATGAAATATCTTATGTGCTCACTAGAACATAGTATCATCCATTTTTGGATTAGGATTCTATAACTAATTGTTGAAATATGTGTATCAGACTTATTAGCTTGCAACTCCCATTGTCTTAGCAACCACAAAAATGATTTAAAATCATATATAGTTATAAATTGAGGGAGAAACCTACAGTATTTCAAAGGACAAAACTTTGATTAAGTTCCTTATGTTCTTGCTATTAAGTTTTCAAATTACAAAATTAACGACGATAACTTTTTTCACAACATATTTTTAGAGAGACTATTTATGTTGGAATAAAGAAACCCACGTGTCATTCTTTGATTGTTGAATTTGATGGCATACAAGGGATTGGTCTAAATTTCGTCATATTACTTAAAATGTGCGCATGGGTTTCAGCATTGTACAGATAAAATTGCTCACACTGCTTTAAAGACAACATAAAGAAACATACAATCACATCACTAACATAACTATTTGGCTTCAAGTCCATTAAACAATGAAATTACATGTTTTGTGTTCCATGAAAACAAATTAGTGCTAAAACTTGGACATAAGAGAAACTTTTCTAATTACGTAGCTTAAATTGTCAAAGGGAATCTATTAGAGGGATATCATGGATCAGGTCAATCAAGTCTATATATAGGAGGATACTAGAATAAGGAAGGGGATGTGCATTTTGTAGATTGAGCATTAGCTCATTGTGAAGAAGAAATCCTTTGTGAAGGAGAAAGCCTTGGAGGAGAGATGATGTAGACATCAAAGTCCAAGGCCATGATGAAAAGGATTAAGATTCAGATTCAATTCAAGACTTAGTTGGACCCATGACTAAAAGAAGGCATTGCAGTATAAGTTGGCTTATCTGGTAGAGGCCCAACTATCTAAGTCTCAATACTTTGAGAGGATTAGGCTGATTAATATGCTTGGAGAACTAAAATAAAAATTATTAATATACTATTTGGAGTTAGGATTTGAACAAAAAACCACAAGTTGTGTTCACTTAACTACACTAGGACAAATTAACTTTCTTATGACATAAGAATTTTATTTTTCTTTTATTTACTCACAAACGAGGCAAAACCTTAAAATTAAATTTGTATTTAACCTTTTGGATTTCAAAAAATGAAACAAATGATTTTTGACAAAACAGTGAGAATAATTTTCTGCTAGGGTTCTTCCTTACATCTAGAATTCACCATTTCTTGTAACGATCATTCTTAAGCTTACAAACCTTTCTTGGAGCGTCTTTCTTTTCCAGGTTTCTTTGTTTTATTTTCAATCCCTAACCCTTAAAATTCCAAATTTAGATTTAATTTTCTTTGAAATCATATCAGGAGAGTGCTCTCCTATTTCTTGTTCTTTTCGTTATATTCAATAAAAATCTTTCTTTTTTTTCTCTTTTCAATTCTTGTTTCTATGACATTGGTCCTACCTACTAGATCTTCAAAAAAGAGAAAGAATTAGAGATGGAGAAAGCACACATTTGTAATAAGGAAGAGCTGCCAGCATTTGAGTGGCCAAATCCAATTGGTTGGATTTAGGGCTGAAAAATTCTTAGATGTATAAGAAATTCATTCATTCCATAAGTTGCAATGTGCATTCATGAGCATGGAGGGTGTTGCAATGTATTGGTTCTATCTTTGGAGAAAAAGTAATCTTGATTTAAATTGGATCATTTTCCATAGCTTTGATCGAAAGATTTGAATTTGGCTACAAAGGGAGATGCTAACGATGAAACAAGGTATAGATATTGAATGGAAGAGGACCAATGACCAAATTGTTGGCAAAACAATAAAAAGTGATGAGAACTTTGATGACTACTATAGTTCTTGATAGAGAGAGAAAGAAAAATTGAAAGAAAAAAATTTATTCTCATTACCTAAACAAAATTACAAAACTCTTTATAGAGAAAGAGATATGTATAGCCGGCATGAAAACAATTGATAAGCTTAAAACAAAATAATTAAAGGCTAAACAACTAATAGAAACGTACACTTCTCACCCTGAAGAATCGGATTGTAAGCAAGAGCAATTGCACTCTGATTATCACAACTCCCCTTGACCCCCACTCTCTCAAACTCAAGGTGGTTGATACTTTACAAAAGGAGAAATCACTGAGTTTATCCTTTATAAACTGGAAACAAGTAAGAGATAGTGGTTTGGTTAGAGATCAGCCCACTGAACTTGAGCTGAAACATGTTGAACATAGAAACATTTTGATAAGACTTTTTCTTTGACAAAGAAGAGATCAATTTTCATAAGCTTGCTTCTTACATGAAGAATCGGATTGTAAGCAAGAGCAATTGCACTTTGATTATCACAATAAATGGTAGGACGACCATGCAATATTCCAAGTTCTTTGAAAAGAGTTTCAATCCACAAGATTTCAACAGTTGTTTCAGTAAGAATATGATACTCTGCTTCAGTATTGGACCTTGCTGCAATAGTTTATTTCCTAGACCACTAAGAAATGAGATTTGACCAAAGAAAGATAGTAGTACTAGAGGTTGACTGTGATCATCAAGATCAACAACCCAATTTGCATCACAAAAAGGCTTGCAGAGAAAAAGGAGATGGAGAGGACGTGGGAGTTAGATGGAGACCATGTAAAGAACTTCCTTTAAGATACTTTGGAGTTCTTTTTACAGTAGCCTAGTGAGATTCAAGAGGTTGCGCAAGAAATTGAGAAACTTTGTTAACTAGATAGTTGATTTTAGAACAAGTTATAGTGGCATACTGAATTGTATTAGTAAAAAAATCATAAACCTTCTTTTGATAATTTGCAAGTAGATGCCATAAGAGAGGAAATAGGATTAGCTTAAAAGATATTGGATCTATGAAGAAGATCACAAATATACTTGCTACGAGTTAAAAGAAGAGATCCATCAGAGATTTGACCTCTATTCCCAAAATATAATTTACTTGAGTCAATTGTTTGAGAGAAGAAAGAATAAATTTGATTGATGATCCTTTGAACAAGACTAGAAGAGTTGCCTGAAATTATTATACCATCAACATAGACCAATAGGTAACCAGTATTAGCATGATTTTGATAAATAGAAAGAGATGGATCACATTGACTATACTTGAACCAATACTGTCCTTTGAACAAGACTAGAAGAGTTGCCTGCAATTATTATACCATCAACATAGACCAATAGGTAACCAATATTAGCATGATTTTGATAAATAGAAAGAGATGGATCACATTGACTATACTTGAACCAATACTGAACAAGGCCTTGAAACTTATCAAACCATTGACGAGGGCTTGTTTCAAGCCATAGATAGCCTTGTTGAGCTTACACACTAAAGAGGAATCTACCTCAAAACCAAGGGGTTGCTACATGTAAATAATTTCATCTAACAGGCCATATTGGAAAGCATTATTCACACCTAGTTGTAGAAGAGGCCAACACCTAATAATAGTCAATGACAAAATTATTCTAATAGTAACAAGTTTGATAACAAAACCAAGTTGTTGACGGAAACCTGTAGCAACAAGATAGCTTTATACTTATTTATAAAGCCATCAACATTTTCTTTGACTCTGAATACCCACTTGCAACCTATAGCCTACTCAAATGGAGAAAGAGAAACCAATGTCCAAGTATTGTTTTTTACCATGGCATAAAACTCCTATTTCATAGCATTGTACCAATTGTGATCTTTCATGGTCATCTTAACACTCTTGGGTTCAGAATGTGTTAGGGACACAGAGGGATGTAGCTTGTTTTGTAGCACGCAAGATTTAGACCTTATTTGCATATGATGAGTGTTAATAGGAGAAGAAGAATTATGAGTGGAAGAACCAAATTGAGATTGAGACAACAGTTTTAGATTCAGTTTGTGAAATAGTGTGGGTGGAAGTAAAGGACTTAGATCGAGGAATAAAAGAGAAAGGATTAGTATTTAGTGAGGAATAGCTAGACTCAATGATAGTATTAGGAAGAACAAGAATAGAATTGAAAAAAGAGGATGAAGTAGGGTTGGTGTTACTGGTGTTTAAGGTGGAAAATAGTTTAGTATAAGGAAATTTTTGTTCATTAAAGATAAAATCTTTTTATATGAACATTTTACTTGTAGGGGAGAGACATTTATATCCTTTGTGAGAAGTAGAATATCCAAGAAGGAAACACTCATGAGACTGAAAATCAAATTTATGCTTGTTGTATGGCCTAAGATGAGGAAAATAGACACAACCAAAGTTTTTTAAGAACTGGACATATGGGGAAACTTTAAAGAGAATCCAAAAGAGGAAGTCTATTAATTAGATAGACAGTAGTGGTAAGGGCATGATCCCACATTTTTAGAGGAAGAGATGTATGACTAAGTAAAGTGAGACCAAGATCAACATGGTTGTGTTTTCTTTCAATGACTCCATTTTGATGATGGGTATGAGGACAAATAACCGTGTGTTGAATTCCCACTTCAGCAAGAAACCTGGTTTTGAACACTTTTTAATGGTGACTGAAATTGAAATTCAGTCATGGTTTTGAATTCTTGAAAAATAGTAACGAGATCAAACTTCCTTTTGAGAAGATAGATTCCATGTAAATCTAGAAAAAGCATCAATAAAAGTTACATAATAATAAAATCATGGTCGGTAACATAGGAGAAGAACCCCATAGATCACTATAAACAAGTTCAAGAGGAGAATGATAAATAGTTTGAGATAAAGATGAAGGAATTTAATGAGTTTGGTCAATGCAACAGAGTTACAAAAATAAGAAGCTTCTTTATGAGGAAAAGGAAGTTTACATTGCTGAAAAATAAATTTCATAACATGAGCATACCAAACAGATTGAATACTCAAACTATTGTTAGTATTAGTTATAGAATTAACATAAGAGGAAAATTTATCACTAGAGGCAATGATGGAAGGAGAGGCTTGAAGCTGTAAATTATTAAAAGCATAAAGACCATCAAGACCAACAAATCCATGAACCAACACCTCATTAGTTACCTGAGATTTAACAAAAAAGTGAGCAGCATGGAATTCAAAGTAAACAAAATTTTCCTTAGCCAAATTTACTAACACTAGTTAGACTTTTAGTGATAATGGGAACATAAAGTAAATGATTAAGGGCTAGAGAAATACTAGGATTATTAGGAGCATTAAAATAGGAAGTCAAAAGATTGAATTGGCAAAACTATTACCCATGTAGATTTGTTCAAGACCTTCATAGGGAGTATTTTGGTGAATATACTAACTATCTCCAATAACATGGAAGGACGAACCAAAATCAAGGAACCAAGTGGAATTAGAATGCTAAACATTGGGTGTAGATAAAAATATGGTTATCAAACCTGAGTGTTAACTCGGAGACTCGTCCAAGTATACAAGTCTCTTCCTTGTTCACTAATGAACCTATGAGCAAACTCATTTCCCATCTAAACTTGAAACAAACTTGCTTGACTCGACAAAACCAAAGTAGAATAGCGAGTTCCAAATCGAGTTTATGAGAATGTTGGATAGACAATTTTGACACCAAAACGATACATAAAAGCATTGTTTAGGGGTTACATTCATGTTTGAGCAAAATCAAAGAGGAGTAGATAGGTTACACCTAAACCGCTCTATGTCTGCTCCTCACATCGCCACTTTGTGTTTGCTGCTCCACAACGTCTCACTTGTGTCATTTCCTTCTCACTCACTCGCATTGCCACTTCTCATTTGCATCACCAATCTACTCACATGTCACGCTCTTGTTTTCGCAATGTGTCGTCGTCAATACTCTACTGTTTGTGGACATTGTTGCTCCATCCGTGCATGATCATTATTGCTTGCTTTAGGTTACATCTCTCACACCGTGATTTTCTTTTCTTTTATTCACTCACAATCACTCATTTCATACAATATGAGTACTATATTTATTCTATTTATCTATAGTTTATTTTTTTGGTTCATCTTTATTATATTTAAATTGATGTTAAAATCATTGGAAATAGATCAAATTCATCTAATGCAAATGTAGTTACGTCCTTTGTTCCTTGGAGATGATTTCATTAGAGGATTGGATGAGGAAGAGATATAAACTTGAAGACATTTGTACTTTTTATTTAGTTATTTAATTATTAGCTTATCACTTTCAAACTTTATATTTGGTATATTGTACAAACTTATTTATTTTAGTATTATAGAATTGGTATTATGATGAGTATATTTTTTGGTGAATTGATATGTTATTTTTTTATATGAAATAGACTCTTCCGAGTCTACTGACCTCCCACAAATCTACGTAAACTCTTGAGTCTGATAACTTTGGGCAGCAATCCTGCTCCAATATTGATTAGCAGAGAAGTAGGGGGGTGTTGTAATTGTTGTGAAGAAGGACAGTAATTACTTAGAGGATAGAGAAGAGGAGAAATAGAGTGTCATTGGTGTTGAGAGAGAGGATAAAAGTTTCCTTGAAAATTCTAATTGAAATATCCTTGAGAATATGGGTAAAAGTTGCCCAATTGAGGTATTGTTGCTAGAGTTTCTTTAGATGTTGATATTTGAGTCAAATTAACAGAGTCAAAATCAAGAACAACTTTCTTGTTAAACTTTTGAAGGCGAGACTCATGTGTAAGAAGAAGAGCTTCAACTTCTTCAAGGTTCAAACTTACTTTCAATAATAGAAATAACATGTTCATAATCTTGAGGCAAACCTTCAAGAATCACATCAATATGTTCTTGAAGAGAAACAAGATCTCCCACTAAGGTAAGACAATCAACCAAAGATTTTATTTGAAGAAGAAAGTCTACCAAAGAACAAGTTTGAAGAGACATGGAACGAAATTCAGTGCAAAGTTGTCTCACTCTTGCTCTTATCTGTTTATGAAAAATATTCATGAACTTTATCCCAAATTTGATAAGAATGAACATTGCCAAGAACACAAGAAAGAAAAGATCTTGATAGAGTAGATTATAACCACGTCAATAACATTAGATCTTGTTGCTCCAAGGTGCTATATGCTGGATTTATTTTTCCTGCTTTATGATTTGTTCAATAAGAAAATGAAGAGCAATGGATGGATTAGCCACAAACTGTTGAAGACGGTGCAACTTGATGCATGGCTCAACCTATCACCTCTAAAGCAGAAAGTTGGAATCATTTAGTTTCTCAGAAATTTTTACAAAGACAACAAAGGTAAGGGAAGGAGGAGAAATTTCAACCATAAAGAACCTTTAGACTTTTGATACCATATTACAATTTTTTGAGAGAGAGAGAGATAGAGAAGAGAAAGGAAAAATGAAAGAAAAACATTTATTTTCATTACCTAAACAGAATTACAAGAGTCTCTTTACATAAAGAAAGAGATATGTACAACTAGCATGAAAACATTTGATAAGCCTAAAACAAAATAACTATAGGCTAAACAACTGATAAGTCTAAAACAAAATAACTAAAGGCTAAACAACTAAGGGTGGTGACAAGAGTTATTCTTGTGCAAGAAAGATGAGCAAGACCAATTCTTGGACATCAACGACAAACAATGAATAGTACCCACTAGAAAAACATCATCAATGAACTGCATTGGTAATACATCGATGAAAAAAAAACATTAACAACAAACAAGACTTGCCAAAATAATGTCTCTTGTAAACAATACCTAACAGAAAAATGTTGATGATAAATAGTAACCACAAGAAAACATCGACAGTGAATAGTATTCGTCAGGAAAACAATGATAGTGAAAAGTACATTCCAGAAAGATGTATATAGAGAGAAATATGAGCCAATAAAATGGTAAACCACGATAAAAAAAAAATTGGAAAATCAACATGCTTTCTAAAAAAATTTACACCTATGAGGAATGAGTCCACAAGAAGCGCATAGATTTGAGTTTCATTCCCATTAGGTCTTGATACCATGTTGAAAGAATTAATGACAAAACAGGTTAGAAAGAGATACAATAATAAAGAACAATATCAATAGTTAATAATGGGAAATATTTGGTAAGATATTTCCCTATCAAATCATATCATATTTCCCTATTTAATGTAATCAAATCATATCTCTAATATTATCAAATCATCGTTCTAACATAATTAAATCATATTTCTAACAAAAGCAATACTAAGATGGAATTGGAACTTGACTTGGGTCACACGATATAGGTACATTGACATAATAATAGAATACAACATTTAGCTTTTAAAAGTCATAGTTTGGGCAATAAAAAAGCAACAAAATTGAAGGAAAAAGGTGTTCTAGGAAGCACAATGGAAGGACAGAGGAGGAAAGAAACAAGAACCACCTTTGAAACATTAGTTCTAACAATGAAGGAGCTATGGAAATTTTGCATGCCGACCAATTTTCTATCCTAGGAATAGCCAGATCAGGATTTGTAGACAACAGCCAATGCAAATCAAGTTGCACAGTTCCCACTCAAATCTCCACCACAACTGAAGCCACCAAACACCATCAAACCAATGGTGTTTAGAAGAATGTTACCTACAGGCAAAGATGGGTTTCAATGCTTTCAACAGTCAGATCCGAGAGGATAAGACTATTTTTAACTGCTGCATTTGAGGAAATTATTCCCATATTGCAACCTTGAGGACAAAGTTGATTTTGAGAGGTAGTATTGTTAAGATATAGAATAAACGGAAGTAGCGTAGTATCTAATTAGAGGGATATCATGGCCCGAGCCAATCATATCTATAAATATGAGGATACTAGAGTAAGGAGGAGGATGTTCATTTTTGTAAATTTTGTGAAAGGAAATCCTTTGTGAAAGGGAAACCCTTGGAGGAGAAAGTGGTCTCCTATTTCTTATTCTTTTCATTCTATTCAATAAAAATCTTTCTTTTCTTTCTATTTTCAATTCTTGGTTCTTAATAGAATCTCAAAGCTTTGAAGATAAGCATCAGATTTAAGCCAACATAAACACAAGGCACACACACTGGTTACTAGCCAAAATATAAATGAAAAATGAATATATACATAACAATTTAACAAAACGAAAGGAAAGACAATGATCAATTTATATACCGGCATGAAAATGCAAACACTTTGAGAAATTTACTTGAATTCAAGTAAAGTGATATTAAAAATACTTTAACAAAAAATGATTCTTATTTTCTAGGATTACATATATGACTGAAACCTTTCTACCGCAAGGATTGCCTATAAAAATCATTCCCATAGTTTCCAACTTTGGACAGATGTGCCAAACTGACAACTTATGCTGTATCAAAATCACCTTCCTCAAGGGGGATTCCAGGTCACTCAATTGCATCCAATTAAGCTAGGTGGTATCACTTTGATTAATTTTTACGAGTAACTTAATAAATAGACGCAAAATAAGAAACAAACATTTGGTACAAATTTGTAGAAAGCAGAAGATCCATACCTCAAAAGCAAAAAATCCACCAGGTTTCAACATTAAAGCAGCCCCATCACAGAGATGGAGAAGAGCATGCATTCCATCAATACCTCCATCTAATGCAACTCTAGGTTCATGTCTACCAACTTCAGCTTGTAGACCAGATATGTCTTTACTTGGTATATAAGGTGGGTTACTCACAAGACCAGCTAGCTTTCCTTCCATATCTTTCAATGGTTCAAACCAAGATCCTTCCCTTAAGTCAATTTTGTCCTTTAAAGGACAACAAAGTAGTTCAAATGTGGATCATAAAAATCATACGTGGAAGTGATAAGATGTATAAAGAAAATATATTTTAAAGGGGACAGGGTGATAAACAACTAAAGGCATATACTTAAAAATCAATAATTTTAAATTCTTCTGTTTTATTTTAGTTCGTTGATATACTTCTCCACAATATCGATTTAAACAAAAGGCTGGGTTTTCATCCCCAGCTACATTTGATGTGTCCTCACCCAAAACAAGTTTTGTTGCAGTTTACACACACACATTCTGATGCACGTTTATTTCCAATCCATGGGCCTAGTCTCATTGATTTGATAGGACATTTGGATCTTCTAAACATGAAATCAAACATAGCCTAAAGCAGTGACTTTCTTTAGTCTTGCTTTTACTTCTAGTTCAAATTTTTGCTTTGACTTGGAAAAAAAACAAAACAAAGACACACACAGCATCATGCAAGATACATTGAATGAAAGGAATATGAAAAATCAACAAAAACATATAGGTAAAAGGTCACATGGAAAATGGAAATATGACCTTCAAATTTTCAGAAATTTCATATAAAAACAACGGAGGCACTGAAATCCATGGTGGAAAAAGGCCAAATAAAGTGAATTGACAACATGGAGATTGAAAAGGCTTCAATCTCTAACCTGTAAGCAATACCTCTGCACATTGTAAGTTGCAACAGCAATAGCCACAGGGCTTAAATCTGTGGCAATAACCCTCCCTCCTTCAGTCCCCAAAACCCCACATATACCAATAGCAAGGGCACCACTTCCAGTCCCCAAATCAGCCCACACCCCACTTCTCAAATCCTCATTCTCTGACACCACATCTGCCACAAAATCAACGACAAGTGCTGTCTCAGGTCTTGGAATCAAGACCCCTTCCTGGACACTCAACACTAAGTCCCTCCAATGCTCACACCCAACCACATACTGAAAGGGTCTCCTCTCTTGGACCCTTTGCTTCCACAAACGGTAAAGCTCCTCTATGTCAATCCTCATTTTCACCCTATCATCATCCTCCACTCCCAGTGAGTGGTCTTCAACAGCATCTTCCATGAGCCACTTGAGCTCCCTGCACAATATGCTTGAGTCAGGCCCATTATCTGACTGCACAAAAGTTGACCCAATTGAAAGAGCAACACCTTTGGCCCAATCGTGCCATTTCTTGAGGTCACACACCTTGGTTGAGTAAATGGGTGGCCTCAGAAAGAGGGGAACTTGCGGTTTCACACAAGTGGAGGAAGATGACAGTGCTGAAGAGCAAAAGGGTCTACACAGATTGCTAAAAGAAGAACAATTGAGGAGTTTGGGCAAGCTATGAGAACGATATACACTACTGCTTAAGGTTAGCTTCATTTCAAGAGAACGAAAAGGAAGAAACTTTTGTGTTACTCTTCTGCATAATCAGTTATCATCTTCAACACTTGCATAATCAACTCTAAACTGTTTAGAGTTAGGGTTTAGAGTTACCCCAACATGTTTTTCACTTGAAATTAAACCCCCCAACAATTTCAATTTGCTCATAAGACACGGATAGCTTACTGAAAGACGAAGAAAAAACTCTGCACTGAGGAAGGTAGTAGGTAAAGAAACTTGAAAAAATATATGGCACGTAAATGGGATAAGCTTAGTTTAAAAGTATTCAATTTAAAAAAAAAAAAAAATCATATAACTTTGTTCTTGTTTACATTTGACATTTTTTAAAATTTATATAAAATTAAAAAACTTTGAAAAATATATTTGAAATTATAAAAGAAATATGTAAAATATTTTAAATAAGAATAAATAGTTGAAATATAGGGAAATAGCAAATTTTAAAATAAAACATGTGAATTTTAAGTAGATTAATTTGATAGTGTATATAATGTAGATTAAAAAATGACATCTTAATATAAAATAATTTTTAAAAGTATTGTAATTTTTAGGTTACAAAAAATGGTTTGATTTGAAAAGTATATACAATAATAAGTCAGGTTAAAAAATTCTGTCTTAAATTAAATTTATTATTATTTTAAATTAGTTTACTTAGTTCTTTAATCAAATGTATTTAAGTTGGATTGATATGCTAACTTATGAAAACCTATTTTACAAAATAATAATTTTATATTTTAAAAATAAAATAATATTACTTTATTAAATATATATATATATATATAAAGATAATTTATTTATTCTAAAAATAATTATAAATATATTTGTCCTTCTTTTTAATTATTCATTTACTTACAGTGAGTTAAAATAATAAATTATTAGATTATCAAAAACTGAAAAATTAAGATTAAAAAATAAGTTATTAATTTTTATTTTTAAAATAAATGAATTCTTTTTCAAATTTATATATCAAATTATTATATTGCAAAGGTAAATTTAATTTCATTAATATATTTTAAAATTTAAAAATATATATATTCTATTTTACATTTAATATAATTTGATCTTTTATTTTTCATCAAAATTGATTTTAATTCTTATATTATAAAAATTAATTATTAATCCTTAAATATTAAAAATATATAAATTTAATTATTTTATCAATTTTATAATGATAAATATTATTAAATATTATATTTAAGTATAAAAAATAACTAAAATATACGTATTTTTAAAAATTTAGAGATTAAATTATATGAACTAAATATAAATTTAGAAAAAGGTATAGAATTGAAATTTTTTTCCTTTTATTTTTAAAATTTTTATTTAATATTATTTTTTAGTTTTTTTTTTAAATTTATTTAATTTTTTAAATGAATCAAAATTACTTTTTAACCCAACATAAGAACATATTAAACTTAGAAATATAATCTATTTAAAAATATAAAAGTAGACATAATTAAAGTTTGAAGTATTTTATGATGACAAATTTGATATATTTTCTTATTGCTAAGCTAAGATCATTTTATCATTTTTCATTTTTTTTAATATTGTATTTTCTTATCACTAAGAGGATAGGATTTAGAAAATGATAAAACTTTGATGAAGTTGTTTAGTTGTTGTCTATATTCTTTTAATTCAAGTTTTTACATTAATATTGTATAGAATGTATTTAACTTTTGTTCAAACACTTTAACCGTTTAGATGCTGATTTCAGCGTCACATGGATAAACAGAAATAATTCGATAACAAGATTTTGGCATATATATTTACTCGTAAGTTGTGGCTATTCCATTCACTGTATCGCACGTCCAAAGGGGTTGCCGCGGAAGAAGCCAAGGAAATTGCTCGAGGAGTAGAAGAAGTTCGTTTATCTTCTAAATAAAGTTTGAGATGCTAAGCTGTTTGGTTAAAAGGTTGAACTACAAGTAAGTAAATGAAACTGCTTTTAGATGATTGAACAATGGGAATTGGACAATTACATATCTGGGATATATTTGCCAACAAATTTAATCCTTGAAGTAAATAACAAGTACTAAAACAGACAATATGTTGAAACATAAGTGGTAAGAGCCCTTTCAAAAATATGCATTCATTAGTAGATTTATCTTCCACCAATGTTAGAAATAGTTAAACCATTTACTGAATGAGTTTCATTATCAATTGAAGAACTGCCTTCCTCAACCAACTTTCTTCCACGGTAAAATGCTGGTCTTCTAGGCAATGGAAATGTTGCAATTTCACTGGTTAACATGGGGATTATCTCTGAAATGTTGGGACGATCAGCTGCACATTCTTCTACACATAGAAGACCAACATGAATGCATCTTAATGCTTCCTCTTGAATAAATGGTTCTGTTAAAGTTGGATCTAAGAGGTCCAATGCATGGCCTTGTTTCCATAGCTCCCAAGCCTAGGCCACAAGAAGAAAACAGACCTATTACTATATTAGATGACAAACAAAACAAAAGGGAATTCTCGTTTTAATTTGGTTAAATAGTAGTAGTAATCAAAAACCCTGTAGAGAATATACATGTCCAACTAGATTGAGTGGCCAATCAGCATTGTTTCTTCTGCCACTGATAATTTCAAGCAGCAAGACTCCAAAAGCATAGACATCAGATTTGAAAGAGAAAATTCCCTCCATGGCATACTCAGGTGACATGTAACCACTGCATAGTATAACGTATGACATCATGTTTGTTAGATTAGAAATAAATTAGAAAGCACCTATGAGAAGTAAAAATAGGGTAGTCTAAGCTTACTCACTATGTTCCCACAATCCTTTTAGTGTTTACAACTGACTCTTGCGTGAAAATTCTAGCCATACCAAAGTCTGAAATTTTGGGATTCATATTTGAATCAAGTAGAATGTTACTTGCTTTCAGATCTCTGTGAACTACTCTTAATCTTGAATACTTATGTAGATAGAGCAGTCCTTGAGCAATCCCATCAATTATGTTGAAACGTTTTCTCCAATCTAATTTTTCGCTTTGAGTCGAATCTTCCCATTAGTAGCATGAAAATTGTTAGCGTTTTCAGAAGGAAACAAAGTATGCAGAGAAAGAAATAATAACAAAACAAATAAAGCTGATATAGTTCTTGTTTTACTAAGAATAATAATTTCTCACCAAATAAAAAGTAGTCCAAGCTTTTGTTAGGCATATACTCGTAGATTAGCATTCTTTCATCTTCATGAATGCAGCAACCCAACAACTGAACAAGATTCATGTGTTGGAGTTCAGATATGAGAGTTATTTCATTTGTAAACTCAGTGTCTCCTTGCCCTGAATCTTTCGAAAGTCTTTTTATTGCTATTTCATCTCCCTGGGGTAATAGTCCCTGAAATGATACTGAACAAATATTATTGATTTCTTTTCAGGAAGTAATCTTGAAAAAAAAAAATGTTTAGGATTTTAAGCAATGACCTTATATACAGGTCCAAAGCCCCCTTCTCCTAACTTGTTTTCCTCTGAGAACCTTTTAGTAGCTACTATGATTGATGCATAACTGAAAATTCTTAAGGAATTCCCATTTTTCAATTCATTTTGATGTTCATCTAAACTTGTACATCTCTCAGACACCACGAAATTAAACATGTTGCTCCCCATTTTGCTTCTCTTCTCTGTTAAGGCAAGATGTAGCAAAACAAGGTTACTTTTATGATGGAAGAAGAGTAGTGCTTGAAATGCAACTGAATGATGGTAATGATCTATAAACATTGAGAGACTAGTACCTTGATGTGAAGCTTTTCTTCTCCTCATCCACAGACAGAAAATGCCAAGGCTAATTATGAGTAAAGTGGTTCCTACTGGAACACCAATTTTAAACCACTTCTTCGTATCTGTATTATAGTACCAATCACAACTGTATAAGTGGTTTTGCTTAGAGTCGGGGATCTTGAATTACATTTTTTATAGACAGTGTAAAACTGCTATGCTTTTACTGCCATATGAATCACTTAAATACTTTTTAAAAAACAATTAAGTTGGATATCTGCATTTCCGAATTTAGACTATCTTGCATTGGTTCTTTTGCTAAGAATGACGTGGTCGTATATTTTACACTGCTTACGAAATTGAATCAAAGTGAAATCAAGATCAAAGTTTGAAATTAGAAGTTAAAGCATTAGAGGACTTATTCTACTCTAACAGATTAATTATAGATTAAACACTGAGAGTAAGACAAATGATGAAGCACAACTTTTTTTTAATAGTTATATTTTTACCTTTTTGTTTTCACAGTTTCATTGTTTCAAGAATAAAACGTTGTCCTAGCTTGTTCAAGGATTTCATTTGGAATGTGTACATTACTTTTTTTTTATTTTACTTTTTCTTTTGTAAGGTTGTCCAAGACTGAAGTGAAGATTTAGTCTAATGAATAGATGAATATAGGAAACTAGCTTGTCCATTTTAAAACCTTGAGGAGATATATCTCCAACATGAAGTATGAAAATGCACTAGCAAACTCTACTTGGTATTGAAATTTAACTTTATTGTGTGAACTAAACAGATCAAACCAGTTCTCCTCAAAGATTAAGAACCTGTCTGCTTTTTACCAAGAATCAATTCCCCACACCATACACATGTTCCAATGTAAATTTGATGCTGAGATTAAGTTGGACCTGAATCTTATTTACCTTCAAAGGTCCAAAGTCTATTTCTATTCAAAGGTCCAAAGTCTATTTCTATTAAATGAGTAACACACCATTTGGATCATTGAAAGTTGATAATGTTGTCACAAGTAAGAACTTAGAAAATGTCCTTAAAAGTTCAAATTTTCAATTACTATAATCCAAAATTAAAAAAAAAATCATTTAACTTAAATAATATTATTAACATATATTTAAATACTAATGTAATCTTAGCAGTTTAATGACTTCTTTGATATAATATCTTAAGAATTTTTGTAGTTTCAGATATAAATGTGACACACATTTTATACTAGAAAGGTGTTTTACCTTAAAATCAATCATATCTAACTTTTTCTTAACCATATATGGTCAATACTGAATCCCAAAGCTGACAAATTTGTGCTGGTAGAGTGTTGATACTAGGTTTTGGTGATTAGTCTTCAGGATCCATAAACAAAGACTGTTTGCAACAAGTAGATTAACTAAACAAAGGCGAGAAGTGATACCTTTGTGATCTGGTTTGGTCTTTACAAGAATGTTGACACTCAATCCAGCATACTTCACAAAAGTCGGCACCCATCCTCCATAATAATATTTACACCCTGTTTGGTTGGGAAAATAAGTTGTGAACCCAACACAGTTGCAATTTCTCCAGCAAAAAATCTTGCAATCAGTTTCAGTTAGTGTAATGTTCTTATCTTCTGCATAAGAATCATTATTTTGAGACGTTGGACGATCAAAGTACCCTGACTGAACTTCAAATATATCATCATAATGCCTACAGATGGGTTGGTGCTCCCATATCTCACAACCTTCCTTGGTTTTGTAGCCATTACAGTTTTGAGCTTGAGCAATATCTCCATTTTCTGTATCCTGCAAGTTTCCATTACTAAACAACACCCACTGCGAGTGATCATTATGACTTACATAACTAAAAGACTCTTCATCCTCTTTTGAGACAATTTTATACTCATACATAAGCTGCATATGCCTTGGAACATTCTCAAATTTATTATTTCTCAGAACTCCACTTGTCCAATATATCATCCCTCCCCTCTTTATGACCAATTCTTTTTTCCTTGGCTCCCACTCAAGTGTAAAGAAACCTGAAGATGGGTTGTTAGTAGAAAATGATGACACAACCAACCATGACTGATTAGTCTTGTGATTAACCCCTAACTTCATACCAGGTAGCAACACATCTGAAGGATGATCAAAGCTTTGCCACATCACTTTCTTCATAGATCCACTAGCATCATATTCCCCAAGGATTAAGTTCCCAGAATCCAAAAGGGTGACAGCAACAATTTTTTTGGTAGGTAGAGCAGGTGAGTAGAGAGTTATGGGGTTCCCACCTTGACTAGTGATACTCAAAGCACCTGAATGATTCAATGTTAGAAGCACCCCAGAATTGTTGTCAATTGGGTCATTTCTGTTGGCAATCCAATCAGCATATCCAGTTGGAGTGCGTGTGTTGCGAATGACTAAGTAGGTGTGAGTTGGGTCAAACTGAAGAGGAGCAAATTTCAAACAGAACTTACGCATTGGTGAGCATAGTGTAGTTGAGTGATCAAATGCATCCCCTGGCCTTAAACTGTTAATCACCAATGCATAAGAAGTAGTATGCAGACACAACCATGAGCAAATCACAATCACCGCTAGTTTAGCATCATCCACATGAAACATCATTGTAGAATTAGGATTTGTTAAAGGTGGAAACTAGCAACTGTGAGATAATATGTAGAGGACTTTAGCCAAGGATTATTAATCTCTAGGTGGCTATATTTAAATACCACTTGGTGGAACATCGTTGTGGACTTCATCATTTCACCTTATGCTGTGGTTATAATGTAGTGTGTGTGATAATGGAACAGAGGAAGTGGAGCACTAAGACATTTGGAGAAAGTGACGTAAAGTAAGACAAGTTGATATTTTCTTTCTTTTTCACTGCTTTAGATTTCTAGCTCTCATAAAATTGTATCTAAGACTATTCCACTACTCCTATCAATGGGAGTAAGAAGTGCTGGAGTTTGAGATTGAAGCACATCATTGACTTTGTGTTTTAAAGAAGTCTTTTGTCCTTTACTTGGAGCTATTTTCCATTGTTTTTCTCAACATTTTAAAAATTGTTTTTATCAACAATTTAAAAGGAAGAGATATTAAGTTATTTCGAGAGTTACTTTATTCTTTATTCTTATTTATTGTTATAGGTAAATTACTTTCAGAACCATTAAAAGAATAAGAATTAAGATGAAGAATGGTTTTTCTTAAAAAAATTAATCTCTAAAAATTAAATAAAAAATAATAATTTTTTTTTTTTTGCGTTTTGTAGTCCTTTTGATTTTTATTTCAAATCAGTTCCAAGAGTAAGGTAAAAAGATTCCATGCTTTAGGAAAATAAAATTTGTTAATTATTTATCTTCTCTCCTCCCCAAAATGAAAAGAAATACTAACTATTTCATACATTAATATTATGTTTGGTATGTCATTTCCTTTAGTTTTTAACCTTTTTTTACTAGCTAAAAAGTCCATGGGATTTTATCAGTCGTATTTAGTAAACATATATTATTTTTTATTAATTTGTAACATTTTTTTGAAACGCTATTGGAAATAGTTATTTTTTTTTTAAATGTTCACTTCTAACTTCTAGTTTTTTATATTTATTTCTATTTTATGCTTAAAACATTTAATAAGATTATTTTACTCCATAAGACATGATTTTATTGTTTTTTCTTCATCTTTATTATTTTTATTTTTCAAAAATATATATTTTTTATTTTTAATCTTTTACTAATGAGATATTAGCAATGATACAAAATATATTTATTATTTTTTAGATATTTTTATATTATATTATTTATTCTAACTATTATATTATTTATAATATTTGTTTTGCTATTTCTATCATACTTCAATAGATTCATACTAATAGATGATAAAAAAAATTATTTTTTATTATTTTAAATATTTTCGTATTTCATTTAATATTTTAATTTTAAAAAAGAAATATTGTAAAATATAGTATAAGATTATTAATGATAAATATACAACATAAAAAATATTGCAAAAATTAAAAATAATTAAATATTAAAATTAAAAAATGCCCTAAAAGTATATTTTATCATTAAAAAAATAAAATTTATATAAAAATATTATATAAACATATTTAATTTTGTCATCAACCTATTAATCAATTACTTCAAATAAGGGGATGGGGCATAAAACTTCCACTAAATATCTTGATCTTAATCTATTATAGGTCAGACAGTATAATAATAAAAAAATTAAATTAAATTAAAGAATAATAATTTATTTTTTCATCAATAATCATAATAATAACTAATACTAATAATAAAAATCATCATACCTTATTATAAATAAAAAGTTAACCAAATCCTACTTAAAAAAATAAACAATTTCTTCTAAACTTAAAATTATTTGATTTATATCTTCAATTTTAATTTTAAGAAAAAAATCATATTTTCTCTCTCCAATTATGTGTAGTCTTTTTGTAATGATTGTATTTTGTTCTTTCTTTTTCATTCTTATCTACTTTAATTTTAATAAAATATTTCTAATAATTAAATGAGATAATCTTATCATTTTTTACTTTTTTTTTTATTTTTTAACATTATTTTTCTCAATTTTTTTCATAAAAAATATATTTAATAATAATTAAACTAGATAAATTAAATATTATTTTTTCTATACGTGAGAGTATGCGGGCCAGCCTACCCGCTCCATCAATGGGTTCTTCTAGATTGTAAATTATGCAAGACAAAATAAAATAGATTATTAGACTAAAGTGCTTAATCTATATCGTATTTTTATAATAAATTTGTGGAGTCACTCGTGGGACCCGCTCCACATTCTCATATTAACTTTAATTGATAATTTCACAAAAACATTTATAATTTAATAAGCTAACTTCATTTTTAACTATTAATTCTAATTAACTTTTTAACCTCCAATTAGTTTTTCAAATTTCAACTAATTTTTTAATTAGTTTTGTTAAAGCCTTTCAGTAAAATAAAATTATGAAAAAATAGGTCTTACTATATTTGAAAGTATAAAATTTTCATAAATATATAAATATACGTTTAACTCGATAACATGGAAGTATTGTTTATAAATTCGGTGTATCATAAAAAAGGTGAAAAAGAATATGTATTTATATGGATGGAGTATATTAAGATAATTTCAATCTTTTTGCTTTTTTTTGTGTTTTTCTCGGACTACATTGTATTTATGATTACACTCAAACACTCAAGTTAGTAAAGAATATAGGTAAGGTTTAATATATAATTAGAGAGATATTATACTTGATAAGTATCACTTATTTATGATATGATTTTGTAACAAATTATTTAAGTGTACCTTAACTGACCAATAGTAAGTTTAGTGGAAATTAACTGATATGTATCTTATAGAGGCTAACTTGTTAGGTCCAAGTTATTGGACTTGTGGAGGTAGGGTTTTCCACTACACAAGTCCTCCTAGTCGTGAAGCCTAAAAGGTTGAGATGACTAGTTATTGAGGGATATGTTTGGCTGATAGTCACATTAATAAGTGTAAGGTGTTGATAAAAGAGGTGAAAAAATTTTAAGATAAAAAAGGTGGGATATATCACCCTTATGTAAGCCATGCAATTCTTGACCACATTTTTAATTTAGTTTTCTACACAAGTCCAGCTAGTCGCGAGACTTTTACAGGAGTTGAAGCGTCTAAGATTGATTTTGTTTACATGTAGTCAAGTTGCCGAAGTATACTCGAATAAGGCCAAGTTGCCAAGTTATACTCGGATGAGGGCGAGTTGCCAAGTTATACTCGGATGAGACCGAGTTGCCAAGTTATACTCGGATGAAGTCAAGTTGCCAAGTTATATTCAGATGAGGCCGAGTTGCCAAGTTATACTCTCGGATGAGGTCGAGTTGCCAAGTTATATTCGGATGAGACCGAGTTGCTAAGTTATACTCAGATGAGATCGAGTTGTCAAGTTATACTCGGATGAGGTTGAGTTGTCAAATTGTGCTAAGATGAGGCCGAGCTGCCAAATTGTACTTGGATAAGGCCGACCTACGAAGTTATACTCGGATGAGGTCGAGTTGTCAAGTTGTACTCAAATGAGGCTAAGTTGTCAAGTTATACTTGGATGAGGCCGAGCTGTCAAGTTGTATCAGATGTGGCCGAGCTAACAGGTTATACTCAGATGAGGTCGAGTTGTCAAGTTGTACTCAAATGAGGCTAAGTTGCTAAGTTATACTCGGATGAGGTCGAATTGCCAAGTTGTACTTAGATGAGGTCGAGCTGTCAGGTTGTATTCGGATGAGGCCGAGTTGCCACGTTGTACTCGAATGAGGTCAAGCTGCCAAGTTGTACTCGGATGAGGCCGAACTGCCAAGTTGTACTCGGATGAGGTCGGGCTGTCAGGTTGTACTCGAATGAGGCCAAACTGCCAAGTTGTACTCGAATGAGGCCGAGCTGCCAAGTTGTACTCAGATGAGGCCGAGTTGTCAAGTTGTACTCGGATGAGGCCGAATTGTTAGGTTGTACTCGGACGAGGTCGAATTGTCAGGTCGTACTCGGATGAGGCCGAGTTATGATTCTTTTTACTCTAATTTGGCTGAGATGTTCATTTATACTCAGGTTGAGCCAAGTGACCCTATACTAACTTATTTTTATCCAAGTGGTTTTAGTTCGGGAGTGGCCCATATGTTATTTGTACTCATATGAGGCTGAGTAACCAAATTATACTTGGAGGTGGCCGAGTTGTGAGTGTCCTTCCTGTAGTGTCATGATAATACTAAAATAATAAAAGTTCTTTTTATTTGAAATTTACCTCACAGCAGCTACAACTACAGATTGGTTGATCTTCTGCCACCATAGAAATAAATGTTGATTTTACTATATTTATCACTGAGTAATGGTTGCATTAATGTGTTGATGATAATGATGGCCAGATTATGAATCTTTACTTTGTGGTGATAAGGATAATACTACACATGGTCTGATTCGTCTAAGGTGACCGACGAGGAGGTTATAGAGAATAACGTCGTAGGACCAAGCGTCAACTTTGGAGTTATCGTAGCTGATGCGATGAAGGATCTCGAATGTGGTGAGGGTGGTGTGTTGTAGGCAGTTATTGCCTTTTATATATGGAGACATAGAAATGCGTTTTTCTCTGCCTTTTAAAATGAATATTCTATCAATTGTGTATAGGTGAAAAACTAATCCGTTGAATATAGTTGTTTTTGCTCTACTTGCTTATTGATGTGCAAAATATATTGGCTAAGTCATAGAATAGAAATCTCAACTATTTGACTTTTTCAATTATAATTGCCTGGTAGGAAAAATTGATATCTCATTGTGTGTAAGCCATGCTAGTGCAAGTGCCATCAAGATATGCGAGAGACTGTGGAATGAAAAGGATCATATTGGTTTTTGTACTATGTTGGGTCATTTTGGTTCATAATTTACCAAGGGGGTTAAGTTGACTTTTTATTTATTTTCCAAGATCAAGTCGTGTTATGAAGCACGACTTCAGGTTTTTTTTTTAATTCACAAGTCATGCTATAAAGCAAGACCCCCCCCCCCCATGGGTATTTTTTTATTTAGTTAGGGTTTGAATTTTGTTAATTCATCAATTTAGGTTTCAATTTATGTGTATAAAAAATTTATGATTAATTTATTTAATTCATCATTGCAAAAAATTGAAAAGGATGAGATTAAAGATAAATAGATTAATTGAATATGAAATAAATCGAGAGACATACATTGCAATTAAAAAGTAATTAATTTGAAGACAAAAATGAAAATAAATAAAAAGAGATACATTGTAGATCTTGTTCTTCCTTTAAGGTCAATGTAAGAGTTGTCTCTTGCATCTCTTCGAATTTCTTCAAGGATTGTTGCATAACGTAGATCAATAGTTTCAATAAACAATTAAATATTTCTCCATGTCTGGTCACGTTGCACGCTTCTATATATTGTCTGAGCCTTTTTCCATTTTCTAATTATTTGTTGCGCATCAGAATCAGTTTTGATTTCTATGGTGTCGTGGAATAGTTTATTGTTGACAACTTGGATTGGACGTCGATAATTGATCTTTTTTATCTGTTTACGGTCTCCATAATCTAGTATTTCACTGATTTTTTGAAAAAATTGGTTGAAAGATCAATTGTGTTCAACTACCATTTTCCCTGGGTAAAAGATTGTGTAAATAAGTCAAACCGTATGGAGATTCCTTGATGGTAGCATGTTGGAGAGGTCCACCGAAATAAAGTATGACTTTAGTAGAAGTAATGGGTTGATTGTTTGATGAAGAGGTTGTGGGAGGTGGGTTTAGAAGCATGATAATTTGTTAAGGTGTTTTGGCCAAGATTAGATACAATTCAATTACTGTATCTATAGAAAATTGACACTTTCAAGTAAGTATCTGTGTCACATGAACATTAGTTAATATGAGAACTATATTATATGTTAGTATATTCTCACCATTGAGATTTGGTTGACGATAATACAACTTTCTAAATGTTGTCTCTTGAGGAAGTCCTAGAGTAGTGCATATTTTTTATTTCAACTGCATAAAGGTACACTAGTATGAGATTCGAAATAAATTAGGCGATGGAGCTTGATAGCTTACACCTTCTTCGTTGTTGATCATTTCACCATTTGCAAAGAAAGCAACTAAGTAAGAATTAGTGAAATCTTGATTATTGGTGATGACAAAGTCCTCCATCTGAAGATAGTTTAGATAATGAGAAGATGAGACTAGTAATGAGAAATGTTGTATTTCGTAGGGTGTAATGCATTTGTTAAAAGATAATGTATGGTATTTATACACAAATGATAGAAAGTTGAACACAAAATTTGGACGGTCTAGATTTAGTGTATGTAATTGAACAACTGATATTCGTTGTGAGTTTCCCTAAGCATTATGGATGGGGCAAAGTCGTGATCAGAGTCATGAAAAAAGTGGTAAAAAAGTCTTGTAGTGACAATGACTAAGCATTATTGATAAGTCACAGTTATCATCAGAGTCATGGAAAAAATGGTCAAAAAGTCATGTAGTGACAATGACTAAGCATTATTGATGGGTTACAATCGTCATTAAAGTCATGGAAAAAGTGGTCAAAAAGTCTTACAGTGTGTTCGACTAAGCAGTGCTGATGTGTGACATTCCTTATTAGAGTGAGTTTATTGTTTGAGTTTATTGTTTATGGTTTAATTAAACTTCATATATTAAAAAAAACATGTAATTTAATAAAGAAGACATCCATGGATATTTAAAAAATTCTATATAGTACAAAATGTTTACAAGACATAGATAAGTATGATTAATAAAGATACAAAATACCTAATGACGTGAACCAGTTCCACAAGGTGGTCTTCTAGTTTGTCGCTTTAGTCGCCTCCGTGATTCTTCTAGTGGTGGTGATGGTGGTGGCGATGGCATGTCACTTTCATTGCTCACGTTCTCCTCTTCTATGGTTTCGATGTTTAATTCTGATGGTCCAAGTTATTTGTATGATGGCGGTGTAGCAAATAAATTTGTTGTTGTAGGGAATATTTGGAATGCCGATCCAACTTGTTGTGCTCCGAGATACATTTGAGCGGGAAAGAATTGTAATTGTTCCATGTAACCATAAAAAGGTTGGCTACATAGCACAACTTCTATTGTACTGAAGTCGTGATCCAGAGGCTCTCCACTCGAAAATTTTGCTCTCTCAAATTGTTCTTTGTTTACTTATTTCCTACACTGCTTCCACATTGTTATAGTCTCATACTAGGGCACTTGTTCATTACAAACTACTAATTACTCCAACTTTTTACAATAATCTTACAATTTATATGTTACTTAATTTATCCTGTGATTTTCAGTTTCATTGCCAATTTCATTACTCCCAGACAGTTGCTGGTTAAGAATGATTAAAATCTTCAATCTTTTGTTGTTACATATATTTTCCTTTAGTTTATCAATTTAATTACTCCCAAACAGTTGCTAGTTAAGAATGATTAAAATCTTTAATATTTTGTTGTTACATATATTTTCCTTTAGTTTATCTAAACCTATTTTTTTTAACATCAATTATTCTTATTTTATTAAATTTTTAAAATTTTTTAATAAGAATTTTAATTTTTTAAATAAAAAATAGTTTTATTTAATTTTTTATTTTATTAAATTATTTTCTTATTTTATATTATATTTTTTTCATATAAATTACTCTTATTTTATTAAATTTTTATTTTTTTAATAAGAAATCATATTTTTTAACCAAAATAAGTATTATTAATTTATTTAGTTTATTACATTATTTTTTTATTTTATATTATATTTTTTCAATATTAATTACTTTTATTTTATTCAATTTATAGTAAGGATTTTTATTTTTTTAAAAAAAACAGTTTTATTTAATTTTTTATTTCATTAAATTATTATTTTTTTTAATATTAACTATTCTTATTTTATTAAATTTTTAAATTTTAAAAAAAAATATTCTTTTTAACCAAAAATAATTTTATTTAATTTTTTACTTTATTACATTATTTTTTTATTTTATGATATAATTTTTTAATATCAACTAATCTTACTTTATTATATTTTTTAAAATTTTTAAGTAAGGATTTTTATTTTTTAATAAAAAATTATTTAATTATTTAATTTATTATATTATTTGTTTATTTTATGTTATCGTTTTTTAATATCAACTACTTTTATTTTATTATATTTTTAAAATTTTTAATAAAGATTTTTATTTTTTTAACAAAAGAAATTTTTATTTAATTTTTTACTTATTACATTATTATTTTTATTTTATGTTATATTTTTTTAATATTAATTACTCTTATTTTAATAAATTTTTAATTTTTTAGTAAGGATTTTTTTTTAATCAAAATTAATTTTATTTATTTTTTATTTTATTAAAATTTGCATTTGCTTTAATTACATATTTATGCATACTAAATATATTTTCGTTGTTATAAATAAGAAGATACGAAGTTGGTAATTTTTCATACCCACTTCAAAATGATCGTATGATAGAATTGTGAACGATTTTTCAAAAGATGAAGATCAATACATACAATTTGATGAAACAACAATATTATCACAAGACTCGAACCACTTCATTCAACATAGGATAGATGAATCATACCAAATTACAAATACTATGCAACTTAATTTCACTAATGTTTCGTTTGGATCAGCGGACCGAAACTCAACGAGCGTGGATTTGCGAAGAAAGCGTCAAAACCAAGAGAATGAAACATGAATTTTAAGAAATTTTTGCGCAATTGATTTTCCGCACTAATCAGCATAAAAAGGCAAAGAAATGATACAACAAACATTATTATATTAATATAATCGATTATAATAATTAAAAATTATTAATATATTACTTATATTATAATAATAATAATAATAAATAATTATATAATATTATAATAATAAATATTAAATAAAATTAATAATAGTTATTTATTTTTATTTTAGTATAATAACAATAAATTAAGAAATATTATTATAAATAATTAAAATAATATTAATAATATTAAAATANATAAATTATAAATAATTAAAAAATTTATTAATAATAATATTAAATTATATTTCTTTTTTATTTTTTTATTATAATAATAATAATAATTTTTAAAAAATATTTAAAATAATTATAAAAATTATTAATAATAAATAATATTATTTTACTTTCTATTCATTTCCACTCTCTTTCCCTTAATTCAAACAACCTTACTTTCCTCTTACTTTCTCTTCATTTCTTTTCTTTTCCACTCCTTCAAATCCACTCTTCTATCCAAACATACCCTAAAGGCATGCATTTTCCAACCAAATAGGCTGTAGTGAATGTGATAAAACAATCTCACATTCAGTCGGGTTATAAATTTAAATTAATTGAGTCAAAATCTAAGTATTATATTGCATGTTGTGTCAATTACGAGAATAGCTATTATTGAAGGATAAGAGCATCTTATAGCAAAAAGAGATATCACTGGGAAATTAAGAAAATAAAAGCATCCTATATCTGTCTTAGTGCTGATTTATCTACCGATCATAACAACTTAGATTCAACATTTATTTCTAGGGTTATTTATGATATAGTTAAAACAAATTTTGGTATAACAGTAAAAACTATAATAGCAAAAATAAAAACTCATTATGGGTATAAAATTTCATATAAAAAGACATGGATAGCAAAACAAAAGGTCATCGAAACAACCTTTAGAGATTGGGAAGACTCGTATAACGAACTTCCAATATGGTTTCAAGCGCTACATGAAAAAAATCTGAGAAGTTTGGTGTTATATAGTGATTCTCGTCTTCTACCTTCTAATCAAGAAATTCGACTAACATAGGTGCTAGAATGTGTTTTTTTGTCATTTAAGCCTTGTATCGAAGGATTCAAATACTACAAACCTATAATTCAAGTCGATGACACATTTTTTACCGGAAAATACGAAAAGACTTTACTGACTGCGACTACTCAAGATGGGAAGAGAAATCTTTTCCCGCTAGCATTTGCAATAGTGGAAGGAGAAACTAAAGAGACATTACTTTGGTTCTTTCAACACCTTCGGCAACATGTGACGCCTCAACCAAATTTATCAATGATCACTAATAGAGGGAGAGGAATCTTGGCAGCCTTAGAATCTCCACAACTAAATTGGTCAAATTTGACATCTCTCTACTGTATCAAACATATTGCATCAAACTTCCAAAAGAAGTTCAAGAATCAAGAGTTGAAAAACAAAATCGTTAACATAGGTAATCATTCTTTCAATTACTCTAAATTTCCAATATTTATGTTTTCATTAGCTAACTCTTTTTTCTTGTATTTAATAAGGTATGAATGAGACAACAATACGTTGAAGCAAAGTTAGCTATCTTGCGGTCAGAGTGTGAACAAGCTGTGCAATGGTTAGAAGAAATTCCATTAGAAAAATGGACTCCAGCCTTTGACCATGGGAAAAGGTATGGTCACATGACTAAAAATTTGGCTGAATCTCTAACTCGGTTTTAAAGGGAGCTCGATCTTTGCCAATCCACATTTTAGTAAGAATTACATTTGAAAAAATTAATTCATGATTTGTAGAACATGGATCGAAAACTCAATGCATGTTGAAAGCTGGCCATTAATATCCTGAAGAAATCATCATTGTGCTAAATCAGAATGAAGATTATTCAAGAATGTGTCATGTGCATAACTTCAGTAGAGATTATTAAGAGTTTGATGTCGCAGACACAAAAAATATGCATATTGGTGACTCCCCAAGACACTTTATGGTAAAAAAAAAATTACTGGTGGTGTGATTGTGGGAAGTTTCAAGCTCTTCGGTTACCTTGTCATCATGTCATGGTTGTCTGTTCCTTTGGTCACTTTGAGGTTGGTCAATTTATTGATCCTGTCTACAAATTGGAAACCATCTTCAAGGCTTATGAAGTGAAGTTTAATCTTATGCAAAATGAAGATTATTGGACTACCTACATAAAACCAAATCTCATACTTGACCCAACTACAAGACGTAAACTTTCAGGAAGATCTGCAACCAATCACATTCATAATGAAATGGATCAACCGGATCCAAACAAGCCCAAGAAATGTTCGTTTTGTAGAAGAGAAGGTCATACTAAAAGAATTTGTCCAAATAGACAATGATGTATACTATTAATCACCAATGGAAATTTATTTAAATATTACAAAATGAATTTAAAATGGATATTTAACAAAATCATAAAATATTTTACAATCATCAATTAAATACATTAATCATAATTTTTTTTTTCAAAAAACCGTAAAAACTAACTTCAATAATATAAAAAATTAATTAAAAAAATATATATATAAAGCACAACTTCAATTGTTTCTTAAAAAAAAACTAAAGTTGTGCTATGACTTCAGTTCATTTAAAAAAATGTTGAAGTCGTATTATCAAGTGTGACTTCAGTGATTTTTTTTTTTTTTAAATTAAATTATGTTTTGCAGTCGTGCTTAATAGCACGACTTCAGTCAATTTTTTTTTTTTAAAATGAAGTCATGCTAGGAAACACGACTTGATCTTGAAAAAAAAGTCAACTTAAACCCCCTGGTAAATTATAAACCAAAATGACCCTACACAGTACAAAAACCAATCATATTATTGAGAACACTCAACGAATATGTTGTTCATGTGCACCTCAACGGCCAATGCCTTCATCATGTGGAAACTTCTCTAACAAATTGTAGGGCCAATTATGCACATTATGTGCATTTCCAAGTCAATATGTTGTCCATGTGGGCCCAGCTTTAGCTAATCAATGGGAAGAATTACCTTGGGACTATCAATAGTAGAGAAAGGTACCATACCCTATTGCTTTACTATTATGGAGCAGGTAATGACATAATGACATTGAATCTTCTTATGAAATTGTTGAGTAGAGAAGACCAAAAACATGTTCCATTTTTGTTATTAGCTTTTAAGATTTGTTGCAAGAACCTTGATGTTTCACTTTCAATACACTCAAAATTTGCTAAATTATGAGAGGATTGTCATGGATTAAGAGACAATTTGAGGTACTTCATTTTCTAGGAACTGCAAGCCAAGTGCCAAAATGAGTAACCCCTTGTAATATATTGCTTGCGTTTAGAGTGTGCAGAGCAAGGAAGTTGGATGTTGCACATCATTATGCAAAATGCTTTCTAACTTAGAAGTTGGGTCTAAAGTTAGCTTGAATATTATCTGTTCTGCACACATTTTGGCTGTAAAATTTATTCTCAATGAGGCTTTGGATCATAAAGGAAGAACAGTGAACCCGATACCGACCTTGAGCAAAATCCAACCTAGGATGAGCATCCGCACGCATTGGGGGAAACCATTAATGAGAGCACCGATAAGGAAAAGTAGGCCTCCGAAAAGCATGGAGAGTTTCCGGCCAAACCATCACGTGACAATGGAGGCGACCAACAACGACAAGAGATGAATTTGCGAGGTGAGGGAATGAGTGGGAATAGATTGGTGTAGTCGTCGTCGAGTTGCTTTCTAGAGAAGATGAAACGTTGTTAGCCCTTTATCTTGGATCCTGGTCTTAATATTGTGGATCATGTCCAAAGATTTCATCTCAACGAGTTTAAAGCCCTATATAATCTAATTCTATTTCAAAGCATAAAAAAAATATATAAAACATGAATTGTAGTAAGAAAACACAAGAAAAATTGGGAAAGACCAAAACAAAACTAAGACCGAATTTAGAGATCAACTTTTTAGTCATAAAAAGTGATGTAGGCTTACTTGGCCGCCAATGCTTTAGGGAAGCCTTACTCTAGTAACCAATTGCTTAATGCAAACACTTATGTTTGGTTAGGATGAATCTTCTCTTAAAAATAAATAATAAGAAAAGGCCAAAGATTGCCCAAAAAGTGACTTGGTCAGAAACTCATGGTCAAGTCAATCTTGATGGTAAAAAAATTGACACTCAGTCAAGGATAAGTTTTGTTGATATTTTTTTGTCAAGCCAAAGCAGAGAGTTATCTTACCTAGAGAGAAATAAAATTTCTCATTTAGATTGTTGAAATGTGGCTCAAATCACGGTGCAAAAGACAAATTTTTTTACTAATGGTTAACTTTGTAAAAAATGGAGCTCTTAATCAACTCCTTGTAGAGGTAACATTTAGCTTAGTCAAAAGTGTTTCTTTTAGGTGTTTCCAATGAAAAAAACTTATAATTTTTTGTTCACTTCTCTAGTTTTAGAGATGTGCAATTTAGTATTTTTAATTAGGTTCTGACTTAATCAGAATTGTAGACTCTTGGTCAATACCTAACTAAATTTAGATTTTGAGAAAATTTTTTAGAAAAAAGATTTTTTTTTGTATTTTTCTATGGGGAAAGATGATAGGGCTAAAATGGATTAAGGAAAATGATAGTGGACTCAATGATGATGTTTCTGACCAATAGAATTAGTTTTGGATGGGTTAGAATTGAGTTTTGGTAAAAACTAGCAATTTGGTAATCATTTGGTAGGGTTTTGGGGCAAATGTAGTAAAGAGGTTAAGGTTAAAGGTTTACTTTAATTTGGGTAGGTTATTGGTGGTTCTTGGAAGCTTCTTTGCTAAAGGATGGTTGATCTTGATAGAATGTTAAATGCTTCTTTAGTTGGCTTGGAGGAAGGGTGACCTTTACTAAGCTTCTTAGAAAGTTAGGAAGGATTTAATGGTGGAGTTTAATGGTTGGTTGTGGGTTAAGGTTGAAGGTTGTGTAGTGTAATGTATGGAGAGGAAGGAGTTGTGGCAATAATTTTAAGAAAGGGTGGTAGGAGAGAGTATGCTTCTTTTAGCCTAAAAACCTTGACTTCTTACACTTGGAGAACAAGTGAAGGGTTTGTCACTAGAGATAAGTACACTCTAGAATTTCTCCAAAATAAAGGAAGGAAGTATCACTCCTCTTTTAAAGTTCTCTTAATTGAATATCAATGAGTTTTTTATAAGGGTGACACTTGGCTCCTTTTACAAGCCATGAAGGGACCAAGGTTGTGACACTCTAAGGCCCACACTTGTTTGACCGCAAGGTTTAGCTTGTTCTAAGCAAGTTTAGTAGCTAGAAAACAACCTAAACAAGTGTAATCTAAACTATAAAAAATTTTGTTATTATCTATGGACTTTTTACATACAAATCAAAATCTTTTGTATTACCTACATATAATACCAACGAATTTAGGTAAACTTTACTCAAATTATTAAAAATTTGAAACAAATTTTGTAACAAAATTTATAAAAATACTTGTATGGATTTATTGAACTTTTTAATATGTTTGAATTATGTTATTAGATATTTAAATTTATACTATAAACACTATTGTTGGCTTTTGAATTTTTCACTTCGTGCTTATCAAAATTATTTAGGTAACATGACTAGGTAAAATGTTTAAAATTTAAATAATAAACAAAATCAATAGGTTAGGAATATTAACTTTACCTACGAGATTTACCTATGAATTCCATTTTATAGTTAAATTTAACATATGCATTACTACAAATTAATACTCATATGTAATTTACCCACGAAATATAACCAATATGTAAATTATCTATGGTATTTATTACCTATTCATGTAAACGAATAGGTAAATATACTAAGGAAAAAAAATCAATACGTTTTTTACATACAAACTATGATATGTAGTTGATTTATCTACTCATTCAAATTTGTAAATAATTACCCATGGATGGCATTATCTAGGGGTAATAAATCCGTAGATAAATTACCTATGTCTTAATTACCTATGAAATTTTTATTGTAAAAAATTAGTAGGTAAAACTAAATTACTTATGAATTTTTTATAATGCTTACAAATTTGAACTATAGATAATACCTTTTCTTATGAATTGTATATTATTCCGTTTTTGTCAAGATGAATTGTTTATCAAACCACTCTAATTTCTTTGTCTTATGATTTAAGACTAAAAGATTGTATACTTTTTTATTTATGCTTGTTAATATAAACTTATTCCTAAGTAATTAACCTCAAACATAGGACAATTGACAATTATTAGATTTCACATTCTAACACAATCCATAATACTAGTTTAATATTTACGGAAACAAAATATTTAGATATAATCACATATCTTCTTTAATATTAGAAGAGACTTTGAATTTTTTTTAACATGTATATAAATTAATTTTTATATAAATAAAACTATTTTCAATTTTATTATGTTTTATTTTTGGTGTTGACTTACATCCCATATTTACTATCAATTCCTTTCTTAAACTTCTAGAATGAGGTGCTTCATAGAAAAAAAATTAACTATTTATAAATTTATAAATAAATCTTCAATATCTCAATTCTAATCACGTCAAACTAAATCCTATGAAATTAAAATATTCTTAGAAATCTTCTATAGAACATAAATATTCTTTTAAAGTTAAAAAAATTTATTATATTTTTTTTAAATAATTTAAATGATACTTATAAAGAAATATAAAAAAGAGTTTGTATGGATTTTAATTTAAATTTAAATTGAATACTGATTTTCAAAATGGAAGAAAACGATATGACTATTTTTATGGATGTTCGACCGTAGGCCTAATATTATAATTATTATTTTTTCATGATTTAAACATGTAATAATAATAATAATAAATAATAATACTATTATTATTATAATAGTAAGAACGTGGCCTGGACCGCATGCATTGTCTCTATGTTATTTTATTTTATTTGTTACAAGAATTTGGGCGGTAGTCTACAATAAATACATTCAATAAGTAATGGCTTTCAAGATTGATTAAAACATTTAAGAATTTTTATTCTATTAAATAAACTAAAATAAATAAAAAGGTGTGCGTGAACTTGTTTGTTTCTTTTTGGAATGGTATTTTCACTTTTCGACAAACCAAAAGTAGAAAGTAATGAATAGATGGATGATTAGATTCAAAATATACATATTTTTATCATCACGAGCATTGACTATTCTTAATATTTCAAGAACAATATGCTTATTACGTGTGATTATTTAATTTTTTTTTCCTTTACGCGTGAAATAAAAATGTTAGGTGAAACAAATTTAGTTACATGATTCTAAAATTTGAAAAAATATCAACCATTCTATTATTGATCGTAGAATCAACTTTTAATCTATAATGTGATTTCATATTTGATTCTACTCACTATTAAATTTAAATGGTTTAAGTTATATTACACATAAAAAAATTTATTAATTAAAAATAAAATGTAGCTAAAGTTCAAATTTTATTAAATTATTAAATACATATATGTATCAAAATTAAAGCATAAAATTAAGAAAATTATAGCTTTAAAATGAATTAAATTAAAATAAAAAATATAAAAAAAATTAAGGAATAAAACAAAATAGAATTGCTAATAAATTGAATGGATAAAAATAAGTTAATTCTCTACTCCAATTAAATAAATAATTACTAATTAAAATTGATTATACATTAGTTAAATTTACATTAATCAATTAGATGAAATTCCTACCACTAATAATCCATTAAACTTTAATTAGATTAGGTCTAGTCAAATGACTTTTTAAAAGTCCAATAATTATTAAATCTAATTTTTCATCAATATTAAAATAAATGTAAACCATTTGTAATCTAACCTCAATTTAATTTACGAAATTGTTGGAAAAAATTAATCCTCGAATATATAAGTTTCTCATAACACACGAAAACGTTATGTAAATAATTTGTCAGAAAGAGAAAAAAAAAGAAGAGACATGGTTATGAAAATTGAAAAGAGAGGCATAAAATTTCGATTGCTTAATCCTATGAAAATGGAAATGGTAAAAAAGTATATTAAAAATAAAAAAATTGTAAAAATAGAATAATAAAAACAAAAAAATAATAAAATAGAAGAAGAAGAGAAAATTAAAAGTAAAAAATGTAAAAAAAAAAAATACAATGTCCCACATATAAAATTCACATTGTTCTAAATTGAGCATGGTATAAGACAAATTCTAATAAAAGGACAAAGAAGCAAGCAAAATTGAAAAAAAAAATGAACACCAATAGAAGACTACCATCAACACTAACTATAGTAGAAATTATTTTAGGAGATATAAGATTTATTTAATAAAAAATAAATATTAATCCTTTTAATATATATTTTATTTAATTTAATCCCTAAAATAGATAGATAATTTATTTTTAATCCTTACAATATTGTTCGAAAGAATAATTCAAAATGAAAGAATAAATATATTAAAAGGACTAAAATAAAAAATTTACGAGAACCAAAAATCACCCACATTTTCGGAACCTAAAAATAAAAGACAACTAGATTTCGTAAATCAAAAACATATTTAAGTGGTTTTTTTTTTATTCTCATTCTTTTTATATAAAACGAAAAATTGTATCAGAAGGGAAGGGAAACGTTTTAATTAATCACAGGGAAACTTATTAAGAGCAGTATTAGAAGAAAAAAAATCTTGGGCCAAGGAAGAAGCGATAGACTGAAGTCTAGCCCAATCAAAGACTGAAGTAGAAGGCCCAATTTTGAGACTTGCTCCCTACTCCTTCTCTCTCTTTCAGTCTCACACAACTTATAGCACACTTTAGAATCCTGCATTGTTACTCTCTCCGACCTCTCTCACTTTCTCTTTCTCTCAGGTTGGTTCTCCTTACACAAAATTTCTACTGTTTTCTCGCTTATTTCCCTTCCTTTCTTTTCTCCTCACAGATCGCCGTCTTTTTCTTTTGTTCACGCCTTTCAATTCAATTTGCCCATCCCACACTAATTTTTGTGAGAATTGTTTTTTGTCTTCTTTACTAGGGTTGGTATGAAAAACAAATCATTCAAGTGTTTCTAATTTTCAATATTCAGTAATTAATGAAATAAAATGATTGCTTTGTTTTGTGATTGTAACTTGCGAGTGAGGTTATGAGTGCAGATTCTTGCGCGGTTTATAATGGGGGATAGTCAGTATTCGTTTTCTCTCACCACATTTAGGTATGTCTATTACTGTTAACTTCTAATTTAATTTGATTTTTGTTTATGAGAGGATGGTGTGATTTATGTTTCTACTGATTCTGTTGTCTTGTGAAACAGCCCTTCTGGAAAGCTTGTTCAGATTGAGCATGCTTTGACGGCTGTTGGGTCTGGACAAACGTCTTTGGGAATTAAAGGTGATTGATTATGTCTGCGTCTGGATTGGATCTGTTTATGGCCCTCACTTTAGCTTTTAAATTTGAAATGGATTATTTTGGGAGCACCATGCACTTGTGGTATGGGGGTGGGGCAGCGATTGAAATAGAAGTAAATGACATTTTGTTGTTCCAGGCTGCTGTTTTTGAATTTCAATTAGTTATAAATTAAACTGAATGGTTGATGGGATATTGGACTTAGATTTGTTCAGTCAGGTACCTGGGATTAGGATGTTGAAGCAACTTTTGGTTTCAAATTTCATGCCCCAGGTTTCAGAAGTGTTTTGGATTTCTGCGTAAGTTTAGTGGGATTGTGATGGCTGAGGGTGCTGGTAAATAGACAGAAACTGGAGTGGTGGTGTATGCATCTATGAATGATATTTAGAGTTTGACCCTTGTTTGTTTTATAGGCTGGTGGTGTGTGGAAGATCACTGAAAAAAATTGTATGGGCTGGATAAGTATGATGCTGGTGTGATACATTCTCGTTTTGTTTCCTTGTTCTAAACACAGTATCATCTTAGTATTAAATTGTTATAGAAATAAATTTTACTGGTTTTTTATCCTCCCCCCTCTCAAAGGAGGAATGAGCTTTAATAAGCCATTTAAGGGGCTTTGACAAGATGGGAAAGTTAATTTCAGTTCTGGGAAAACAGTGCTCTCTAAAATGTCCATTTTCTTGGGCTGAGTAGGTTTTAGAGGAGCCTTGAGTTAGAGATTTCATAGTTTGTGATCTAATCTCTTAATTTGGTGTAAATTATTTTACATTATGGGAATCCATTTTGTTTGCTAAAATCTATGTATGCTATTGTTTGTACTATATATACTCATTCATTGGGTTCTTATGTCTTGTACATGGTTTGGATCCTGTAATATAAGCTCTCTTTTACTAGTTGTAAATAGATATTTGACATTTGATATTTGATTCTTGCAGCTGCCAATGGAGTTGTTATCGCTACTGAGAAGAAATTACCATCTATTTTGGTTGATGAAGCATCAGTGAGTTTATTTCCTTTGTTGGATCCCTTTTTGTTCATTATTCATTTAAAATTTTTAAAAATTTCCTATGCAAATATCCAATGTTGTAAAATCCTTGGCTTAGGCATCCTACTGTGTGTTTTATACATGGTTTTAACACCTTCAGTGACACATATCCTTCATGCCCAAATATAAGCTACATTGCTTGATAGTTCATCCTTGTAAAAATAAATTGAAGATCAAACACCGTCTTGTCCATTTAACTAAAACTTCTGACCCCATGCACCCATCTCTAATACTCCTCGTTCCCTCTGTTTACAATATTTCTTTCAAATTTATGGTGACTGACTGATAATATACTTTTATTGGATATATAATGAATTTAGTACCTTACAGCTATCAGATGAATGCTTCAAGCAGAGAAAATTAGTGTGTTTAGTTTGTAGTTGCCAACCTACAATTGTAACGGAAAAGAGATAAAGTGTTGCTTCCTATTTTTATGCTTCGGAAAGTTCAACCTTCTGTTAGCATTGTTTTGTTTTATTTGTCTTTCAAAAATATTTGCTTAGTGGAATGATTTTCTTGCTATATTATAGTTAAGGATGTTTCAAAATGTGGCCATTAATAAATTAATCTTTTAAGTAGTTTTGCAAGCAGTTGTCTATATACTTTTAGAAAATAAATTGAAGTCACTTAATTCATGATGCATTCTGTGTATTTTACACTTTGTTATATTTGATTGCAGGTTCAGAAAATTCAGTTATTAACACCAAATATAGGTGTCGTATATAGGTTTGTTTCTTTGTACATTTTTAAATCGTTTTAAGTTAAATATGATTTATAACATTATTAATTTATTGTATCTTGATAGTGGTAACTCATAATGGCAGTTAACGGTTTAGCTTTGAATGTGTTCTTAAACATGAGATGCCTCTTAATTATCTAGACATAACAACGTGGTAGGCATCAAGGATGTGACAACTATTTTGTGGAAATGCCTTTCTTAAGGATGTATGAAATAGAAATTTACAAGGCACACTTAAACTGATTGAAAACTTACTAGATGGAAAATTGAGAAAAAATGTTGTCGATGGTAAGCAGCAACTATTGCTTGTATACTGATTTAAACAGACAGAAGTATACCTAAAGCATAGTTGCATGAGGCAGACTGTTAGTCCACATTGTTTGATATATAAATAAATCATGGTGGACTGCTTTAGGATTTCAATAGGTTCTCTAGTGAAGAGATTTACCGGATTCAATCTGCAAGGGACTTGACACTACCTATTTTCATGGACGACAGGAGGTGTTTGTATCTGAATTTTGACTTTTGAATTCTATTTTGGAACATTTTAAAAGGAAATATAGAAAACAGGAAAGTTCACTTTCTGTGCTCTTTTTGCACTTTCTAGGAGTTACTGTTGAAATAATTTATTTTCTGATATTTAATTTGTGTTTGAAACTTCATAAGTAGGCTTAATCTACCTTTTCCCATTTCTGTTATGCCTTTGGTAAATGGAAATAATTATTTGTCCTTGACTTGTCTTGGAAATATCTTATTTACTTGACCTAAATTTGGTCTTTGTTCAGTGGCATGGGTCCCGATTTTCGAGTTTTGGTTCGAAAAAGCAGGAAGCAGGCTGAGCAGTATCACCGATTATATAAAGTACGTTATTCAAAATTCTATGCCAACACATTTTTCTTAGTTAGTATTGAGTTCTTGTTCTGCATATACTTATTTAAGATAAAATTTAGTTATAGTGTCTGCTTCACTTTCAAACTTGGCATTATAATGAATTATATTGTCGCAATGATTGTTATTTGGTTACACATCTATAGGTACTTTTCATCTTTTTCTCATGCAATGCCAATTTTATTTACTATATGAATAATTATAGAATCTTTCATTATTTGTATAGAAGGGAAATAAAAAGAATAGCTGTAATAAAAGGATATTTTTGAGGAATAATAAAGGATAAAATTCTCTATATGATTAAGAAGGACAAACTACTACAGTCAGTGCAATGCCTTGACTAGTTATGATGAAAGGATATCTAGGAGGATAAAGAGGATGAGATTATATATATAATTGTACTGATTGCTTAAATTCACCTATTATAATAGGATTCATCAAATGTAGCCACTAATACGTTTTTAAGATAGGAGAACAATTAAATCCAGTGTTACATTCACGCTCCAATGACAAAAATTCTGTTCTTACTAATATTCATTCTTCTAAGATTTGACTAGCAAAGTAAAATGTGTCTAGGGACCACCTTTTGCCCAATAGTTAATTATTGAGGACCTGGATTTTAGAGAAAAATGACTTCATTTTTTTATGCTCTAGTCTACTATATTTTTTCAGTAAGTGAGACTTTCTTGCTTATTTGGATGGATAAAGGAAATGCATTGAAAAGTACAAGTAGTTGTAGATTTAATATCTTTGATAAGTATTTGTTGTGAAAGAGCTATTTACATCAACAAGGATTTAATAGGGTCAAATAGAAGAATATCATAGGGTGAAATATGCTTTTAATCCCTATAAAATAGGGAATATGTTAAAATAATTCCTATAAAATTTTCCGTGTTAGTTTGGTATCTATAAAATTTAAACATGTTATTTTAGTCCAAATTTTCATGGACTTAGATGGACATCTGCATGGCAAATGGTGATTTGGCGTGAAAAATTAAGTGATAATTTACGTCGCAAAGTGTATTTTTATATTTTGGAAAAAATATATTTTTTATTTTCTATAAAATAGATATGTTAAAATAGTTCTTATAAAATTTTTCGTGTTAGTTTGATCTTTACAAAATTTAAATATTATGTTAGTCTAAATTTTTAATAGATTAAATGGACATCTATGTGGTAAATGGAAGTCTAACGTTGAAAATGCTCATTATGTAATAGCATATATACCACTCTAGTAGATATACCTCTCTAGTTCGACTCTAGTAGATATGCACTCACTGCATGATGGTCCAAAACCTCTGATTCAGTTTTTCTCTCCTCTACCTCTCTACTTCCGCATGATTCAGTGGCTTCTCTTTATTGTAACTTTCGTCCCCTCTTCTACCACCACCTTATTGTCCGCCTCTTTCATCACAAAAGCTTCTGAGTGATTGGAATCACCTCCGCCAATAGTACCACCACCACAACTACCAGATACGGGTTTTAGTGAGTTGAAGAAAGTTGAATAAGTTCAATTTTTTAAGGGAGAGGACATGTCTCAAAAAATATAAAAATACTCAAAAAAATATAAAAATACAATATGTACACGGATCATCATTTGATTTTCCAAGTTAGATTTTCGTCTGCCATGAAGACAGCCATTAATATCCTTAGAAATTTAGACTATAATAACATTTAAATTTTGTAAGGACTAAACTAACATGAAAAATTTTATAAGAACTATTTTAAACATATTATCTATTTTACAGGGACTAAATATATATTTTTCTCAAAATATAAAAATGAATTATGTCACGTAAACTATTACTTAATTTTCCATGTTAGATTACTGTTTTCCATGTAGATGTCTATCTAAGTCTATTAAAAATTTGGACTAAAATAACATTTAAATTTTATAGATTCTAAACTAACACTGAAGAATTTTATAGGGACTATTTTAATATGTTCCGTATTTTACATGGATTAAAAGCATATTTTTGCCCTGTATCATATAAGTCTGGAAATCTTGTATTATTAATGGTGCATTAACTTTTTCCATTGGTGAATTTTATAATTCTTGATTATAGGATATATTGCCTGTAAATGATGATTGTGATCTATATGATTAGATTGTCCATAAAACGCTTGTTTTTCTTTTGCTCGATAGTTTTGAGTACTTACCAGTTATTAATGAAGTTTTTCATAATTAAAAAAATATAAGAATTATGCACTATTTATTATCTTTATGAATATTATACATATGCTATTCTTTCACTTTCTGTTTGCTTTTGGTATTCTATGTTGAATCATATGAATTGTGGGCTATACCTGATAATACGGTCAAAATTTGCAGGAACCAATTCCTGTTACTCAACTTGTCAGGGAAGTTGCTGCAGTAATGCAGGAGTTTACTCAGTCTGGGTAATTATTTCCTTTTAAACTGTGCTCTTGCTGCCACTGAAATTTACCTTGTCAACTCACATTATAGAAGTTTATTTTATGCATATGCATAAATCATATTGACAATTCGATATCTTAAATATGAGTGTTTTCTAACTCTGATTTTTTGTTTTTTTTCTTCCTTCTCCCCTCATCGATACTGATTCTCTCATTAACTTTATGACAACTGATTTCACAGTAAACTCAAATTTTCAAAATTCTCCATTCGAATGTTGAGGGGGATTAATTGTTGTAATTAAATGTGGAAGGATTGACGTGCCATAATCTCAATGTCATTAGCTTCTGGAAACCAGGAAAATGATTATAAATTATAATTCTCTGGAAATTGGAAGCTTGGAATAAGTCTAAATTTAGGTGCCTAAAACAGCTTTATCTTTCCTAAAAGAACCAGCACGGAACAATATTGACTGAGCTGCTACTCTAGTTGTTTTCTTTTCCTCTGGAGGCATATGTTAGATAAATTGGTAACATTGTGATCCATGTAGAAATTTCATGTCAAAATTAGGTAGATCTTTATAGTAGAGGAATCCTTAATAAACAGCTAGCTAAATGCACAGAACGATCCTCTGATTGTTTCTGTATGCAGCCACCTACCACAATTACTTACCATTTTTACCCTTTATCATTTTTTGAATTCTGACATTTCTGTTTTGATGCTGATAGTGGTGTTAGGCCTTTTGGAGTGTCCCTGCTAGTTGCTGGGTTTGATGATAATGGGCCACAACTATATCAGGTGTGTTGATATTCTTTTTCTGATGTTCTTTACATATTTGGATTTAAATCCTGGCAAATGACCGTCACTTTCATGTAACAAGTCTAGATTTCAGAATCTCACTTGTTGGGGAAATGAATAACTGCACCTTAGATTCTCTGAAGATATTTAATCTATGAAATTTTTTATTCAATTGCATAAATTCTATACTATCTTGTTTTACTACATCTGAACTAGTTTTGCTTTAAATAATTGAAAATTGCTCATTGATAATGTGTGTTCAAGTTCAAATACTACGCATCTAGACTTGTTCAAAATTACTATTTTGAATTTTAAAGAAAGTGTGAATTCAAGGTTGTGATTGATGTAATTTTTTTTCTCTAGGTGGATCCATCAGGTTCATATTTTTCTTGGAAAGCTTCTGCTATGGGGAAAAATGTTTCTAATGCAAAGACTTTTCTTGAGAAGAGGTAAGCTTTTCATCAATAGCAATACTGCAAGCAAAAAATGTGTGAAGAGCATCTATATTTGTTTGTGGATGACATGATGATTAATAACTGTAAAGATACTCAAGTCACTTAATGAGAGCTTAAAAATCTTTTAGAATATGCTGAGATGGCTCAGATGGTAGCTAATGACGACACACTTAAGAGGACTTATAAACCGTAGTAGCTGAAGTCTATTTGTGAATGCGCGCTTCAGAAATTATTTATATATCATTTTTATGGCTGACTTGATTATCCACTTACAGGTACACAGATGATATGGAGCTTGACGATGCAGTCCACACTGCCATATTGACTCTGAAGGAAGGGTAGGAAAACATAATATGTCAAGTTTATGCACTAATTAATCAAAAAAATCTTAGTGAAAATGAGAATGTAATAGTTATTTTACGTTTTTGGGTCATTTTCATCTCTTTTTGGTCCAATATTACTCTCCTACAACAAATAATAGTGCATGATAGCGTGTGCTTCACAATTATAGTTTGGAGGAGGAAAAATCCATCTAAGACTGGCATATAAGGTTCAAATGAGAATTTTGAGGCCAATCATATATCTAAAGGGTATTTAAGCAAATTGTATGGTACATCCCTCCAAACCATCATCACATCTGCTGGCTTTATTCTTGCAAGTTATCAACCAAATTCTTCACAACTTTGATGGTTTTTATTTTATTGTTTTTTATTCCCATCTGCTGCTTTATTTGAAACCTGTGATCTTTGTTTAGTCTTTTGAAACGTTTCTCAAATTTTCTATTCTGTTTTCTTTTGTGGGTGTTTTCCAGGTTCGAGGGACAGATCTCAGGGAAAAACATTGAAATTGGCATAATTGGTGCTGATAAAAAGTTCAGGTGCATATCTGTTCTTAAATTAAAGTATACCTAGTTTGCCTTTACCTTCCATATTTTAGTATATGCACCTTGCTTCCTCTGGTTATTTCTCAGTACAATTGAGTTGACTTTTGGTATTTTGGGTTGCCCCGTCTCAATTAATAAATTAGGAGTATTTCAAAGTACATGTAAATTGCATCACAAAAATGAGACTTCCAAATCTAAGTTATCTGCATCTAGACCTCAAGCTTCATAATCATCCTTGTATACTTCTATTGATACTAGTACGTTTATGTTGCAGGGTATTGACACCAGCCGAAATTGATGACTATTTAGCTGAAGTAGAATAGTGTGCAATGAAGAAATGCTGTGTTCTTGAAGTTGTTGCTTGTTTCACAGTTGAGTTTAATTGGTAGCATAAATACTGACTTTGTGATGACAATAGTGAATTTTCGAGCAACTCGATGTTGTGACCAGGAACAAGCCGACAAACCTTTTTCCAAAGTCATCAACATTATCAAACATAATTTGTTTAGACGATGCGGCAATGATTTCTTAATGAATATTGATAATTTATTATTTTCCCCGTTTAGAATTTTATTGTTGCTTATCTCGATCATTTACATATTGCCGGTTAATCTCAATTCAATAGAATTGCAATGGGATCTCAAATTCCTTTCCTGCTTCACTTTTCCTTGCCACTGATCTTGTTCATTAACTTCTGCAGAAATAGACTTTTATCCTTGGGATTTTGTTATTCGAACAAGGTCCAGACCAGTGTTTCAAATTATCAACCGTCTAAATCATGATATTATATAATTGTATTATTGCAATGGCCATTAGTTCGTAATATATAATTAATTCCTATTTATTTATACTATTAATTAAGTTTATTCGGAATGAATTTTTCTATGCGTATCTTTATTTATAAAGAATGTCTCTCTGTCACCATGTTTAAGTTTGATTTATGCAAATTATGATATGCATCTCATTATGTCTGACATATATACACGTTTTCTTAGAAGTTGAAGTAGCAGATTTGATGGTTTTCCACTATCCTTTGTACTAATTTAAACTAAAGTTTAATTATTGTTCGCGTGATTTAAGATTGAATAATAATGTAAATGTTCTAGTTATAAGTATATAATCTATATTTTCCCTAAAACTATTAAAATTTATTTTATAAAAATTAAAAACATTATTATTAGACTCAAATAATAACAACAGTCATAATTGTTTATTATTATAATTATTATTAATTATTAAAATCTTTTTATTATTTTTATTATTTTATTTTTTTTAGTCCTTAAAATTTAGATTGATTTAGTTTTTATCTCCCAAATTAAAACAATACTTATTTTGATTTCTTAAAATTAAAAAAAAAATGATTTTAATTCTTAAATATTAAATTTGAAAGATTAAAATAATATTCAGAAATTAAAATCATATTTTATTAAATTTGAGGAATTAAAATGATTTTTTTAATTTGAAGGATATATATATATATATATATAATTCGAATTAAAAATATAATTATGATAACACTTTCCTAGAGAAAAATTATTTTGATGAGGAACGCAATTTGTTGCTATCCATTGATTATTTTCAATCCATCGATCCATTCATCAATACAACAAAAATATGAATCCATGATCATATATGGTTAAAGTTGCACTCTCATCTTATCCATCATCCATCCTAAAAGACCTTTTCTTTGGAACACAAATACGTTAGCCAAACAAGTTTAGTTTGATTTTGACTCCTCAATTGTCCTAATAAAGATAACGTTACTTGATCAACATGTATCACCACTATAACGAAGAGAAACATATTCTCCAACAAGAACGGGAATATGGAAACCTGGCAGCTACGTCATACCATACAAAACACATCCTGCAATATGAATAAGGTAAATGATTAACTCATCAATACCAATGCCTTGAGTTGAACGCTGAGTTAACATGATCACTGAAAACAATTTAAAAAATGACCATAACAAATATGCTACAAAATGGTATAAAAAAGTGAGCTGATAATGCAAGGAATGTAAACACATTGCCAATGGCTAACACTGTGGTTAGCCTGCTCTCAATAGTCCTGCTTTGCATAACAGCAGCTCAGGGGAGGAAGACACTTCACATAAGCAATGAATGGCTAACGTCTTATCCAGATATTAATGATATTGATGGTATCTGCAAAACAATGGTAGAGACACAAGGTTACACCTGTGAAGAACATCAGGTGCATATTACTTTGTTGAGAAACGCTAGTAACACATGTAACACATTCTTTTGAACATATTCTCTCTGCTTGGTTGAAATTTATTGAAAATTAAAAAAATTTATAAGTTGCATGTCATATTTAATGAATCTTTCCTGATTTTGTAGTTTCTATTAAATATCAATAAGAAAGTGTGTTTCTTGTACTCCTCTTGTCAACCCTGTTGCATTTACCTGCCATTGATTATGAAGGCATTTTAGGGAATTATGTTTTTGTTGAAGTCAGGTCACAACAGAGGATGGCTACATCTTGAGCCTACAGAGGATGCCAGTTGGTCGATCTGGTAACGAAGCTGACAAGCCGCCGGTGCTATTACAACATGGTATCTTTAGTGTAAGTTGTGTTAATGCAAAGATAGGTACATAAGAGAAGCAAACATGTTTGGCCCTGGCTATTTATATCCAAGCACTGATAAGAGAAAAATAAGAGATAAAATGAATTAACTTTTTGTTGGAGTTCAAGTTCAACGTTGGATAGAAATGGGAAGGTTGAATAATATATAAGTGAGAAAGACACACAAATCCTTAGTCTTGAGGTTTTGGATAATGAGTAGAATCGTACTCACTTATATAGTTGTAGTTTATCCGCATTGATGAAAATCTTCTCGTATAATTGTAGTTTATCCGTATGAATGAAAATCTCCCTAGTGACCCCCTCTTTAAATACCTAACAACATTTTCCTCTACGATAAAATCAACTTATCAACTTTTTCCACTAAGATAAAATCAACTTATGCACTTAACTTTTACATAAGTTCTTTCATCTAATTTCTCAAAAATCTGAGCTGCATAAATTCATTTTAACTTAGTTCAATTCATTGTATCTTTTTATTTTCATTTTGTGTGTTGAGAACCTATTTTAAAAATGTAGAGGCAATATGTGAGTGTTGAACTAATATAACTTGTGTTGTGTGGTTTCAGGATGCTATAACATGGTTGTTCAATTCTCCAGATGAATCATTGGCATTTATCTTAGCAGACAATGGGTATGATGTGTGGCTTGCGAATACTCGTGGGACGAAATACAGCAGCGGGCACACATCGCTTAATCCTGATGACACGGTTCTTGTCCTTATGAAAATAGAGACTTGCATTTCCATTTTCGAACTTTTAGTAAACTAGTTGATAGCTTCTCTAATGGATAATTGATTTACTCATTATGTGTAGGCTTATTGGGATTGGTCATGGGATGAATTAGCTAGTTACGATCTTCCTGCTTTTGTCCAATACGTGTACAACTATACTGGTCAGAGAATACACTATGCAGGTCATTCCTTGGTGAGTTCTCAGTTTCATTCTTTTCGTGTTTAAATTTTCTATTGTGATATTAAATATAATTTTTGTTCTTACAGTTTATTTGTTTTAGTTTTTACTTCTTAGGTATCAAAATTTTGGTCTAGGGCCTATAGTTTCAAAATCATTAGAGTTTGGTTCTTGGTACAGGGACCAAAACCAAAATGTACACAGGAAGACCAAGACCAAATTATGGTGATTTTGAAATTATAGGTACTAAAATTAAACTGTTTCAGGCATCAGGATTAAAATCAAAATTGAGAAAAACTGTAGTGACTAAACAAATACGTGGTTAAACCTTGTATATTTCTAGTGTGTTTATATTTAATAATAACTTGAAATTTCAGGGAACTTTAATGGCTTTAGCTGCTTTCTCCCAAGGGCAACTGTTGAACATGTTGAGATCAGCTGCCTTACTTAGCCCAATTGCTCATTTGAATCAGATTAGATCAGTACCTACAAAACTTGCTGCTGACATATTTATAGCTAATGTGAGAGATAGAAGATCATTTAGCTGAACATTAAAAAATCTATTGAATGCAATATGACTTAATGAAATAATTTCCTTTCTCTTAATCTAACAGGACATATACTGGTTAGGACTCCATGAATTCATTCCAAACGGGTAACAGAAAAACCTTAACCTTGGACATTTACTCTCTTTCTGCAATGTGTTTGAAAATGCTCAAGAGTTAGCTTCGTATTTAAAAAGAAATTCTAATAATAGAAATGCTTCCTAATGAGCAGAGATGCTGCAGCAAAACTTGTGGAAGACATCTGCGATGGTCTAAACTTGAACTGCTCAAACCTAATGACACTTTTCACAGGTGCTATAAATATTACTAGCATGTCCATGGATTAAAATTTTTACTTTATGCATATATAATAGCAGATATTGACATTATTTTGGTATTTCTTACCTTGGAACTTTAGGTCCAAATTGCTGTGTAAATTCATCCAGAATAGATGTCTTTCTTGATCATGAACCTCAGCCAACTGCTACTAAGAATTTGATCCATCTATCTCAAAGTAAGCAACATTTTTTCTGTATGACCAAGTGTCATTTTGATTTTGAAGCATGTGGAGTACAAGTTTCTACATAATTTATTGTTGATGTTTCTTCCTATGGATTTGGAGTAGTGATCAGAGAAGGAACAATAGCAAAGTATGATTATGGTGATCAAGGACAAAATATGCAACACTATGGACAACCAGTTCCTCCTCCGTATGACATGACCAAAATTCCAGAGGAATTTCCTTTATTTCTCAGCTATGGAGGTCAAGATACGTTATCTGACGTAAATGATGTGCAAGTTTTGCTTAATGACCTCAATAATCATGATGGGAACAAGCTCGTGGTACTGTTCAAGGAAGATTATGCTCACATTGATTTTGTTTTGGGTGTTAATGCTAATCAAATGGTTTATGATCCTATGATGGATTTCTTCAAGGTTAATTGATTTTACAACTATTGTTAATTATACTTCAAATTATGTAAATACATTTTTAACAAGTTAGATCAATAGAATATGTTGCACTTTCATCTCCAATCTGTCACAAATGATGCTTTATGTTATCAGCCACAATTTAACACCTTGATAGGGTGTATTCTAATCCTCAGTGAAATTGGAGATTCAATTAAGAAGCTTGCTGGTTCCTTTTCTTTATCAATGCAATCATGAAAACTAGATTAAGATTTGTGATTCTATGCTTAAGCATTTTCTCAATTTAGGAGGCCAATATGTTGATAGTCGTAAGACGAATTGTATTACATTGAAGTACCAGGGACAAATTTCAGAATATCTATAATTTCCTGTTCAAGACCCTACCACATTCCTATTCGTTAAGTGAAACAAAGACATTTTTTCTAATGTGTGGTGGTTCTGCTATTCATGAAGACTAGAGAAACTAAATAATGAACCGGAGGAGTTCGATTTATTTATTCTTCCACAAAGGATAATCAATATTTGAACCTTTTCAATGCCATCCCAAGAACAAGTAAAACGCCCTGAACTTGTGGAAAAAATATATGCATAAGTACTACAATCTTTCTTATAATGTCGTTAGTTTTCATATATTATACCAGTGGTTAAATAGGTTCTAGTAAATTGGGTAGCATAATGATTCTTACATAGATTAGAGACCGTACTCAGAAACTTGTATTTATTTGTTTTTTTTTTTTTTCAAATTCTTTGGCCATTTGGTAATCATGTTCGCTTTGAAATACACGTAAGAATTTCAGTCATTAATAATTTAATATAGGTTTCTGTTCACCCTTGACTTGAATTAAAATATTGCATATGCTTACTTTATTTTAAATAATGGGTAAGTATATCCATATTTTAAATATATATTCTATATTTAAAAGTTAAATTTATGTTATGATGTAATTATATTACGCATATCTTTTACATGACACGATATCTTAGATGGTCCATTTTATATCCTAAAAGAAAAAGTACAAATCTTACAGGTTCCCAGAACCGTTTTGCATATATTGGGGTGGATGTCATGGGCAGAAGCAGTATATATATAGTATGTAACATCAGTTTAGTTTTACAGATGATAAGAAAAAAAAAAATGAAGAGAAAATAGAGAGAAAAAAAAAAGATCAGGTTTTGCTTCTCTTTTGAACAAGGCAAGAGAAAAAAAAAAAAAAAAGATAATAGATGGCGACTGTTCGAGACAGCTTCATCTTTCGTATTTGTCTCTTTAAGCACTTTGGTTGACGGGTCTGAATATACTTTTGGGTGCTAAACATAATCTTGAAAAATAAAACTTTGTATCATAGATTGAGAATAAAGGTTGAACAAAATTTGGGTAATGATTATAGGAAAAAAATTGTACCCTCATTACAATGATACACAAAAGGCATAGAGATGAGCTGGTATACATCTTCCAGTAACAAGAAAAAACAGTTCTACATTTATCCATCATCCAGAATCATTACAGCCAGGGAAAGTGACATGCCTATCAGCCAGCAAATAATCCCCTAAGGTTTTTAGTTTTAACTCACCTGTTCTCTGTTCTAATACCATTTTCCCCTTACCACCAGAAACAACTAATTCTTGAAGATTGAGGCAGATCGAATTTACACAGATAAAAAACACAGTGGTTAGAAAGGAAGGCTAAATAGAAGTTCCACAGAGATTGGATCCAAATGAATGCTCTTATGACTAAAGCTACTTCTTGATCTTCCAGTTATGGGATGTGCGAGGTCCGCTTGCAATGCCTTCATAGTAGTTGGAATCCAGTTTTCCTTTGTTCCAAGCTTTGACAAAATCAGTAAACAACTCACGTGCGGACTCGGACAAAAGATCAGAGAAAAACACATTTTTCTCTTCCTTTAACCAGGCAGCGAACTCGTTATTCTTTGCAAAATAGTCATCATTCGACAATTCTTGGAATTCCTACATTGAAAGTAACCAAGATGAACAGTATATACCAATGAATCAATAGATAATAATTTCAACAACCACTTCTAGCAACTAAAAGCACATAATTTCCACAACCATTTCTAACAACTAAAAGCACATAACTAGGTGAATATAAGTCACTCAACAAGATATTAGTTTCACCCTTTTAAAAAGGATGTCATGAGTGTTGGGGAAGTCTCATATCCCATGCTCAATTCTTCAAGTGCGAGTTATATATATGATAAACAACTTCCTTAATTACCAATAGGTTTTAAGTTGAAATCTAGTTTCATACCAGAACTCATAACTCTTCTTGGTAATTACCAAATTGGATAGACTCATCTAGATTTTGGTAGATATCCGTGGATAAGGTGTTAAGGAAGTCCTATATCGTTTGTCTCAATGCTTGAAGTGTGATATATATATATATATTGAACAACTTTATTTAATGACAATTGGTTTTAAATTGAAATCTGGCATGCTATCAAAACTTACAACTCATCTTCATAATTGTCTATTCTAGTATGTTCAACTAGTTTGGCAATCATTTGTGAAAAAGGATGTGTGAGGAAAATCTTATATCGTCTACCTCAATTTTTGGAATACAACTTATATATTTATTGTACAACTTCATTTAATGTCAATTGATTTTAAGTTAAAATCTGAGAGTGCATTGATGAGAATGATTCCATCTTAAAAGTTTTCAACTACTTGATAATTATACAGTAGCTTCTAAATACGGGAAAGAAACACTGTTGGACGTTGCAGCATGAACTATTTGTTTTATTTGTTCTACATTTATTTTTCTGTCTAATAAAATAAAAGCTTTCCTTGAACATATCAATGAATTTTGTACAAAAAACAATGCTGTCAAATGTGAGAGTGGAAGAATAAAATTTAATAGATGCAACTGTTGAACAGCAAGAATACAAAAAAGAAAGGATCCGACCCAGATACAGCATGATAGTAATGCAAGATTATTTTGCATGTAGCATAATTAATAATATTAGTAATATAACTCACCTTATGACCATCACCATTTCTATGCTTGCTTCTGTGCTTATCTTTCGACTTCCCTGAAATAACAACAGATTGTAGATTTATTTTGCCATGAAAAGAAATTCCATTTGAAAAAGAAGAGTAAATTAACCAGAACCTAGTCCAGAAATAACAAACCAAACATAGTTAATGTTCATATAATATAATATAAAGCAAAAATGACTGGAAAAATCATAATAGAGGGGAAGAGCATGAGCATCTATACTTGTGTTATAAAAAAATAAGTAATGAACTATTTAGAAAGAAAATCTTTCAAAAGAAAATTTCTAGTTTTTTTTCTCACTATTCACCAAAGGAACAATTCTTTTAAAGAAAATTACCAAGCTATGAGAAACAAATTTAGGCAAAATTTTCTTTTCTTAAAATTTGAAGTATTTTTCAAGAAAAGATGATGAAGTAACATACACATACAGCAATCAGTAGAGTCACTGATAACAACAGTTTGTCAGTTGTTTCTTTCAAAAGAAGAACAATCAAGAACTATCCAATACATAGTTAATTTGACAAATTTAGCTGAAACACATACAATATCAATGTACCATGCCAAATATGGCAGGAAGAAAGATCTTTGGGAGGCTTAGAAATAATAGGGAATATGAAACAAGTAAGGGAGAGATAACAAGAAAAGAGGAATAAAAGGAAAATCAATAAACAATTTCAATCATAAATTCAGTTTTGCAAACTATTTCCCTAAGAGCAATGGTCAATAAATCAATAAAGACAGTTTTTATTTTAAATCATGGCAATTAATGCAATGATAACACTAAATGTTACATTTTGAAAAATAATGTTATAAATGATCGATTTAACAATTACACGTAAAATTCAAATTGATCTTAGAATGTGTGTTTATGCCTAATTGAACCCTACAATTCAATCCCACTTATACACAACATTTTGGCTATATCACTTGTAGGTTTAAGACTAAACCACCACCTTCAAGGTTGCAATGAAGGCAACTCCCAAAGAGACCACAACCAAGGCAGGCTAGTGGTGACCGCAATTAGGTAACTTACCAAACTTGTACCAAAACAATGGATTTCAGAAAGACAATCCTAGAAAGTTGACTTGCAAGGTAAGGAATGCATCCCATTTATATACTATATTTTGACTAGTCCATGTGAGACTAAACCATTTTGCCCTCGAGATAGAAATTAAGGCAACTCCCAAAGAGGTCACAACTAAGGCGAGTGAGGAGTAACCACAACTAAGCGGCTTTCCAACACTTCCCCCACATCTAGGACTTCTAGCCTAGAGCATGGCAAATGTAGGTGGCCCAACAATGGATCTTGGATAGAATTTCATACATATTAGATTGTGGGTTTTGGTTAGAGCTGTCAAAATGGACAAGGCCTATGGACCAACCTAAAAACAGGCTTAGGCTAGGTAAAAAAAATTAGTGCCTAAATTAAATCGAACCATTTTTTGTTCGACTTGTTTAGCATGTAATCTAAACAGGTTTAGGCTAGGCCGACCTATAGGTTAATGGGTCAGTTGGTTTTAAGAAATAATAATTATATTTAAAAAAATAATAAAAATAATATTATTTATTAATATATATATATATATATATATGTGTGTGTGTGTGTAATATAATTTATATATCCAATCACTATATCTAAAATTAAAATTAATTTCATTAATATAACTTAAATTTAAAAAGTACATATTTTATTTTATTTTTATTTAAATTTATTTTTTTACTTTTTTAAAACGGGTCAAAATGGTCCATTGGCTGGACATAAGGACGGGTTGAGCCTAAAAAACAACCTATTTTAAAATACAGGTTGGATCAGCCCGACACAATTTTTGCAAGTGGTCCATTGGGCTAGGTTGAGTCTAGCCAGGCCAATCCTTTTAACACCTCTAGTTTAGGTAAATTCAACCTTAGAAAATTGCCTTGTAAGATGAGGTAATTCCCCATTTATATACTGTACCTTAGCTAGTTGTTGAGGGATTAAACCACCACTCTTAAGGTTGCAATTAAGAGAACTCCCAAAGAGACTGCAACTAAAGTAGGCTAGGTTGACTGTAATTAAGGCGGCTTTCCAACTATTAATATCAAGCAATCCTAATTATTAAACAATGTAGAAAAAATGTATGCTACACTATGAATATAGATTTAAAAAAAGAGACATAAATAGGGATTTAGGATAATAGTTGTATACAAATATGTGCTTAAAAATCAGGGTAGATATTCTCCTCTTTACTGGAAGGCAGTGAACTAAAAGAGGAAAGAATATGAGATGCTAAAGCAATAAAAATAATATCCTCCTAACCTTACAAATCAGAATCAATCTGATGATTCTGCTTAGTTCTGGCAATTTGGAGCTGATCTCCTAAAATCAAGACCCAAACATCAACAAACTTCAGTTTGGGAAAACAAAAATCTACCAATCTCATAGTGCTACCCTATTTAAAATATATACTTAACCCATACAAAATATTATGTTCCATAATCTTAATAATATTGTCAATATCCATCCCATCATTATGGCTATAATTATATAGTAAAAAAAAATATACCATCAACATTGCCAAAGAGAAAGATAGGGAAAATTGGCGAAAGAATCTGTTGTGAAATGACAGAGTATGGACCTAGGGAGATTATCAACATGCAGACGAGAGATGCAAGGCTAAGAGGTGATCAGAAGGAGCCCTCATAGGATGAGAATTCCTTATTTCCACCTTGAGGGCAATGTACAATTTCAAGGAGGAGGACTTTATAAGGACAACTGTTAGTCAAATTAGTCCATCAGTTATTTAGTAAAACTAGTTAGTTAGTTAGTAAGACCAGTTTGGCTAGATAGATAGGGAAATCCAATGGGGGAGGGTATTCGGTAAATCAGATTGGGGGTGTGCATTCAGTGAAGGGAAAGATAACCATAAGGAGAATTCTATTCTCCACTTTGTGTCCTGTTTTAAATAATAAAGTTCCACTATTTGATTCTTCCCATCTGGGTTCCATCAAATTTTCTGAGTTCCTATTAGGTAGTCACATGTTATGTCTATACTTTGTCCTATTACAGTAGGAAATCAAATACGTTGTGAGATAGACATGATCATAAGAAATATTCTCATTGTCCAAGACCCAAGAAGTAAGCCTAAACGAATTGACAATTAAATTTGATCTGCTGAGTTATGTTACAGAACTGGAGAATGGGTGAGACAGCTTTTCCTATTCATACTCCTATGTATGAATAAAAAAGATGCCTAAAATTGATTTTAAATTCAAATTACATACAAAATATTGGCATGCCTTTTGGACTAGAACATTGAAGATTTCAGCAAATAAAAAATTAGTGCCCATAGCTTCTTGCTTCCTAATAATCGAACAGGCGGCTTAGGTTTATAATCTCTCAATACCCTCCAAATCATGTTGACACAGATAACTTATATTTTATTTGCTCCTCTAATTAGAATTATTCCATAAAGTAGAGATATGGTCCTAATCTCTTACATAAACTATCACAGTCTAAGGAACTTTCAAAGCAACGTTTCTTACACAATAATACAAGGTTAACGCTATTATATTCCGTTTATTTTAAGATTTGGAATCCCACCAAGGTTGAACTTGGTTGTCCAATCCAGATAATCTGCACCCAAATATGCATGTATCTATGTCCGGCAGGCACTTAAGCAAGAACAAAAGCCTTGTTCCACTAGCCGAGGTTGACTACAAGGATCACATATGAAGCTTTTCCACTAGTTTAAGACCAAATTCAAAGATATTATTCACCACAAGGTTCTCCTTAACAACGTCCCCCAGTGTGCCTCTTTGTTCCCCCTTCCTATTTTCACATGACTAGAAGCTATGCAGTCTACTCTGAGATTCTCTCAATGACCTATACACGATCATGGTGCCACCATTTAACAACATTGATACATCCATTGCATATCTTGTCTTTCCTTGTGTGGCCATACATTCATCTAAACAATCTCATTTCTAACTTTTTCTCAAATAACACTCACAACACTATCCACTAAAGTTAAGCAAAAGGTTAAGAAATAAAATATATAAACCCCACTGACACTTATCAGAACCCTTATCAGATTTTTCTTTGGAATGCTTGCGAGATTTCTTGTCCTTCCTTTTCTCTTTCTTTTCCCTCTTCCGTTCCTTCCTTTCCTCGTCCTCTACCGTTCTCTGCCTCTTGCTTCTCTTCTCATCTGTCAATTGACACAACAATTAACAAACAGCAATAATGATAAAGGGGCAAAGACAAACACAGAGCTAAATAAGTACAAAATCCAATTTTTTTTCTTCTTTTTCACTATTTTGAAGAACCCATGAATCAAATTTTATTCCGACCCCAAAACTTAGTTTATGATTGTGCAGAAGATGGAAGATGTCGTATAGCGAGGGAAAGTGAAGAACCTTCTTCGCGTTGGGAGGGTGAAGTTCGTTTCGATTTCCTATCGCTGCCCATGATTGTTCTCGCAAAATTAGACAACCAAATTGCTCAGTGTGACACTCCAAACCTATCCTCACAAATTTTATTTTTTGTTTAGTCTGAAGAAAAAAATAAAATAAATTAACGCTTGTTTAGTTAGTTTATTTTCACAATCACGGTGCTAATGTGTTTTTAAATATGAGATTAAAATAGTAAATTAAGTAAACTAAAGTCATACTATTTTAAATATGAGAGATTAAAATATTTTTTTTTATAAATTTAGGAGAAGACTATTAGCACTTTTGTTATTTGAGTTAACGCAATCATGTGATCTTAAATTTCAATTTCCAGCTACTCCAAACATGTAATTTTAATTATGAGACTTCAATTTGTTCATTGGATCTCATAAAATATCACAATTATACAATTTTAATCCTCATTTATTATTATTAAATCAATAAATCCAATTGAAAGAAAGATTAAAATTGTGCAACTATAATACTTAAATATGAGAAATTAAAATTACACAATCAAAACCAAAAAAAGCAATTAAGTATTTTTTATGTATTTTTTAATATTTTCTTTTGAAACAATAGTATTGATTTCAAAACATAGTAAATTATACATAACTATTTAATGTTAAGTAAAATCTTGCCTTTACAAAAATTTGTTAGAGAATTTTTTTTTTCTAGAATGATAAATTGATCTTTTGGTTCCTTAAGTATGGTTTCTTACTTATTTGGGTCAAATTTTGATGCTTTCTTGGTACTGCATTTATTAATATATAGAATGAGAAAATGTTGGTTTTGCAAATTTTTTTAATTTGGATGTTTGTAATTTTTATAATTTATATTATCTCTTAAATTTAAATTAATTTTTATTATATAAATTAAATTTAGATCTATTTGAATAAAATAAAAATAATTAAAGAGTGGAATATATTTTTGTCTTTATATTTATTTAGAGAGATAACTTTAATTTTTTAATTTTTAAAAATATATTATTTTATTTTATTTATATTTACATTTAATATTTAATATTTAATGATATTTTTTTATTTTAATAGAACTGATAAAAAAGTTAAATATAATTTAAATAATTGTTTATATCTAAATATAGTATTTAGTAATATTTTTTTATTTTTATAAAAAATATATAAAAATATAAAATAAAAAATATATTTAACCTCTAATTAAATAAATTAATTATATAAAAGTTGATTATTTGATTAAAATCATAATTTTTTAAAATTAAGAATTAGATGTCTCTAATTTATTAAAACATATTATACTAACAGAAGAAGGACCCCTAGCATTTGTAGTCAAAAACGCTTTCACCGACGAGAATGCCAGAGACTTCGAGATGAGGAGGGAATCGACTAAGACAAAAGGGAGGGGCAAAGAGTAGCTGGGAAAGCGAGAGGATAGTTTTGGCTCGACCAAGCAGTCGTTTCACTCAACTAAACCAGTCTTAGTAGTAGCCTAGCCTAATCTTGAGATTTCCCATCCCATTCCAGACATCATTCAATAAAAGAAGGCCTGTGAGTATTCAAATTTATTTGATTGAAAATATATTATTTAATGTAAATCATGAAATTAAAAAATATTATCTTTTTAAAGTTAATTTTTTAATTTAAAATTAATTTATATTTATTGTAAATTATTTAAATCTGAAGATATATATATATATATATAATAAATACAAATATTAAAAATATAAAATACTTAAAAAATTTAAAGATGTTTTTATTAATTAAAAATTATAAAATAGATAATATATATTGATTGAAAATTTTGTTTAAAATAGTTTGAAAAAAAAAATTCTTTTACTAAAAACTATATTATTGCATGATAAAATAATTTATTTAAAAAAAATTATTTAACTTAGTTTTAGATATAACTATAATTATAATAATTATAATATAATATTCGTATATATATATATATATATAAAAAGATAAGATATTAGTTTTATTATATTCTTTTATTAATGTAATTCAACTCAAAAGAAAGTAAGTGTTTATTGTTTGATTGTTTCTTATTTCTATTTTGCCTCACAGATAATTCTTCTAAAAAAATTTTTATCTGCTCTCATTTAAAAATAAAATTATAACAATTCAAACACAAATAAAAAAAAGAAAATTAGTGAAAGTAAAGTAAAATTTTTAAATTTATTTTAATGTAAACCATAGAATTATAAAATGTTAACTTTTTAAAGTTAATTTTTTAATTTAAAATTAATTAATATTCTTTGTAAATTATTTAAATTTGAGGCAATATATATAATAAATAAAAAATATTAAAAAATATAAAATACTAAAAATTTAAATATATTTTTATTATTAAAATATATAAAATAGATAATATACATTCTTTTGATTGAAAAATATACTATTATAGGATAAAATAATTTATTAAAAAAAATTATTGAACTTATTCAAAGTTATATATATATATTATATTGTTCCCTTTTTAGGTAGGTTTTTATAAAATAAAAATTTGACCTCCTGAAACTATTTTTGCTTCCAAATAGTAAACAACATAAGGAGAAGAGAAGAAAACTTGTGTTTTTACTTCATTGTTTGTTCATCTATAATCAACTAATTCCACCAACAACTTAAGGTATAAAGGAGTTTACTTTACGGTAAGTTTGTGTGTTCTAATACATTGGTATTGTAATTTGGTTATGATACTAACGTGTGAATTTTATCACATAGCAATTGTAGAACTGATTAATAGTTTCTAAATTTTTAATTATTGTTATATTGAAATTATTCTCATATTCATGTCAAACACTCATTTTTCAAAAGAAAGGAAGATAAAATTTGTAATTTAATATTGTTTGAGATGATATGAGCATGTATTTGAAATGCATAAATATATATTTTTGAATGTTCTAAGATGTTGAATAGAGTAATAATATGTATGTTTACATGAATCTAGTTGAAAAATCTTATTTGAGGAGCATGAAAAACAAATTCATAAATTATATTATGAGATAATCAATTATTTCATACCTCTAGTATTATTGATTTCAAATCTCAAAAGCACAAACAATAAATTATTTTAGGTGACAACTAATTGTTTTGAATTTACATGTTAGACTTTGGCGCTCATGCATAAATACACGTATTTTCTCTTTCTAATCAATTATGTTCATTTTTCCTCTTCAACGACCATTAATAAGTATAAAAAACGTAGAGAATGAGTGCAAGAGGAGACTACCCGCTAGATTGATAATGCTACTATATTTAATTCCGTACATCATGGTTTTTTTTTCACCATGCATCACGTCCTTCATAACATTGCATATATATATATATATATAGTGCTTGATCAAAGTCTTTCATCAAGAAAATAATAAGCAACAATGAAATCCTCAAATATTGTGTTCATCTTAACCATTATCTCAATGTGCACCATTTGCTTAGCACAAAGCTCCCCGAAAGATTTCCTTGACGCGCACAACGAATATCGCAAAAAGGTTGGTGCTAAATTACTTATATGGAACGAAACCCTTGTAAGCTACGCTCAAAAACATGCGAATTCGCTGAAAAAAACCTGCGAAATTGAGGATTCCAAGGGGTCTTATGGGGAGAACATGGCATATTTATCTGGAGATTTAAATACTAAAGACTCAATGATCACATGGTTGAGCGAGAACTTACTAAAATAATATTTTTCTCAATTGATCTCATTCATTGACTTGGAATATATACAATGTACAAGTTGTAATCTTAACAAATAATATCAAAACTAATATATGTAAATATATTTTGTTATTATATGTTTACCTAAAATATAATAATAAAATATATTTACATATATCTTAATACACCTCCGCAGTTGAAGGAGGAGGACGACGGACACTAAGACTGTCCCTAAAATCATCAAACAACACACGCGGAAATCCCTTATTAAATATGTCCGCGATCTGATATCGTGAAGGTACATGAAGAACACAAGCCTAACCACGTGCAACCTTTTCCCGTACAAAATGTATGTCCATCTCAATATGTTTGGTACATTGATGTTGCACCGGGTTGCCCGACAAATAGATAGCACTAACATTGTCACAATACACAATAGTAGCCTTGGTAACCGAACAATACAATTTCAAGAGCAAATTTCGAAGCCAACACGACTCAGAGACCACATTAGCAACACCCCTATACTCAGCCTCTACACTAGATCGAGAGAGTGTAGATTGACACTTGGAGGACCATGACACCAAGTTGTCACCCAAAAACACACAGTAATCCGAGGTAGAACGTCTCATATCAAGGCACCCATCCCAATCAGCATCAATATAAGAAATACGAGATGAGGTCGAAGATGAATTGAGATGAAGACCAAGATCAAGTGTACCTTGTAAATACTGGATAACGCGTTTGAGAGCTTGCATATGGTCCACCCTCGGATCGTGCATATATAAGCACACCTGTTGCACTGCATAAGAGATATCCGGTCTGGTGAAAGTGAGATATTGTAGAGCCCCAGCAAGACTCCTATAGAGAGTGGGATCCTCATAAGATGTGCTAGAAGTAGTATCCACCTTAGCTTTGGTGTCAACCGGTGTTGGAGACGACTTGCAAGAAGACATACCAGCCCGGTCAATAATTTGTTCGGCATATATGTGCTGTGAAAGGAACATACTACCCTTATGCCAGGACACTGCAATGCCAAGAAAATAGTTCAAAAGACCAAGATCCTTCATAGCAAATTCCGAGCTCAGAAGGTTCATAATATATAATCGGAGAGCATGAGAAGAGGCAGTAAGTATACTGTCATCAACGTAAAGCAAAATGTAAGCCATGTACGAACCCTTGCGATAAATAAATAACGATTGTCACATTTACTATTTGAGAAACCAAGAGACAAGAGCAAACCGCTTATACCAAGCACGAGGCGCTTGTTTAAGCCCATATAATGACTTAAGCAAACGACACACATAATTCGGATGAGTACGGTCACGATACCCCAATGGTTGATGCATATAAACTGTTTCTTGTAGCTCAGCATGAAGAAAAGCATTTTTGACATCCAATTAATGAATGGGCCATGCCTTTGAAAGAGAAAGTGAAAGAACAGTGCGAATCGTAGCCGGTTTCACTACTGGGCTAAAAGTTTTGCCACAATCAATGCCAACCTGCTGAGTTTTCCCATTACCTACAAGACAGGCTTTATGCCTCTCAAACATATCGTTAGATTTCTCTTTATGAGTAAAGATCCACATAGACCGAATAACATTAACATTAGGTGGACAGGGCACTAACTCCCACATCTTATTTTTAATAAGAGCATCATATTCATCATTCATGGCCATTTTCCAATTGGGATCACGAAGAGCCGCAACTGGGTTAAGAGGTAATGGAAACCGAGTAACTGAAGTGACTAAGTCATATTCATCATATTTCTTGGTTGGCTTTAAAATGCCCATTTGGCTTCTTGTAACCATACAGGACGGTTGGATGGGAATATGAGGGAAAGGTACTATTTGGTCTGCTGGTGCGAAGATAGGAGAAGAGGATGGACTAAAGGAAGGAGAGGCGGGTGGGCTTGAAGGGAAGTGTTGGCTGGTGGTGTTTGGGCTCACGGAATCTGGGCCAGTAGAGGGGTGAGTTTGTGTTGCAGGTTGGTCCGTGTGAGGAGCAGGAACATTTGGAGATTGATTGGAAATGTGATGCATGGTATAGACACTCATATCATCACACAAGAAATCATAAGCAGTAGAAGAATGGGAATGCAATTTCTGAAATGGGAAAACATGTTCATCAAATAAGACGTGACGAAAAATTATAATTTTACTAGAAGATAAATCATAACACTTGTAGCCACGATGATGCGAAGGGTAACCCAAAAACACACATGTGGTAGATCGAGGTTGTAATTTATTGATTGTGGTCGATGGAAAGAGAGGATAACATAAACACCCAAACACCCTAATGTGAGAATATGAGGGATCCCGTTGGTATAGAATCTGAAGAGGAGAAGTGTTTCCCAAAACCTTACTTGGAAGTATATTAAGAAGATATGTAGCCATTTGTAATGCATGATGCCAAAAGGAAGAAGGAAGAGAGGCATGAGCAAAGAGAGTACGAGACATATTATTGATAGTCCGAATTTTTCGTTCGACTTTCCCATTTTGAGGTGAGGTATGAGGGCAAAAAAGACGGAATGACATACCATTAATTTTACATAAATTCCAAAAAGGTCCATTGTCAAACTCCCTCCCATTATTACATTGGAAATTTTTTATATTACGTTCAAATTGAGTGAGAATGTGGGCTCAAAAAGTTAAGAATTTCTCAAATACATCAGACTTTCTAGTCAACGGAAAAGTCCACAAATAATTAGAATAATCATCCAAAAATAAAACATAATATCGATGTCCCATTAAACTCAAAATAGGAGATGTCCAAATATCACTATGAATAATATCGAAAGGCATAAATGTACTTGTAGAAGAGGAAACAAATGGCAACTTAATATGTTTTCCAAAAACACAAGATTGACAAAGACTAGAACTAGAAAGACGATTACAATCAATGCTCTTATTTTTTTCTAAGAACATCTAAAATAGGGGCACCCGGATGACCCAACCGATCATGCCATAGCTTAGGAGAAATGGCGGCAAAGGCTGAAGGAAGAGGTGGATTGCTGATAGGAGTAGGAAGAGGGTAAAGATCACTCTGACTATCACATCTCATTATTGCATCCCCGTCTGAAAATTCTTCACAGAAAAACTAAAAGGATTAAATTCTACGATCACAAAGTTATCAGTAGTAAATTTTCTAACTGAAATAAGATTTTTGATAATTTTGGGAGCATGCAAAACATTGGTGAGAGATAGGAGAGGATTAGGGGAAGGCAAGCAAGTATGACCATAGCCATGAATCGGGATAGTATGACCACTACTAACAATAATGCCATGATGATTGCTCAAATTAAAATAAGATGAGAAATTACCATTTGAAGATGTCATATGAGAAGTAGCTCCAGTGTCCATGTACCATGATGGATCAGGGGGACTCAGAGACATAGTATGCATCGCCGCTCCAATATCTGTAGGAACATAAGAAGGGGACTGCCCATTCTGAGAAGCCATGTAAGCCTGCTATGGTTGTCGCCCAAGAACGCCTGGCTGTTGTTGTTGTCTTTACGGTTGCTGTGGTTGTGGTGTTGGACCCCGTGCCCAACCTTGGTTTGGATATGGGCATAGAGGAGCCCATTGAGGCATCCAACCCCAAGGTGGGTAATTCGGCTAAGGTGAAGACCCCCACTGTGGTTGTTGCTGTGTACGCCCACTGAACTGCTGCAAACCACCACTGCCGCCCCTTGCGCGGTCGGATTTTCCACTACCGAAACCACGATCACCGCCATCGAATTTTCTTCCAGAATTCTTGCGATATCCAGACGGCTTCCCACGATGTTGCGGGTGGTGTTGCTGGTCCGAATGTGAGGAATTTGGGTCATAAACGGATTGTGAGGCAACCACCATCGCCGACTCCGAGCCCATGGCAGCCTCCTTTGCCAATCCTGCTTCCTCAAGTGTGAGCATCGATCGAGCCTAATAAAACGGAGGTAGAGGATCACTTTGCCGAGTTAACGTCCCTACACCGCGATATGCACTTGTGAGACCCGAAACATGTTGAATGACGAGACAGCTTTCCGACACCGGTGCTCCAACATTGTTCAACTGATCAGCAAGGGACTTGAGACGTTGACAATATGCCGAAATATTCGGAAAATTCTCCATCTTAGTATGGGAGAATTCGACCTCAAGAGTTACCACACGGGAATGTTTGTTATCTTGGAAAATATCTCTCAACCTATTCTAAGCATCCATGGCCGTGGCATCTGGTTCAAATTGTATGCAACAGGTCATTAGAGATGGTTGCATAAAGCTAGAAAAGAACCGTAGCATCAAGAGTCGACCATAATTCTTTTTCATCCTCAGTTGCAGGTACCTTCTCTTTGTCATTGGCAGGAGGAATAATGTGATGAAGGACCTTATGAGAACGTGCGGTAATTTTAAAAAGTTCCGCCCACATAGATTATTGGACATTCTCCATCTCAAGAGTGATGGAGATATGGTTTCGTATATTAGAAACCGCAAGAGCTGGATGGAAAGAACTCTTGTTGTCCGACATGACGGTGGGAAGAAGGAAAAAATAGATAAATGAGAATATTTTCCTCAATTGATCTCATTCATTGACTTGGAATATATACAATATACAAGTCGTAATCTTAACAAATAATATCAAAACTAATATATGTAAATATATTTTGTTATTATATTTTTACCTAAAATATAATAACAAAATATATTTACATATATCTTAATACTTACTCAACGATCACAATCACAACTGATGTGTTAGTTATGAGTACTTGGAATATACCAAGGTTATTTGGAACGACACAGAGAGTCTTAGATGTGCTAGGAGCAAGTGTGACAATGGCGGGACGGTTGTCGTCTGCGAGTATTACCCTATAGGCAAATACGTAACTCCACTACCTTCCTAGTAACCAACTTTAACTAAACACAACACTTCCTATAAATAACCTTTAACCTTCTTTAGATTCTATAATATTGTACTATCCGGTTATTGTATTTTTCTCTTCCGATTATTGTTTATGTTAGAAGCTTCCAGTTTCTTCTCTTTCACATCACATATTTAACAAAGGTATAGGTGGAATAAAACTTGTATAATAAAAAATATGAAAAGAAAAATGAAATAAATTAAACTTTCTTTACAAATATTATAAAAAATAATAACCACAATGACGTTTGTTTTTATTGATCCAAAAATTAACTTTTTAAAAATTTCAGGTAACATTCTAATTTTCAATATATATAATTAAAAATGTTATGTTTAAATTACTTTAAAAAATACATTAGATTAAATTTAATCTTTTAAAAATACTTTTTAATATATATATATATATATATATATATTCTTTTAATACAATTTCGAACATGAATCATTATCCAAAAAAATAAACTTTCGCTCAAATAAAAATAATTTCGAAAACATTTCGTTCATCCTTATAGCATGACCTTTAATCACTCAAAAATTCATATCTTATGATTTACATATTATTTTTATGTCAAATAAAAATCATTGATTATTTAATATACATGGATAAAACTTTTATGAAGGATATTTTTCCAAATTCGTAACAAAAATATTTTAAAAGGGGTTCGTAATTTCAAAGCGAGTAAATTTCGTAACAACTTGACATTTAATTATGAAAACATCTAGGCCTACAACTTTCATGAAGATCACTTTTTGAATTTCGAAATAAAACCTAGCCAAAATAGGATCGCAATCTCAGAGCAAAACTTAATTCACACTTTCACATATAATAATCAATATAATTCTCATCAATCTCACATAATAATACATCAACAAACATAATCATTCAATCAACCATGAATAATTTTTTTTTAAATAAATTTTCCTTACCTTTAAAGGATCTCAAAACAAAATTCTATTTCGGATATAATTAATTTACTTTTTCACCCTCTTTCCCCCAGTGTTTTTGAATTTTCTAAATTTTGAATTTTTAAAGAGATAAGAATTGAATGAGAATTTTATAAAAATATAAGAAAATTTTGAGAGAAGTTTAGAGAAAAGGAAAATTAGAATTTTCTAGAAATAATAAAAAAATAAGAGAATTAGAATTAAATATATTATTTATAATCTCTCCCTTTTTAAGTAAGTAGGTTTAGGACTTACATAAGATCGAGTCCTCACATAAGATAATATACTTAATTTTCAATACATATAATTAAAAGTATTATGTTAGACTACTTTAAAAAATATATTTGATTAAATTTAATACTCTCTTAAAAATACTTTTTAAAATAAATATTAAGAGAAAAAAAAATAGTGGTTATAATTTAAAAAATTACATTCTACGTTCTCATATAAATATATAACTATTTTATTTCTAATTATGAGAATTAAAAATAAATAAAATATACTAATATCATTTTTTCAATAATAATAAAATAAAAGAAAAATTTATATTAAATATCTTGTAACCAACACAAGAATATGATTTTTTTGCAAATTTTCTGTAAAAAAAAATTATCTACACAAATACTATATGCAAGAAATTATTACGAATTTTTGTTACAAAAAATTATTAGTAGAAGAATCCGTGAATTTTATTGTGTTCATATTGCGATCTCTTCCTCATCAAAAGAATTAATTGCAGAACCTACAATATCTCAATGTCCAGAATAGAGAAAAGCATATAGAAGAAAACAGAGAGAAAGAGAGAAAACGCATATAGAAGAAAGTGAATTGAGTGAGTATTATTGAAATGTAATGGGGAATATATACAGTGAGGGAGAAACAGAAAATTGTTACAAAGTTGTTATGTGGTTAATAATATGGTTGAATTCTAATAGCTCCCCTCAAGTTGGCCCATGGATATTCAAGGTGCCAAGCTTGGAAATAAAGGAACTAAAGGCTGACAATTCTAAAGGCTTGGTAAAAACATCTGCTAATTGCTGCTTAGATGATATGGGAAGTAATTGGAATAATTTGGCTTGCAATTTTTCACGAACAACATGACAGTCAATTTCAATGTGTTTGGTCCATTCATGAAAGCTAGGATTGGAGGCAATGTGTCTCGCAGCTTGGTTATCACAATATAATGCAGCAGGAGGAATTTCTTGGATATTGAAGTCTCTTAGGAGATATGTCAACCATTGAAGCTCGCAGGTAGTAGCAGCAAGAGCTCTATATTCGGCTTCACAAGAGGATCTGGAGATAGTATTTTGCTTCTTTGATTTCCAGCTAACAAGAGATGATCCAAGGAAGATGCAATATCCTGTAGTAGATTTTCGTGTATTTGGACAAGCTGCCCAATCCGAATCACTGAAGGCCTTGAGCTGGATATTTGAGCCCTTGGGGAAGAACAAACCTTATGTTGGTGATCCTTTTATATATCTAAGCACACGTTGAGCGGCTTTCATATGCCGCGTATTAGGAGCTTGTATGAATTGGCTTAGAAATTGAATGACATAACTTATGTCAGGTCTTGTGTTAGTCAAGTAGATTAGTTTACCAATGAGGCGCTGATAAGATGAAATATCTTCCAAAGGGATCCTGTCTTCGAAGAGTTCTTTGGTGTTCTTTGCTATAGGAGTAGGAGAAGGTTTAGCACCCAATAATCCGGTCTTAGTGAGGAGGTCTAACGCGTATTTTCTCTGATTGATGTGTATACCTTCTTTTGTACGTGCTACTTCAAAACCAAGAAAGAATTTGAGTTCTCCTAAGTCTTTCACTTTGAAATCTTCATCGAGATATTTAGTTATCTGATCAATCTCAGTGCAAGAGTTTCCTGTAACAATGATGTCATCCACATAGATGAGCAAGGCAAGCTTTTATCAGTCTTCTTGGTGAATAAAGAGTGGTCAGAGGAGGATTGGATGAATCCAGCATTCTTCAAGGATGAGGATAGCTTCGCGAACCACTGACGGCTGGCCTGCTTTAGTCCATATAGAGACTTGAGAAGCCTGTAAACTTGTCTTGGATCTTCTGTAATAACCCCAGGTGGTGGGGTCATATAGACCTCTTCATTCAAGTCACCATGGAGGAATGCATTATTCACGTCCAGTTGCCTTAAGTACCAGTTTTGAGTGGCAGCAATAGCTAAAAGGACCCGGATCGTTGTTATCTTCGCTACTGGAGAAAAAGTATCCAGGTAATCTATCCCTGCAAGTTGTGTGTACCCTTTCGCCACGAGTCGAGCTTTGTGTCGCTCTATGCTCCCATCTGCTCTTCTCTTGATTTTATACACCCACTTACATCCGATGGGTTTCTTTCCATTTGGCAGGTTAGTAATGCTCCAGGTTTTGTTGGCTTCCAAAGCTTGAATCTCCCGTTTCATGGCCTCTTGCCAAACTGGAATGTCTTTGGCTTCTTTGTAATCCTGCGGTTCAACATTTCTAGAGATAGCAAGAGTGTAATGTAGTTGTTTTTCAGATAGTTTCTCATAGCTAAGGGTGGATGATATGCAATGTGGTCTTTTGTCCCTTTTATTAACCAGATTAGTGACCTGATGGTGATAATCTTTTAAGAAACTAGGAGGTCTTCTATTTCTTTCGGATCGCCTCAAGTTTTGATTGTAGTTTTCTTCAGAAATAGAATCTTGATTTATATCTTGACTGTCAGAATCTTGATTTATATCTTGACTGTCTTCATTAGAGTGATCCTAATTCTGTATACAAGGGAAGTAAATTAAGTGGTTAAAAAGATCCAGTTGGTTATGGTCTTCTATTTCTTTGTCATTTTCTGTTTTAAAGGGAAAAATCTGTTCATAGAAATTAATATCTCTAGACACAAGGATTTCTCTAGTTTTAACATCTAGAACAACATATCCTTTGGTTCCACCTTTAAAACCTAGAAAGACACACCTTTTAGCCCTCACATCAAGCTTACTTCTATATTTTTCAGAAGTAGAAACAAAACAAAGAGAACCAAAGACTTTCAAATCAAGCAGATTAGGCGCAGTATCATACAATAATTCATAGGGAGTTTTGTAATTAAGAATTTTTGAAGATATTCTATTTATAATATGAACTGCATGAGCAACTACGTAACACCAGTAAATAGCAGGAATATTAGAAGAGAAAAGTAAACTACGTGCCACATTGAGGATGTGTTGATGCTTCCTCTCCACAATGAAATTTTGTTGTGGAGTTTCTATGCAAGATGTTTGGTGAATTATCCCGTTTTCATCGTAAAAATCAGTATAGGCAAATTCCTTTCCATTATCGGTTCTGATGGTTTTTATATTAGCATTGAAATTGTTTTTTACCATGTTAACGAATTTCCTTACAGCAGGCCTAGTCTCAGCTTTATTATTCATTAGATAAATCCATGTAAATCTAGAGAAATCATCTACAATAGTCAGAAAATATCTGTAACCATGCACAGAAGGTTTTGCTAAGGGGCCCCATATATCAGCATGTATAAGATTGAAAGTATGTAAAGATTTTGTAACACTATGCGTGAATGGTAATCTGTGTTGTTTAGCATAATGGAAAGAGTCACAAACACTTGTTTGATTATATTCAATGTAAGGGAAGATGTTACTCATAGATTGAAGAACTTTGTTAGATGGGTGTCCAAGCCTGAGATGCCACAGGTCATTATTCGTGGTCCTGTTGTGCTCTTTATCATTCACAATGATAGAGTTGATACGTTGTGTGCTTTCACATCTCCTGATGTAGTACAGTCCATTCATTGCTTCAGCTCTTCCAATCATCTTCATTGATTTGGCATCCAAAATCTGGCAATCCTTGTGAAAAAAGATTAATTTGTAGTTGAGAGATTTTATTAAGCATGGTACAAACACAAGATTGGAAAAGAATTCCGGCACATATAATACTTCATGAATTAGAAGCATATCAGATAAAGCTATAGAGCCAGCATATCTAGCTACAGCACTGGTCCCATTAGGGAGTTTTATTATTATAGGTTTAATTTTGTAAAATTTAAAGAAAAGATTGGCATCAAGTGTAACGTGATCAGTGGCTCCCGAATCAAGAATCCAGACTTTTTGAAGATTTTTACCTTCTTCTTTGATTCTAGAGGATGACTCACCAATGTAGCTATTAACCTTGTGATTTGAATTGGTGTTTGATTCTTGTAGCATCTTTAATAACTGCTGTATTTGTTCCTGAGTAAACTGGTTACTGTTTTGGATTCTCCCAGATTGCTTGATTAGATTTGTCTCTTCAGTCTTCTTTTCATTGCCATTCCTGCTGTTTTCAGAGATGATGTTGTTAGTCATGTGCTCATTCTTCAATTTATACCATGGAGGGTACCCGTGTTTTGAGTAGCATTCGTCCGCCGTATGATTCATCTTCAAGCAGTAGCTACATTGCTTCCCAAAATTGGGATTTCTTCCTCTTCCTTTCGTTGATTTCCAGCCACCATTCCTATTCTTTCCCGGCTTTGTATTCATCTGTGCATTAAAGGTATTAATAAAATTCTTGGTTTCTTGAGCATTACCTCCTGTAAGTTGTCTCTCCTGTTGAAGCACCAAGGAGAAAACGCGATTGATTCCAGGTAATGGCTCGATGAGGAGAATTTGGGTTTTGACAGTGGCATATATGTCAGCTAAACCCTTCAGAAAGCACATAATATACTCTGATTTTCTGTAACTGATTATAGTTTTAAACATTTTACAGCAACACAGCATTTTACAGCAACACTTTGGTTCACATACGCAGGTAGGGATTGGCCGCAATGATTCGAGTTCTTCCCATAAAATCTTCAAATCGGTGAAATATTCCGAAACGTTTCGCTCACCTTGCTGGATAGAATGTATCTCTTGCAGTAGGTCACAAATGTGGAAATGGTCACCCTTGGAAAATCTTTCTTTAAGATCATTCCAAAGATCCCTGGCGCTGTCGATATATATCACGCTCTGGGCGATTTGTTCCGTCATGGCACGGGTTATCCAAGAAACGATCATAACGTTGCATCTTTCCCATGCTTCGTAAATCGGTTCACTTTGATCGGGTTCTGATATGGTTCCGTCGACGAACTTCAGTTTATTTTTGGTTAGGAGGGCACGCTTCATCGATCTACTCCAAGAATGATAATTAGAGCCATTCAATTGCGTACTGACGAGGACCGTGCCTGGGTTTTCTCCGGGGTGAAGATAATACGGACTTGCGGGGTTGGTGAGATTGTCTCCGTCGTTTGCTGCCATGGTGAAGAATCAAGGAAAGAATGTGCGGAAGAACACCAAAGGGAAATCGAGTNGAAGCAGAGTGGGGATTAACCCGCTCTGATACCATATTGCGATCTCTTCCTCATCAAAAGAATTAATTGCAGAACCTACAGTATCTCAATGTCCAGAATAGAGAAAAGCATATAGAAGAAAACAGAGAGAAAACGCATATAGAAGAAAGTGAATTGAGTGAGTATTATTGAAATGTAATGGGGAAGTGAGGGAGAAACAGAAAATTGTTACAAAGCTGTTATGTGGTTAATAATATGGTTGAATTCTAATAGTTCAGGTAATTATTTATATTTTTTGCCAATAAAATTTTAAAAAAATAATTGTAGGAATTATTAAACTATTTGATGCGCGTCTTATTTTTTTCTACGTTTATGAATGAAAAACATTTATTACATTTGTCTGTCCATATATTCTATTATAATAAAAATTATTTAATATAATTAAAAAATTAAAATATAAAATTATAACTAATTATATAAAAATGTGAATAATTTGATTTAAATTTCGCTTTCTATATTTTTAAATATTTTTAAGTAATCCAAAATAATTTATTTTACATATAAATATATTTGATAAATATATATTTAGGTTTATTCTTCATATTCGATTAAATTTTAAGAGTGAGTAATTCTTTATGTCGTATAATAAATTTTTTTTCAAAATTTTAATTTTTCTATTAAATTAAATAATCTTATTTTTTCTTTTTCTTTTTTTATCATTTTTCATCTCTTAATACGATAAAGAGTTAGAATTAAGGGAATGGATACGGTACTTAAGATTAAGTTAAAGTTAATGTTAAGTATAGATAAAGAAAAAAAAATGATATTTTGAGAAACTATTTTTTAATAATTTAAAAAATAATAATTCTATTATATTATATTATTATTATTTTCAAATAATTATATATAAAAGTAGGTTTTTTAAATATTATATTATTTGAAAATAATTGTCAAATAAATATATATATATATATATATATATATATATATATAAATGGATTTTTTAAAATATCATTACTCAACATTAATATCGAGGAACGATCAGTATTTCAATGATAAAAAATCCAACTCTCCTAAATTTTAAGGATAGAGAGAAATGGTTGGAAAAAATAACTTTCTCGTGATTTAAGAGTTTACTCATAACCTTTCTAGTCTCATATAAATAAATAAAACGAATTAAAAAATATCAATTTATTCACTTTAAAAATATTTGGTAAAATATATAATACGTATTACTTTAACATAAAGATTAATCATAATATTCAAAATAATTATTATTTTAAAATTTAATATATTTATTATATTTTTATTTTTGAAAAATATTTTTATTAATTAATATATGAAATTTTTTATTAATTATTATGAATCTCAATTTCAATTATATAATATTTTTACTTATTTAGAACTTTATGTAAAAAACAATGATATGATTTTTTTTCTTACCCGCAATATAATATTTCGATTTCAAATTTATTAAGAAATATTAATTTAATATATTTTTTATGAGTTATTGTTAAAAGCATTAAAGAAGAAATATATTTATAAATTATTTTTATTTTTAAATAATGTGAAAAAATTTTATTTTGGAAGATTTATACAAAATTTGTAAATAAAAATTTAAATATAATAGATAAATTATTATTGTCAGTACAAATATTTTTTAAATTAAAAAAAAATCTTTTCAAAAGTGAATAATTATATTTTTGTTTTGAAAAAAATATAAAATATTTAAATAATTATGTAGTTAAAAAAAAATATATGACTTATGCAAAAATAAAATATAAGTTAAACAAAATCAATAAAATAAATAACATGTCTTCCTTTTTATTATAAAAAATATTTTGTATATCACTATTTTAAAATAAACAAAAACATTAGGAGTAGTTAACAATTATACTATATAAATCTGCGATATCTGAAATTGAATATATCTAATTTTAGAAATTACTATAACAATTTAAGTTATTTATTTGCCATCTCCTCGTATATAAAATTATTTTATATAACGTGTAAATGAAGTGTTTAAAATTAACAGTACTGTTAAGAAAAGAAAGAAAATTGTTAATCAAATATAAATTTACCCATTGAAAAACGGTTATTTTTAAATTAACATTAATTGGAATGAAAATATGACTTTTTCTCTTATTTTAATTTTTTTTAGAAAAATTTAAGAATTTTTTTGAATAAATTTTTATATAAATTTTTTTTACTCATGAAATATTCATTTCCTATTTTTATATATCAAAAAATATATTTCTTATATTTTTACTTTATTGTAATTTTTTCTTTTTATCTATTTAATCCAAAAAAATCATAAAAAATGAATTTGAAAAGAAATTATCTTAAATAAGTTAACTTGTTTGTTTTATTTTCATTGTTTTATAAAAAATATTCGTTGATAAAATTTAAAAGGAAAAATATTTATAAATAAATATTTAAAAATAATAATTAAAATGAATAAAAAGGTTAAATAATAAAATTTAAAAAAAAATGAATAATAAAATAAAAAATAAAAAAAGGATGGTTACGTAATCAACTTTCCTTCTTTTCTTTTCATCAATCCAAATATGATATGTGTATAGTTTTTTTTATTATGTTATGAATTTCTTTTCTTTATTAGCCTATGATATGTGTATAGTTTTTTTTATTATGTCATGAATTTCTTTTTTTTATTAGCATGACATATGTTATGGTATATTAGATACATTGGTATGGATATGTGCAAAATTTCCACGGTTACACATGAGAGGTTGGATGACAAACTTTCTATGGATTACAAATTATATGTTTGCAAAATTTGCATGTCAAAAATTCCTATAAATACCTCACAAAATTTCAATTTCAATTATATCATTTATTTGGGAAGAAATTAAAATGGAACTATTCAAATTTTCAATCAACTCAATTTCATAGCTGTCATGCCAAATGTCTTCAAAGAGACTTTAACTGAGTTCTCGCTAAATTATAGTAATAAACATAAAAGATATTGCATACTTAAGCACTCTCGTGGAGTTTACAGGGAGAACCTCGCAAGAAGTACGAGTGACCTAAGTTGTGTCCATGCAGTGAAATTGTGGATTGATGAGAAATCCGATTACGTAATCATCTTTCCTCCTTTTCATCAATCCAAACATAGTATGCGTATAATTTTTTTTATTATGACATAAGTTTTTTTTCTTTACTAACATGACATGAGGTATGGTATATTAGGTACATTGATATGAGTATGTGCAAAATTTCCACGGTTACAAATTAAAGGTTGGATGAAAAACTTTCTATAAATTACACATGATATCTTTACAAAATTTGCACATCAAAATTTTCTATAAATACCTCATAAAATTTCAATTTCAATTTCATCATTTATTTGAGAAGAAATTCAAATGAAACTATTCAAATTTTTATTTTTGTTGATCTTGACAATTCAATCAACTCAATTTCATATTTGTCAAGTCAAATGTCCTTAAAGAGACTTTAGCTGAGTTCTCGCTAAATTATAGTAATAAACATAAAAGATATTGCACACTTAAGCACTCTCGTAGAGTTTACGGGGAGAATCAAGCAAGAAATACGGGTGACCTAAGTTGTGCCATGTAGTGAAACTATGAGTTGATGAGAAATCCGATTACGTAATTATCTTTTCTCTTTTTCATCAATCCAAACATGGTATCCGTATGATTTTTTTATTATTGTATGAGTTTCTTTTCTTTATTAGCATGACATATGGTATATTATATTAGGTACATTGGTATGGGTATGTGCAAAATTTCCACGGTTACACATGAGAGGTACGATGACAAACTTTCTATGGATTATACATGATATGTTTGCAAAATTTGCACGTCAAAATTTCTTATACATACCTCACAAAATTTCAATTTCAATTTCATCATTCAATTGGGAAGAAATTAAAATGCAACTATTCAAATTTTTATTTTCGTTGGTCTTGATAATTAAATCAACTCAATTTCATATTTGTCATGCCAAATGTTCTCAAAGAGACTTTAGCTGCGTTCTCGCTAAATTATAGTAATAAACATAAAAGAAATTGCATACTTAAGCACTCTCGTGGAGTTTACGGGGAGAATCTCGCAGGAAGTACGAGTGACTTAAGTTGTGCCCATGTAGTGGAAGTATGGTTTAATGAGAAATCCGATTACATAATCATCTTTCCTCCTTTTCATCAATCCAAACATAGTATGCGTATAATTTTTTTTATTATGACATAAGTTTCTTTTCTTTATTAACATGACATAAGGTATGGTATATTAGGTACATTGGTATGAGTATGTGCAAAATTTCCACGGTTACAAATTAAAGGTTGGATGAAAAACTTTCTATAAATTACACATGATATCTTTGCAAAATTTGCACATCAAAATTTCCTATAAATACCTCACAAAATTTCAATTTCATCATTCATTTGAGAAGAAATTAAAATGAAACTATTCAAATTTTTATTTTTGTTGATCTTGACAATTCAATCAACTCAATTTCATATTTGTCAAGTCAAATGTCCTTAAAGAGACTTTAGCTGAGTTCTTGCTAAATTATAGTAATAAACATAAATGATATTGCACACTTAAGCACTCTCGTAGAGTTTACGGGGAAAACCTCGCAGGAAGTACGAGTGACTTAAGTTGTGCCCATGTAGTGGAACTATGGTTTAATGAGAAATCCGATTACGTAATCATCTTTCCTCCTTTTCATCAATTCAAACATGTTATGCGTATAATTATTTTTTATTATGGCACGGATTTCTTTTCTTTATTAGCATGACATATACTATGGTATATTAGGTATATTGGTGTGGGTATGTGCAAAATTTCTGCACTTACACATGAGAGGTTGGATGAAAAATTTTCTATGGATTACAAATTATATGTTTGCAAAATTTGCACGTCAAAATTTCCTATAAATACCTCATAAAATTTCAATTTCAATTTCATTATTCATTTGAGAAGAAATTAAAATTGAACTATTCAAATTTTCATTTTTGTTGATCTTGACAATTCAATCAACTCAATTTCATATCTGTCTTGCCAAATGTCCTCAAAGAGATTATAGCTGAGTTCTTGCTAAATTGTAGTAATAAACATAAAAGAAATTGCATACTTAACCACTCTCGTGGAGTTTACGGGGAGAACCTCACAGGAAGTATGGGTGACCTAACTTATGCCCATGTAGTGAAACTGTGGGTTGATGAGAAATCCGATTACGTAATTATCTTTTCTCTTTTTCATCAATCCAAACATGGTATGCGTATGATTTTTTTTATTATGACATGTGTTTCTTTTCTTTATTAGCATAACATATGATATGGTATATTAGATACATTGGTATGAGTATATGTAAAATTTCTACGGTTACACATTGAAGCTTGGATGACAAATTTTCTATAGATTACACATGATATGTTTGCAAAATTTGCACGTCAAAATATTTTATAAATACCTCACAAAATTTCAATTTCAATTTCATCATTCAATTGGGAAGAAATTAAAATGGATAAATTCAAATTTTCATTTTTGTTGGTGTTAACAATTCAATCAACTAAATTTCATATCTATCATGCCAAATGTCCTCAAAGAGATTATAGCTGAGTTCTCGCTAAATTATAGTAATAAACATAAAAGAAATTGCATACTTAAGCACTCTCGTAGAGTTTACGGGGAGAACCTCGCAGGAAGTATGGGTGACCTAAGTTGTGCTCATGTAGTGATACTGTGGGTTGATCAGAAATCCGATTACGCAATTATCTTTCCTCTTTTTCATCAATCCAAACATGGTATACGTATGATTTTTTTTATTATGGCATGATTTTCTTTTTTTCATTAGCATGACATATGGTATGAGTATGTGTAAAATTTCTACAGTTACACATGGAAGCTTGGATGACAAAATTTCTATGTATTTCACATGATATTTTAGCAAAATTTGCATGTCAAAATTTCCTTTAAATACCTCACAAACTATAAATTTCAATTTCATCATTCATTTGAAAAGAAAACAAAATTAAACTATTCAAATTTTCATTTTTGTTAATCTCGACAATTCAATCAACTCAATTTCATATTTGTCATGTCAAATGTCCTCAAAAAGACTTTAGTTGAGTTCTTGCTAAATTATAGTAAAAAACATAAAAGAGATTGTGTACTTAAGCACTCTTGTGGAGTTTACGGGGATAATCTCTTACGAAATACAGGTGACCTAAGTTGTGCCCATGTAGTGAAACTGTGAGTTGATGAGAAATCTGATTAGGTAATCATCTTTCCTCCTTTTCACCAATTCAAACATGGTATACGTATGATTATTTTTAATTATGACATGAATTTCTTTTCATTATTAGCATGACATATGGTATGGTATATTAGGTACATTGGTATGGGTATGTTCAAAATTTCTACACTTGCATATGAGAGGTTGGATGAAAAATTTTCTATGGATTACAAATTATATATTTGCAAAATTTGCACGTCAAAATTTCTTATAAATACCTCACAAAATTTCAATTTCAATTTCATCATTCAATTGGGAAGAAATTAAAATAAAACTATTCAAATTTTCATTTTTGTTGGTCTTGATAATTCAATCAACTCAATTTCATATCTGTCATGTCAAATGTCTTCAAAGAGACTTTATCTGAGTATTCTCTAAATTATAGTAATAAAAATAAAAGAAATTGCATACTTAAGCACTCTTGTGGAGTTTACGGGGAGAACCTCGTAGGAAGTACGAGTAACCTAAGTTGTGCCCATGCAGTGAAATTGTGATTTAATGAGAAATCCGACGTAATCATCTTTCCACCTTTTCATCAATTCAAATATGGTATGCGTATGATTATTTTTTATTATGACACGGAATTCTTTTCTTTATAAGTTTGACATATGGTATGGTATATTAAGTACATTGGTACGGGTATGTACAAAATTTCTACGCTTACACATGAGAGGTTGGATGACAAACTTTCTATGGATTACACATGATATGTTTCTATAAGCTCATAATATTTCACTTAAAATAAGTTACACAATATTATGAGCTTATAGAAATTCCTTTAAGAGTTCAACCAAAAATACCCCTTAAAAATTAGTATATGGTCAAGATGAGGCATTACCAGTTGAAATTAATTTACTATTTTTTCAAGTTTAGAGGCATAATGAATTTCCTTGATCCAATTATTGGGGACTTGATGTTTGATGAGTTAAATGATCTTGATGAAACGAGATTAAATGCATTAGAAAATATGACACAATAAAAAAGTCAAATTGCTCAAGTTTATGATAGAAAGGTGAATAATAAGTCTTTTGTAGAAGGTGATCAAGTATCGAAACTATTTTATCAATGGATGAAAAATCAAAACAATTTGAAATGTGGTGCCCAATTGAAAAGAACCTTTTAAGGTTATTAATGTTTTATCAAATAATACTTATTCAATTATCGATTGTAATATGGCTAAATTAATGATATCGATAATAAAAAATATTTGAAAGCATATAAATTTTATATAAATAATTTGAATATATTAAATATATAATAAGAGTCAAATGATTTAATTGATAAATAGATATAAAAGAGTTCAATTAAAAATTTAATTTTTAGTTCATGATAAAGTTGGAGTATTTATTAAAGAATATTCATTTGAAAAATAAAAAGTTAGTGAAGTAGAAAAGATTAATAATCATTAAGCAAAGTAAAATAATTGGAAAAATGTCAATGAGAAGATACCAGAGCAAAGTTATTGAAAAAATGTTACTTTCAGAACAATAAGAAATCAAGTCAATATTTCCTCGAGAAACATATTATAATTCTCAAAATCATAAATTATTAAAATATTTTTTCCTTAATAAAAAAAAATATAAAAGAATTTTTTGGATCAATTATGACTGAAGCGTCATTAAAACACTTGGGCATAGAAGATGTAACGCTTAAAAATAAAATGTATCGAAAAGAATAAAATAAAAAAAGGGAGTTATAAATGACAGAACAAATACAAAAAAAAAAATATTTTGAAAATCAAGAGAATAAGGATCGAGAAACATCAAACAATAATCTAGATTGTAATTTAATCAAAGTTATTAAGGTGCATGACTCAGGTATAAAAGGATTTGAAGATATGGAGAAAAGGAATCGAAAAAGAAAATTGAGAAAAGAATCCTATGAAGAAAAAATGTTAAAATTCAAGCACTGAAATATTTGATTATTAGACATGAAATATATTAAAGATAAGGTAATATAAGAATATACACATATAAAAAATACAAAAATGTTATAACTTTCTTCTATCATCATGTAAATAAATAATTTTTAATTTTGGAGATTACACACTAGGAATAGGAAGTTAACTGATAGTTTTTATATTTTATAAAATAATAAATAAACTAAATATTAGGGGAGAAAAATATAAATATGATGAATATTAATTAGTAAAAGAAGGTGATAAATTTTCATTATAAAATATATTATAAGAAACACAAAAAATAAAAATATAAATCTATTCAAATTGGATTATCGCTTACATTAAATTTTTTTTTTATAATTTTTATTTTATTTTTCATAATTTAATTTTTAATATTTATTTTCTTATAATTTATTTTTTATTTTATAACTTTTATTTTTACTCGTTTTCTTCAAAACGATTATGGTTGTTTACTTTTTTTTTTATTTTAAAATAAATCAATTTTTTAAAAAGTACACGATTTAATTAAATATTATGATTTCATATTTTTATCTAAAATTAATTTAATAAAATACTAATAATATTTTTAGAATATTTTGTTGTTGTTAATTTCTTATCTATTGTATTATATTTTATTATATTGTATTTTAATTATTTATTTAATACATTTTGAAAAATAAAAAAATTTACTAATCTAAAAAAATATCCTAAATTATATTTATTTTTATTTAATTAAAATCAATTCATATTACACGAAAAACCATAAGAATTAAATATTTAATGCGATATTTTATATAAATATTCTAGGTAGACAAATAATGATAAAACTAACATTAGTCACATTTGCATTGTTAAAACCGTTTTGGAATTTATTTTAGAAATGTAATTCAAATATGAATTTAGTCTTAAAAGATTGAAGTGAAAATGATTTTAAACTTAAAATATAAAATTTTATTTTAATTTAAATTTTTTTTAAAAATATTAATTTGAGAGATTTAAAATAAAATTATTTTTTAATTTAATATTTAAGATTTTCTTTTTCAAATTTATGAGATTAAAATATTCTTTTTTAAAAATTTGGAAATCAAATTTAGAAATGTCAGATATTAAGACATAGGTAAAAAACATTTTAAAACGCAAGAATAAATTTTTTTTTTTTTTAAGGAGAAAGAACTATTTGTGTAAGGCAATGATTTTCCAAATGTATGGATGCAGAACTGTGGAGAAATGTGAAGACCCCACCAGAGGTGACACGCAAGATTTCTCTCTATCTTCTCATCCACCACTTCTCCAATTGGAAGCACACGCCAACAATCTAATTTCTCAATCATTCAACATTTTTCAATGTTCATAGCCACACCACAACCCTTGTTCTGCTCCTTGCTTCTCCTATTATCCCTTCTCGAGTGCCCAAATGGCTTCTGCCAGTGCCACCACTCTCTTCTCCTCTAAGTCCATGTTTCCCTGTGACCACCACTCTCTCTCTCCCTCTCCAACCATTCCCAAATCCTTCACTGGCCTTTGCAAGCCCTTCCATTCAAGGGTTCCCACTTCCATCCCCATCTTCCATTGCAGAAGACCAAAGTTCTTTGTCAGAGCCACTGTGAGTGTTTCTGCCTCACCCTCTTCTTCAATGCTGTCAAGTTTTTTGCTTTTTATTATTTGTTAGGGGCTGCCTAATTGTGTCTGGTAATGCTCAAGTTTCGATTTTTCCTTCTGGGTCTATGCTAATATGTGTAATGAACTAGTTGGTTGTGCTTGGCGAGGTTGAGAAGGAATTTTGGATTTGGGTGTTACCCTTTATTGTTGATGTTTTCTTTGCCTTGAATGAAAATGGATATTTTTTATTTTCATTTTTTGTGGGGTGGGGGTGGAGGGCGGTTGAGTGTGAAAAACCTTTTCCGCTATCTCAAGGTGTGATACCTAAGTAGAAATTGTTGGTAATGTTGTATGAAGGTCGGAATGGTATTCAGCAGGGGGCAAGTTCTGTAATCTTTTGTATTTGGCTATCTTTTGGTTCAAATTTTAGTTGAAGTTGTTACTTGGTTTTTGGTTTTGGACACAATTGTTTTTCTTGCTTCGAAAGACCTGAAGTACTAAGTGCTTTCTATTTTGCGGCCATTTAATATTTGTTGTTTAAGACTTTCTCATTTTAAAATGCTTGACAAATCCTTGGCTCTAGGGTAGATAAATGGTATCTATGGTCTCATATGAATTGGAATTGTGTTATGTTGTGTTTGATTAAGATTTAACTTGTACAAAGGGGAAAAGTTAAAATTTCAATGCACCTTTCATGCCTTTTAGATGGTGTTTATTTGACTTTTATTCATCCTTTTATGCTCAATTCATGATGTCATTGAACAGCATCTAAAACAATCATGTTCTTAGTTATTTTTTTACATTGTACTCTCTGCCAAGGTTGTCTAACTTGAGTTTATATAAACATGTGGAGGCTTTGTAAACTCCGACTCGTAAACAAGTAGGCTTACCTTATACAAAAATACATAATCGTAGTATACATAACAGTTCCAACTTCACAACAAAGCATATCACGGTAACAAATGATGGTACAATCATTCTTAACTATCCAAGCTATGAACTTCTCATATTTCAGTTCATTTATGTCACAAGAAAAACTAAAAGTTCTACTTTTAATAATAACAAGTAACAAAATCTAATTAGTTAGAAAATGCAAAATAAAATAGCAGAGAAGAAGGTTGCTGGCCTTTTGGTTTGGACATACAGATTTAAGTTTTAATGTAGGAAGGAAGTTAAGGGTTCAAGGCACACCTCCTCTACCTTTCAGTTGCATGCAGATTAGAAGGGTGTAATTGGTTCTTTTGTTGGTTGCTGGCTTCCATTTGTGCCTGGCCGGCTCCTATCTTTGGTTGGTGAGTTCCAGTTGGGAGCTTTGCAGATGGTTGTCCTTTTGTATTGAGGTTGTCATAGATCTGGGTCATGGTTGGTGATGGTTTAGAGGAATGACTGGTGTTGCTTGGTGGTTGATGGTGGCGAAGGTTATTGGAGGAATGGTGGACGGCCAAGCAACACTCAAATGAAATTGTGGGTCACACAATTAGTCGCTTGGGTTTTTGGTGACTTATGTTTCAGAACAAAAAAGGAAGCAAAACACAAGCATTCTTGTTTTTTGGAGTTTTGAGGGATTGTTTGCTGCATTTCTATGTACTTGTGAACTTGCCCCTGAACTTGCAAGTTTATACAAGTTCGTTAGAGTTTGCAGCCTAGCAAGTTTAGAAGCATTCTTAGCCTTGGAATAGGGGATGGTATTTTTAAAACTGAGTTTAACAGCCACTCTTAACCTTGGAATGGGGGATTTTTTTATGTGCACTGTATGTCTAAGATGCTTTTCTTTTCTAATTTGGATTTCCCTAGAAGACCTTTTAAAGATTGTTATAGTAAGTTGAACTTACTGATTGCGTTGACAATAGGAAGCAAATATAGCTTTATCCATAACTCAAAATTTATAGAGGAATAAAAATCTTGATCAATGGTTCAATTAGGGTATTGATTGTCTAAATTTGCACTCATAGACTATTGGATTATGCATACCATTTAAGAGCTTGTTTGGGACATGTCAAATATTTCCATTGCTTTTTAGAAAAAAAAAAAGTTGTTTGCAGGATAAGCTGTGTTTGGAACAATAACTGGAATTGTAAAAAGTTTTAGTTTTATCTGAAAATTTGTAACTCATTATTATTTTCTTGTAGTTTATTTACTTTTTTTTTCAGCTTCATACGTACTTAGTATCTTATATAAACTGAATTTTTTGTTGTATCTAAACAAAATTAATTATCTTAAAACCTCTTTTCAGCAAACTTATTAAAAATAATTCGATTATAATGGATTATAACAATAATCGAATATTAAAATAAGATATTTTTTTGCAGTTGTTTCAAACATACCCTTAGTGATACGACTATCATAGTGATGCGTTAGGAAAAAGTTATAATTATTATTTTCATCCTATCTTTCATATAGTGAGCTCCCATTAGTGATAATATACATATCAGATGTCAAACAAGCAATTGCACACTGGTTCAATCTCTAAATTGCATTATTTTCTTCCTATCCTTCATATAATGAGCTCCCATTAGTGATAATATACATATCAGATGTCAAACAAGCAATTGCACACTGGTTCAATCTCTAAAATGCATTATTTTCTTCCTATCCTTCAATAGTGAGCAGCACCAATTTGAATTGAGAAACAATTTTTTAACATGCTATTTTTTTATTAGGAGCCTTTAAAACCTTTTGGTGTGCAATAATACACTTTCTTTGATTTGTTTGTCTCCTGCAAGGCTGTAACGTGCATATTAATTTCATTTTCTCAAAGAGAGAATGGACTATTTGCTTGCTTGTCAAATTGTTGAATGCAGAATAAATCACCATCATCTTGATAATTCCTGTGCTTCTGCTGTTCTACAGGTGATAAAGTGGAGATGTCCAAAGCAAACCCTCCCTCCCAATTGTGATACTGGTTTCCAAAAGAAACTCCTCTATCTAGAATCCATTGGTATTGACTCTTTCTCACTTATTGAAAACCATCCAACAATAATCACCACCTCTCTTACTGACATAAAATCGACCGTGGAATACATTACCTCCATGGATTTCACGGCAGTCGAGTTTCGACGTATTGTTGGCATGTGCCCTGAGATTCTGACCACTAATGTCTCAGACATCATTCCTGTCTTCACCTTCCTTCATCGTGAGGTTCATGTGCCTTGTTCAGACATTAAGCGGGTCATAAATCGCCGTCCCAGGTTGCTTGTCTGCAGTGTTACTAAGCGACTTCGTCCTACCCTATACTTCCTCCAAAGTATTGGCATTGAAGAGGTAAACAAGCACACTGACTTGCTATCATGTGGTGTTGAAGAAAAGTTCATGCCCAGGATTGATTACTTTGAGAATAGTGGGTTTTCTCGCCGTGATGCAACTTTAATGTTTCGCAGATTTCCTCAGCTGTTTTGTTATAGTATTAAAAATAATTTGGAGCCTAAATACAGTTACTTTGTGGTGGAGATGGGGAGAGATTTGAAGGAGCTGATTGAATTTCCACAGTATTTCTCATTTAGCCTAGAGAATAGAATTAAGCCTAGGCATAAAAAGTGTGTAGAAATGAGGGTGTGTTTTCCTCTCCCTGCCTTGTTAAAAACAAAGGAAGTGAAATTTCATAGTAGATTGGATGTATTTGTAAATTCTTCAACACCTTTGAAAACATCCCCTCTGTGGTGTGCTGGCTGTGATTTTCATGAATGAAGTATAGAAATAACAATTGCATTGTACATTTAATTGCTTTTGTGAATTTCTAGACAGCCATTAGGTGCTTTTGATCTTTCAGTATGCAGAAGTTAGAGATAATCAGTCATGAGCATCCCTTATAAACCCTTGTTTGTTTCTATTATGTGAAACAGTTTTGTGCAATGAAAAAAAGAAGCTTTGGCCAAAACTGGTTCTTGGATGTTCAACTTGAAATCTAGAATATCAATTCTCTCAATTTCATATGAACTGTTTGTTGCAGTTCTTAAGGAACATTAGCCAAATATACGATCCGAACAATGAACTTTTACTTTGATACACCATTTTCAAAACAATGTTCAGTGTGATTGTTTTGATATTGATGCTCCTGTTATAACCTTTAACCCTGTCGACGAATATAGCTGCAAATTTTGGTGCCTGCAAGCTCTAGAAAACATAAAACAAAAACAAAGGCTCTGGAAATACAATTTTACGTAGGAGGTTCTGGAAATGGATACCAAGAGAGGTGCTACGATTCAGATGTGAAATATAGAACACTATCTTTGTTCCTATTTATCTGTATTTTTTTAATGTAAAGGTACTAAGGAATATAATAAATATTTTTTATTTTATTAAAAGTGTATATTAATTTTTATCATTTTTTTTTATTTTTTTTATTAATTTAAATTATATTTATTAATTGTTAATGGAAAAATATAATTGATAAAATATAATTAACATAAAACAGAAACAATTTTTTGAAAAAGTGAGACAAGATAAAGAAAAATGATGGGAGTATTTATAGTAGTTGGGGAAAATATGTGTTAGTTTTATAAAATAAGATAATATGTTAAAATAATTCATATAAATTTTTTTATATTATTTTAATTTTTATAAAATGACGTTAAAAAATTGAAGATATGACGAATAGAGATAATGATTTGGTACGATCATTTATAATTTTGTTTATGTAAATAATTTTAGGTTTTAGTAAAATATTTTATTTATTAACATAATTTTTATAATTTTGTTAATTTAATTTTTATAAAATTTAAATATGATTTTTTTTATCCAACTTTTTTAATTTCATTAGATAGAAAAGAATAGAAATGACAATTTAGAACACTACTATTGTTATTATGTAATGTAAAAAATCTTAAGATTTTTACGATTTTGGTATATGAATTATATATATATATATATTTGTTTCTGTAATGACACAGGAAGGAAATTTATATGGTTAAATATAATTTATGAATTATATTTAATTTTTATCATATTTTTATTTTCTCTAAATTAGATTTTCATAATATAATTAATATATTAATAGTGATAAAAAGTTGAAGAAAAAAATCTTATTCAAATTTTATTGAGATTAAATTAATATAAACAAAATTTATAGGAATTATTTTAATAAACAAGATATGTTATAAGGATAAAAAAATATTTACATAAATAAATTATAAATCATTAAGTTAAGTTTACTTATTTGAATGAATGATGAAGGTTCATTTGCCTCTTTATTAATGAGAATTTGTTTGATCTTTTATTTTATTGTTTATTTAAGTATTGGTGTCTATGGGAACTTACTACTTATAGTAAGCCATTAGATGTATTGCATTCCAGGTTCATGGTAGTATTTTTTTTTATTAATTCTTTGAGTTTAAAAGCTCCATCATGGAAGGATTAAAAGATTCTATATGGTTCCTCTCAATTTGAGATAAACTTTTCTTCTCTTTGGTCTTGTTGAGTTTCGCCAACTTTACTCCATATTAGATTTACTTTTTAGAAAATTTGTTCTCTTACTTTTTATTAAAAATACATCCGAATTAAATATAAAAATTTTACACGGTTTGGTTTGAAAAAAAAAATCCGAATCAATTCAAATTAATTTTAGTAGTTTGATTTGGATCAATTTTTACAGTTTTTAATTTTTAATTTAATTTTTTATTAAAGATAAACTTATTTTTATTTTTAAAATTAAAATATAATTATAGTAAATAGGTTACTTAAAAGTTGAAAAATATATTAAATAATAAACTGATAAAAAATAATCATTATTAAATGTCATAAAGGTAAAATATTAGTTTATGAATTATTCTAACAGGAAAAAAATTAACAAAAGATTGCAATTCGAAAATAATATTACATGAGAATAAATGTAAATATTAACAATCACATAATTGTAGTAATTTAAAAACTTTAAAATTGTTATTCCACTACTTAAATTTTCAGTATTATTCAAAGTTGAAATCATATATTATTTAAATTAGAATATTGAAACTCTCTTATCTCTCACTACTATCAATCTTTCATCAACATGATTTGACTTTGTATTTAGAGACTGGTATTTAGAGACTGATGACACCCAATTTCGTCCGAAAGATAAAAAAAATCATAAAAAAATAATAATACAAATATATATATACTTTTTTTATTATTATTATTTAATTATCATTAAAAAATAAAAAAATAAAAAATAATATTTTAAATAAAGAGAGAGTTATAAAGTTAAAGATCATTAAAAATAAGATAGGAATAATTTTTTAGAAATAATTATTTTTATTTACTTATTTTATTTTATTATTATGTATTTATCTATTTTCTTAAAATAAAATAAATAAATAAATAAAAAGAAAAGAAAGAGAAAAAATGGACCTAAATAAAAAATGAAGTATATAAAAAAAAAAGAAAAAAGAAAGCGAGACCCAAACCCAATGAACCCGTGGCCCAAAGAAAATTAACCTAATTTTTTTAACTTAAGGGGAAGGGGATATGTAATAAAAGGGGGTGACTGCTGTAAATATAGGGACCAGGAAAAAAAAGGAAAGGAGGAGGGGGCGTCATTTTTTGTTGGAGAAAAAGAGGCATAAGGAGAACTAGAGGTAATTCTTAATTCAAGGTTTTGTTGTATTATTTATGTTGGTTGTTGTAGTAAGTCCTGCATTGAATGTTTAAAAGGAAATTATTGCTTAAAAAAAGGTAAGTTTCTTTAAGGTGGAATTCTTCCGATTCTCCAATCAAGGGTGGTGCCGCCGCACGCGTGGCCGTCCTTTGGCCGAGAGGGCAGAAGTTATCACTATTCTTCCAAACACATAAATCGTACTGAAATCCTGACAACCCAAAAAGCTCGTAGCTTCACAGGGGTGTTCTTTACTCACTGGGGATTTTCGATTTCGTTTACGGGGCTAGGGAGTAAAGAGTTTTCCAATCACCATTGACGTAGATTACTGTACTTTTCCAACCCACCGCCCGTAGTTTCAATGAAATCATCCCTTCTACTTCTGCGTGAGAATCTTCCTTACCCACCATCCTAGCTTTGTAGTCTAGATGTGTCTATACGGAGTAATTAAGCCTTCAATGCTACAGCTTATAAGAGAACCCCCCATATCCAGCCCAGCACCACAAAGCCTCATAGATGTAGAAGTCTGGAATGGAAGTAAACTAACCCTTATTTTTTTCTCATTCAAGCCCTCGAATCCTATCCCTCTTTTTCTTTTTATTTGATGAAGTTACTTGGCGCTGTTATGATAATGATAACACGGGCTAAGGTTGGTTTCACTAAAAGGATAAAGGCGCATAAGATCAGATCACTTACTCTTATACCACAGCGGGCACATTGACGGGTTTACTCCAAAACATAGAACAAAGATTAGATTCCTTCATTCTTGAATCGGGGAAAGGCACGAACCCTTCTCCTATAATTCCTTCCCTTCCCTCTTTTGTTTTGTCCTTTATTTTATTTGAGGTTAATAGTAAAGGGTCCAATTTTTTAGTTTTCTTTTATTTCATTATTGTATTGGAATTTATAATAATTAGATATATAGTTAAATTGATATAAAGAATTTAAATTATGTCAAATTATTATTATTATTATTTAATTTATTTTGTATTTTTATTTTATTATTATTATCATTATCTCATTTATTTAGTTTCATCTCATTTATCGATTGAATATTTATTTATTAAAAAAAAATTAATAATCTAGAAATTAATTTATTATATTTGATTTCAAATTACATATATTTAGTTTTAAATATAATATTCAATATATTATTATATGAAAATGTTCGTTGTATTATTATATTGATTTTTGAATTTTATTTCATTTTTTTTATTAAATTGGAACTTTTTTTATTTGTTTTATTTTATGATAAGATCATCTAATTATATATATGACTATTCAAGTCATTTTATAGTTAGTATTCAATCTTATAATTTATAATTTTAATATACAACTTTTGAATAATAATTTTAATATAATAAGAATTAATTAAGTATATTTGTCTAAATAAATTTATATATTAGATTATCATGGTAGTTTTATCATAAGAAGGATAAGGGTTAAGTAAGACCACGCACATCATCTTATATCTAATATCTTATCTTTTATTAAAAATTTAAATATATATATATATATACATTTTTATTTTTACTTTTACTTTTAATTGATCTATTTATATTTGACATGTCATTGCATATTTAATATTTTTTTATATTTTCTCAAAATTTACTCAAATTATGATTTTAATTTTATAAATATTTACTAATGATTCTATAATAAACCTTTTTTTTTATTATTAAAAAAATTTTGGTACCAACTTTTAATATGATTGTGAAATTTACTCTTTTTTTTCATATTAAAAAGTTGTTTAGATGTTTTTATAATCATGTGCATTTTCTTACATTTAATGCCTATTATATTTAAGTATTTTTATATCACATATATATAAAAGAATCATTTAAATATATATATGGCTATACGCGTCATCTTATATTTAACCTTTAACTAAAAGTTATTTAGATAAAATAAATATATTTCAATCATTTTAAGCTAATTTATATAGCAATCTATAATATCAATATATAGTTTACAGTATCTTGATTTATTATAAGATTGATAAAGAGAATAAAATATATAATTTTTTTTAAAAAAAACTTATTCCTTTTTAAAATTATTAATTATAAAAAAACAAACAAACAACGTTTTAGGAAGAACTACGTGACCCTGATTTTTCATTCTAAATGAAAATACATAAGAGTAAGGTTAATATCTTGTCGGGTCAAAATAAACTTTAATTTAAAGTTTATTTCTATATTATAATATTTTATTTGTTTATAAGGGAAACAAACATTATAAGGTTATATTTATTTTGCATATTTAATTAAAGGGTAACCGTCTTAGGGCGGACGTTGTTGGGTGCTAATACCTTCTCTACCTGTAATCGATTCCCAAACTCATCTTTTGTTTTGAAGATCATTTTTGGTTTTTTTCCGTAGTTTTCCCTAATAAACTATGGTGGCGATTTCTTTATTCCCCTAAAATGGGGTGGAATTTATACATTCGCAGGTACCGTCGTGACCCCTGGTTGCGATAGATGGCGATGGGTTCGGGACTTGATTACATGGGGTGCAAAATAAATATAACCTTATAATGTTTGTTTCCCTTATAAACAAATAAAATATTATAATGTAGAAATAAACTTCAAATTATTATTGTTAAAAAAAGAAAAATATTAAATTAAAGTTTATTTAGGCCACACAAGATATTAACCTTACTCCTACATATTTCCATTTAAAATGAAAAATTAGGTTACGTAGTTCTTCCTAAAACATTATTTTTTTTGTTTATGATTAGTAATTTTAAAGAGGAATGAGTTTTTTTTTTTAAAATTATATATTTTATTCTCTTTATCAATCTTATAATAAATCAAGATACTGTAAACAATACATTGATATTATAGATTGCTATATAAATTAGCTTAAAATGATTGAAATATATTTATTTTATCTGAATAAATTTTAGTTAAAGATTAAATATAAGATGACGCGTATAGTCATACATATATTTAAATGATTATTTTATATATATGTGATATAAAAATACTTAAATATAATAGGCATTAAATGTAAGAAAATGCACATAATTATAAAAACATCTAAACAACTTTTTAATATGAAAAGGAAGAGTAAATTTTACAATCATATTAAAAGTTGGTACCAAAATTTTTTTAATAATAAAAAAAAGGGTTTATTATAGAATTATTAGTAAATATTTATAAAATTAAAATTATAATTTGAGTAAACTTTGAGAAAATATAAAAAATATTAAATATGCAATGACATGTCAAATATAAATAGATCAATTAAAATTAAAAGTAAAAAGAAAAATGTATATATATATAAAAAATGTATATATATATATATATTTAAATTTTTAATAAAAGATAAGATATCAGGTATTAGATGATGCGCGTGATCCTATTTAACCCTTATTCTTCTTATGATAAAACTACCATTGTAACCAAATATATAAATTTATTTAGGCAAATATACTTAATTAATTCTTATTATATAAAAATTATTATTCAAAAGTCGTATATTAAAATTATACTTTATATGATCGAATACTAACTATAAAATGACATGAGTAGCCATATATATAATTAGATGATCTTATAATAAAATAAAACAAATAAGAAAAGTTCCAATTAAATAAAAATAAAATAAAATGAAATAAAATTAAAAAATTAATGTAATAATACAACAAACATTTTCATATAATAATAGATTGAATATTATATTTAAAACTAAATATCCGTAATTTGAAATCAAATATAATAAATTAATTTCTAGATTTTTTTTTTGATAAATAAATATTCAATCGATAAATGAAATGAAACTAAATAAATGAGATAATGATAATAATAATACAAAATAAATTAAATAAAAAATAATAATAATAACACATAATTTAAATTCTTTATATTAATTTAACTATATATCTAATTATTGCAAATTCCAATACAGTAATGAAACAAAAGAAAACTAAAAAATTGGACCCTTTACTATTAACCTCAAATAAAATAAAGGACAAAACAAAAGAGGGAAGGGAAGGTACTATAAGAGAAGGGTTCGTGCCTTTCCCCGATTCAAGAATGAAGGAATCTAATCTTTGTTCTATGTTTTGGAGTAAACTAGTCACCGCTGTGGTATATGAGTAAGTGATCTGATCCTATGCGCCTTTCTCCTTTTAGTGAAACCAACCTTAGCCCGTGTTATCATTATCATAACAGCGCCAAGTAACTTCATAAAGTAAAAAGAAAAAGAGGGATATGATTCGAGGGCTTGAATGAGAAAAAATAAGGGTTAGTTTACTTCCATTCCAGACTTCTACATCTATGAGGCTTTGTGGTGTTGGGCTGGATATGGGGGGTCCTCTTATAAGTTGTAGCATTGAAGGCTTAATTACTCCGTATAGACACATCTAGACTACGAAGCTAGGACAGTGGGTAAGAAAGATTCTCACGTAGAAGTAGAAGGGATGATTTCATTGAAGCTGCGGGCGGTGGGTTGGAAAAGTACAGTAATCTACGTCAATGGTGATTGGAAAACTCTTTACTCCCTAGCCCCGTGAACGAAACCGATAGTCCCCAGTGAGTAAAGAACACCCCTGTGAAGTTAAGGGCTTTTTGGGTTGTCAGGATTTCAATGCGATTTATGTTTTTGGAAGAATAGTGGTGACTTTTGCCCTCTCGGCCAAAGGACGGCTATGCGTGCGGCGGCACCACCCTTGGTTGGGGAATCAGAAGAATTCCACCTTAAAGAAACTTACCTTTTTTTTTTTTAAAAAAAATAATTTCCTTTTAAACATTCAATGCAGGACCTACTACAACAACCAACATAAATAATACAACAAAATCTTGAATTAAGAATTACCTATAGTTCTCCTTATGCCTCTTTTTCTCCAATAAAAAATGACGCCCCCTCCTCCTTTCCTTTTTTTTCCTAGTCCCTATATTTACAGCAGACACCCCCTTTTATTACATATCCCCTTCCCGTTAGGTTAAAATATTTAGGTTAATTTTCTTTGGGCCACTAGTTCAATTGGTTTGGGTCTCCCTTTCTTTTTTTTTCTTTTTTAATATACTTCATTTTTTATTTGGGTCCCTTTTTTCTTTTTCTTTTCTTTCTTTTTATTTATTTATTTATTTTATTTTAAGAAAATAGATAAATATATAATAGTAAAATAAAATAAGTAAATAAAAATAATTATTTCTAAAAAATTATTCCTATCTTATTTTTAGTGATCTCTAACTTTATAACTCTCTTTTTCTTTATTTAAAACATTATCTTTTTTTTAATGATAATTAAATAATAATAATAATAAAAAGTATGTATATATATATTTGTATTATTTTTTTTATCTTCCGGACGAAATTGGGTGTCAATAGAGACCTAGATGAACACTACTATAAAGAAAAATCTCAACTCTATAAAAATATAAAAAATAAAATAAAAATAACATGGTAAAATAAAATTAATTGAAATAGAACCTTAAATCCTAAATCAAAACAGAGAAATAATAGAACATTTATTCTGTAAATATTGAAATACATAATAAAATAATAAGTATAAAATTGAAATCAAAATAGGAAAGATAAAAGATGAACAATTAAAGAGTAAATCAAATTAAAAAAAAAAATACTATTTCGAAATGAAAAGAATGATTTAAATAGAAGGTGAGAAGATGTGGTAAAGATGAATTGGAATAAGGATTGATAATGTGATAACGAAATCATAATGAAGAAATTTCTCAAGAAAAAGGACCTTAAAATAAGTTTGACAAAATGAAAGTTATAATAAAAAATGTTAGATTTTCTCTTTAAAGTAAAATTAAAAATATAATTATATTTCAATAAAGTATTACGATTAGATTTGGTTTGGATCGGTTCTGAAATGTCAAACTGCAATTCGAAGCAAACCGTTCGATTTTAGAAAAAAAAATTAAAGTGATCCAAAAATTTGTGTTTTAATTGATTATCAATTTTTTGGATCGATTTGGTTCTAAACACCCCTACTTGGGAGTTTTGTTTCGAAGTTGCTTTAAGTTGTGCTGCCTTAACTTTTATCTAAGTTGTTTATCTTATTTCATAGATTAGGTCGAGTTCTAGTCGTAGATTTTTTTTATTGTGACATTTGTTAAATGTTTGTTTTTTGAATGATTATTCACCTAGTTTGATGAAAATCATGGTATCACACCATAAGTAAGTTGGTATGGTACCTTATTGGTGGAGAATTGAGGCGTGTAATGGTATCTGCATAGGATTCTTGGGATTTCCTTTGCCCTATCTTTTTTAGCTAGACTAAGCTTCTTTTTAAGCTTGTTTAATATGATTTATTCACAACCTCAATTGGTTCATTTGTTTGGGGATTCTCAAATGATGATACCCTTTATGTCAAGTTGTTGTAGAAATTGTTCAAATCCTTTTCTAATGAATTTCCTTCCCTTATTTGTGACTATTATGTATTGATGACTATGTCAACAAATCATATTTTTTCAAGTGAACTTTTGGAGTTGTTGTGTTATACAGGGGTTATACTTCAATCCATTACTAGGGATTATACAACTACAACTAGAAATTTGACATGACTTTTTCTTATAGGGAATGGGCTGAATATATCCAGTCTTCATACTGGGTAGGGCTAAGGAGAAGTGATGTTATGTAACTCTTTAAAGGGTATGTTATGGATAGGATCGAATAATTTCCATGTTTTACATTTCTCGATGAATTCCTTAGCGTCCTTTTTGTTACCAAGTAGCATCAAGAGGGGGGGGGGTGAATTGATGGAATAAAAAATAAAACTTTAGCGTTTATTTAATTCAAATTTTAACCCTCTTGAAATAATTAGTCTAGCAGATATTTTATAAAGCGCAACGGAAAAATTAAAAGATAAGGAAAAGAGAAAGATAACACCAGAGATTTATACTGGTTCGGGTTAAACCTTTAACCCTACGTCCAGTTCCCAATCACCTCAACCTGAGATGATCACCCACTCTCACTATCTTTAATTAATCAGAATTTTACAACCACTAATCACAAGTAAAATATGCAAAATAGAAAAACTAAAGATTGAGCCTCACTATCTCTTGAAACCCACAAGAGATTGCCACACCTTCCTTGAGTCATACAAGGAATGAAAACACCTTCCTTGAATCACACAAGGAATGACAACACCTTCCTTGAATCGCACAAGGAATAAAAACACCTTCCTTGAATCACACAAGGAATGAAAACACTTCCTTTGAACAACCTCAGAGGATGAACATAAACAAGGAAAATATCACCTGGAGTGAAGCTTTCAAATTGTAGCACCTGCTCTGGTCAGAGTATCCTCAAGATTTTTCACAGAAAGATTAATGCACAGAAAAATATTCTCACTTTCAAAACATTAAATTTCGTGGCTCAAGATACTCAGAAAAAGTGTAAAGCTTTTTAGAAAACAATGTTGTAAAGAATGTATCAGTCAGGTGTGTTTCTGAAAAGCCCTGATATGCTTCTTAAATAGACAAATATTCCTAAATAAAATAAAATCTTTATTTTAATTCGAAATCATATGTTTTACTTTTTCAGAGCCTCACAACATTCACAAGATAAAAATCAGATACTCCTTTAATTGTTGGAGGATTTTTTACAATGTTTATTTTTTAAAAATCTCCGAACATAATCGATTATATTATGGAAATAATCGATTATTGCCGCAAGCTAAGTATTTTCAAAATCCCATAATCGATTATTGCCGCAAGCTATGTATTTTCAAAATCCCATAATCGATTACATAATCGATTATTGCCACATGCTATTTAATTTCAAAATCCTATAGTCGATTACATAATCGATTAATCCAGTGTTTTATAGTTTTTCGAAAAGCAGTTTTCTTGAGATAATACTCTAAGCTGAGTGATGATTACCTTTTGATATCATTCACTCTCAACTATAAACTAAGTCTTCTATATCTTTGAGCTTGCTTCCAACTTGAATTTTTTTAATGTCCTGTTCTTGAATTTCTTGATCATTATTAAAATGCTTGAATTGCTTTGATGTCCTGATTCTTGATTTTCTTGATCATTATTAAAATACTTGAATTCTTGTGTAGAGTTGTCCAATCTTCAAATAGTGGTAACACTTTTTTATTATGGGCAAGTAATACCCAACTCAAAATATTCAGGCAATCATGTTTCTTGCTCTTGAATAAATCCCAAATATCATTCTAGAGTTTGGTCATCACATAAGTGGTTTGATCTTGATCGAAACATTTGAGTAATGGTGAGGATAAACTTTGTTTAAACAACTCACTATTGTGTATTATATAGCAAGCTACTTTTTATCATAAATTTCTAGATGCTAAGGTATCCTTGGTTTCTATGCCATGAGATAAATATTAGATGATTGGCGTCATCCAATTTAGCATTACCTATTCATAATGAAAGATTAAGTTGTGATCCTAGCTTGGGGAGTACAAAGTTACTTGTATAAGTGTTTTATGTTGTTCATACATTTTAGTACTTGTCAATTTGGATAATACACTAACTCTATTGTTTTGTTCTTGCGGATCATACGAAATTTAAGTTCTCTAAAATTTTCCAAAACTTTTTTGTAATATGATAATTCTTCTAGATTAGGGACTTCTTCTTCTTAAATATTTCACTGATTTGGCTAGTAATGAGCTTTGAATTACTAAGATATCAAAGTTTTTTAACTCACATTTCTCTAGTTAATTTCAAGCTAGCTATTAACATTTCGTACTCAATCTGATTATTTGATTTGAAGAACTCAAACCTTAGGACTTGTTCTATGATAATATCATTTGGTCCCTTCAAAATGATTCATGTTGCACTTCCTTTTTCATTGGATGATCTATCTATGTTAAACATTCACTAGTCATATTATTTGTCGAGTTTTGGTAGTTTGACTAGAAAGTCGACAAGGAATTATACTTTCATTGGTCCTCAACTTTCATACTTTAATTTGAACTTTTGTTGGAAGATCATAATACTATTGCAAGGTTGACCCTTTTAAGGTTTTAGGAAAGACCTTACAGCAAAATGAATCAATATATGAGAATACGCTAAGTTGTGTCAAAGAGGATTGGAGGTGCTTGTATGGATCAAAGACTCCAATGTACTTCTTAAATATAGTTGGTCATCAACTTGAAGGAAGTGGTTTCTCAATGATGTTGGTGACAAAGGGTTAATGGAGTGTTTCCATTAATGGTTGAAGGTGTGTAGTTTCTTGGTTAACTTTGACCTCTTGATTCCAATCTCAAGTTACCATGTGTGTGGCTCAAGAATAGGTTTCTGCCTATTGAACTCGTTGTTTTGTTTTGGAGCATGAAATCAAGTAGGTGCTCGAGATTCAACTTTATTATTTTTTAGTGTAGTTGGTTCTTTTTCATCCCTATTAGTCTTCTTTGGAGGAATTCAAGACTTTATTGAGGGTTAATGTTGTTATCAACTTAGTTGGGAACCTTACATGAATGCTTTGTTAGTTTTTGAAGTTACTCATAAAGATCTCTAAGTTTGTTTTGGTATTATTTTTGAATCTAATCATTAGTTTTCTTTTATAAAACTTCTAACTTCATATAAGATTTTGATCATTAGTTTGGAGGGTGTTGTGAATCTATTATTGAAACTCCTCCATATAAGTTCTCAAGGTGTCCATCTCAAGTACTTATCAATTTGATTAAATATGAGTGTAAACCATGAATGTATGACTTAAGAAAACTTTTACCAAAACTCCATAATAGACACTAAAAGTTTTTATCAAAAAATAAGTAAAGTTAAAAGAATGGGCCAATAGAATAAATGAACCAAAACCCTTATTATAAGACGTCATACTCTTTTATAAAATAAGAAAGATGTCCTATTAAAAATATTTTACTATATTTAAGTTATTAAAATTTTATATATAAATAATAATATATAGAGAAAATATTTGAACAACAACTATATAATTACGTTTTTACCATTTTTTTTTTAATTATAGACTAATGTGATTCTCAATTTCTATTTTCAAGATTTCTTTTTTTATATTTTTAGTTTAGAGGCTATTGTAAAAAAAGTTTCCTACTACAAGTTTAGGAATCAAAATGAGAGCGGGAATCTAAATTATTCCATCTTTTCAAATTATATTTCTTTATACACTCCAAAAAAAAAAAAACGTATTCTACCCTCCATTTGAAATAACTTTTTCAACGTAAAAATGATATGCAAGTGTCTTTATTTTTTAATTCATGAAGAAAATCCTTTCTCAAATAATCTTGAAAAAAGTGTTTGTTTATGCATCCAACAATTTTCTTATAACACCTTCTATGTTTCGAAATAAACTTTCCAGTAAAAAATAGATTTCAGAAAGTTCAATCTAAAATGCATAGAAGGTGGTTAAGAAAATTGAGGGGTGCAAGAAGTTGGAGCCCTTATGACCCATGAAAGTCCATATCGAAACTAAGGAGGAGGTCCAATAGAGCCCAAATGCATTAATTATTTTGCTCATCCGTTTATAACAACGAAGCAATAAGAATCAGTGAAGCGAGTGTCGCTAGCAACTAACATAACTTCCCAACTGGTCCTTTCTTCCCGCTTCTTCTTCTATTCTCTGCACTAAAGATTTTGCAGAAACAACCAAAATGCGAAGCTCCATAAACCTCTGGATTGTGGTCGCACTCTTCGTCCCTGTGCTCCTCTCTCTCAGAAGCCCTCGAGGCGAAACCCAAACCCAAACCACTCCTTCTTCTGCTTCTGCTTCTTTCTCTGATTCGTCTTCCTTCTCCGTCAAGCTGGCCAACACATTCCACTTCAATCAAAGGATCCGAGATGGGTCCAATCTAGAATACGATTTCTACAGGGACACGTGCCCCCAAGCCGAGGGCATTGTCCGTTCGGCGCTCACGCGCATCTACTTCGACCACAGGGACGTTGCTCCTGCTCTGCTTCGTCTCTTCTTCCACGATTGCTTCATCCAGGTCCTTCTTTTCTTTCTAGGGTTCCTTGTTTCTGATAAAGTTTGTACTTTCAATCGATATCTCGCCAATGGAGTATTTTATGTTTTTCTGTTTCTTGCTCCCAAGACCGTGAATTTAGAGTCTTTGCGATGCTAATTCAAATGGGTCTTTCTTGATTGCTTAGGTTTTTCTTTTGGTTTCTTAGCTTCTCTTGATTTCTTCTTCTAACTTTAGAGGTTCCTATTGTACCATGTACTGTGGATAAGTCCTCAAGGACAGTGCTCTAGGACGTCTCGGGACATTATATTTGTACTTGGATTGGTGAATAATGAATATCCTAAATTTTGATCATGATCTTGTGCTGTAGCGTAGATCGTTGATTTTCACTTTTTCTTTGTACAGTTTAATTTTGATGGGTTAAAACTTTTTGTAGGTTAATTTGAAATTAGATAGATAAGAATTTGAAAATAATTATTACAATGGTTAATAATCTTAGCATTACGGGTTATTTATTATCGAATGACATTTTAAATAGTTTTTTATGCATGCAAACAATTTCTTATTAGACTATTTTGCATTTGGGGTGTTGATGAATCAGGGGTGTGATGCATCGTTGCTGTTGGATGAGAACGATAGTGGTAGTAACCGTTCCGTGGAGAAGCAGGCTGTGCCAAATCAGACACTGAGAGGTTTTGACAAAATTGACTTGATAAAGGAGGAGGTGGAGCAAGCATGTCCAGGTGTTGTGTCTTGTGCTGACATAGTTTGTCTGGCGGCAAGGGATTCCGTTCTTCTGGTACATATTTCATCGTTTACACTTGACTTGGTTGCTTACTATATCCTGAGTTTCCATATATTTTAGCATTTGCTATTCTGATTGTGTTATAGAGAGCAACTAGAGTTTGGATTTTAAATTGAAGATCTAAATTCTGATGCATCTTGACTTCAATTGCAAGTTTGGATTTTAAATTGAAGATCTGAATTCTGATGGATTGGTCCTCCTGTTTCTCTATCCAGGGACTTATTAGTCAACAAATAATATACCAAAATGTATTTAGCAATAATGATGTTTTGATAATATTTCTGAATTGGTTTATTACTTCATTATACTTTTTTTTTGGTTACTCAAGTACCATACTTCACCTTTCCAGATAGTGATGCCAAGTTCGTTTTCATGCTATATTTCCCAGATGATTCATGTATAGGGAAAGCCAATTATGAACAAGTTTACTAGATCATTTGGTTTTGTCGCAGGTCTTGACTCTTTTTTGTTTTGTCTCTCTTTATGTCACTTTTGTGCTTGGCCAATCATGTGTCTGGACATTATCTTCGATAGGATAAGCAATTAATCTTTTTCTTCCTTAACTCTGATATATTGATATCATGATCAGGGGTAGCTAAGTCTTTAAGAATACCACTTTTGCTACATGTACTGCTCTTATTAAAAGTTCAATATCATTGCACCTATGATATGTTTTCTGCACATGGCAATGGCAGGCTGGTGGGCCTTTCTTTCCAGTTTTAACTGGCAGAAGGGACAGCCATCAATCTTTTTTCGAAGAAGCAACTGCTCAGATTCCCAGACCTGATGATAATGTTTCACGCACACTGCATCTCTTTAATCTCAGAGGATTTAATGCAAGAGAAACTGTCAGCCTTCTTGGTAGTGCTCTACTTTTGTTTCATCTTAAATATATTTTGCTCTCCATTCTTAGTAAGTTGTAATCTAGTCCTCATAATATTTTGTTTCTTTCTTTATATAGCCTCAGTACCAAACGTGTTAAGTCTATGTGTTCGTTTTTCTTGCTTTTTGGTCACCCAAATGAAAACATATGATTTGTAGGATAAAAAAGTAAGCAAATTTACACTTAATATCATGGGCTATATAACTGACTTCACCTAGTAGGATAAAGCTTCTGTTATTGTTATCCATGAATGGAATATGACTAATGGGGTGGATTGATTTGATTGATGATGATGTGAAGGAGGACACAACATTGGCAGAATTGGTTGTGATTTCATTAATCAAAGGCTGTACAACTTTCAAGGCACAGGACAGCCAGACCCCAGCATACCTCTTGATTTCCTTCGTCAGATGAGGCTAAACTGCCCAGAGAGCAAGAACTCCAGCAGCAATGAAAATGAGTTAGTCACTCCAAAGCCAATGAGTACTGATGTTCACTCTAAACTGGGGATGTCATACATGCAAGCACTGTCATCTTCAGTTTCATCAGGTTCATCATTTGACACTCACTACTATCAGAGCCTGCTAAGAGGAAGAGGACTACTTTTTGCTGATCAGCAACTGATGGCTGAGGAGAAAACTGCCAGATTGGTCTCTGCTTATGCTTCAGATGATGGATCAACCTTTCGCATGGACTTTGCCAGGGTCATGTTGAAAATGTCTAATCTTGATGTTTTGACAGGACTTCAAGGTCAGGTTCGAATCAATTGCTCCCAATCTGTGACTTCTTGAGTGAGTATATATGTGTACACTTCGGATATTAATTCTTTTGTACAGTTTGGTATACCAAGTTTGATTCCTGAAAGAATATACATTTGAGGCTAGTTTTGGTCATCCAAAGTTTGGGGGTGAGTTGCCAAAAATTTATGGATTTGACACATTGTATAAGATGTTTAGTTTGTGGAAATGTTCTTTCATTTCCTACTATTAGAAAGAGAAAAAAGAAGTCCCTACTATCGTAGTTGTAACAGCTGTTTTGCATTAAAAGTATCAGTCCATCAAATATATATCATCATATTACGAGGTACAACTTTGATTCATACCACCAACTCACGATATTTTACATTCACTTGATAATATTTTTAATAAAAAAAATTATAATCTTATTTTTTTAATTAATGAGATTCATTTACTTGTTATTTTGTCTTAAATTTAGAGTGATTTTTTATTTTCGTTCTCCAATTTCTTTTTTCTAATTTTTAAAATTTGCATATATTACTTTTAATGTTTCGTAATGAATTAGAAGGATTAAAAAGAAAAAAAAAACATATTACTTTTAATCTTTAAAATAAACTTGGGAGACGAAAATTCCATTGAGAGAATAAAAATAAGAAATTTAAGTTGAGAGACTAAAATCAAAAGTAATTCAAATTTAAATGACTAAAAATATATAGAAAATTATATTTAATTTCTCTTATATTAAATAACACTCACATTTCTAAATAAATATCCACTTTTCTTAAATTTTTTAATAAAATAATAATTATACCCTTCTAATTTTTAAAAGACATTCATTTTTTTATAAAATTACACTCATTTTTCTTATGTTCTTTATAAATTATATTTCATTTTCGTTATTTTAAGTTTAATTAAAAATTATAAAAATTAAAAATTTTAAAATATAAAATTAAATAATTTTTATAAATAAAATTAAATAATTTAAGCATACAAAAATTATATTTATCGTTAAAGTTTTTCCAAATAACATTTATATATATATATATATATATATATATATTTAAAAATAGTTATATGTGTTTGATCAACCTATTAAAGTGTTAGTTAGGTTTTTTCTCAATTTATTAAGGTGATAGACTTTTAGATTTTTAGGTCGATTTATTAGAGTGTTAGGCTTTTGATTAGTTTGTTGAGATGCTAGAATTTCGGCTAATCTATCAAGGTGATAGGCATTTGACCAACTTGTTGAGCTCTTAGTTGATAAGTGTTTTTGGTCGAGTTGAGTCATTAGGATTGGTTTTCAAAATTAGTCATGTTTATATGTTATATAACACTGAGAAAGGTATAAATATGTGATTAATATGGTGAGTTATGCTAGAACAAATTTAATGAGATCTTAAATTTAATTAATTAATTAGGTCATGTAGATTACAAGATTAGGTAGTGAGGAGTCTATAGGGGATGTTATGAGAGATACTCTTAGAATATATTAAATAGTGAAGTATGTTAGAACTCCACTCTCTTGATTGAGTTTGTTAGGCACAAAGAGGACAACTCCATCATCATCTTCAAGTTGGACTCATCAACATAATAATGAAAAGGGCATAGTCACAATCACCACTACTTCAAGTCTTTTCTCTCTTTATGCACAAACATCTTTCATTTATCTTTTTTTCTTCTTTAATTTTCATCGTTTAATTTTATTTATTTCATAGAAGAAACTCACTTGTCATATATGTATTTCTTCAAATGATCAAGTTTATTTAATACACGCCACCTTTTAGTCAAATGTATAATTTAGTTAATGAGAGATGTTGAAAAAATCTCACATTGAATAAAAATAAACCTAATTATAATATATAAGTGAAAAATAAACCTCAACTTCTAAACCAATTTTGAGGATGAGTTAAGTTCATAATCACTTTTATATGGTATTGGAATCACGTTAATTGTAACATCCCAATTTTTGAGAAACAAATATATAATATAATATAATATATATATATATATATATATATATATATANTATTTAATTAAATAAAATATAATTGGGTTTAGAAGATAAAATAAAATATCTTATAAAATAAAATATTTGGTTATAAATAGATATTGTGAAATTATTAATATTTTAAAAGATATTATGAGATTATTAGTATTTTAAAAGATATTATGAGATTATTGATATTTTATAGAAAGATAATTTTGTTAATATTTTGAAAGATATTATTAATTGAACCTGTTCTTCAGAAGCCCGACTCTATCTATATAAATAGGCGTTATACCCTTTCTATTCTTCATTCAAAAATTTCCCTAACGTTTGGGGAAAACCTTAGAGGAGGCGACACGTGAGGAGTTGGGCGCACAACATCTAAAGACGTCGCGTAGCATCTAAAGGCATTGTGGAGCGTAATTCGAGGTAAGAGGGGGAGTGGGGAATGTCTCGCATATGGGATGCATATGAGGTTTTTGGGTAGAGAGGCAACCCTTAAGCCTCATAGGATTGTTTATTTTGAGGCAACCATAAGTCCTCAATATGAATTTGAAGGAATTATCCTATATTTATAAAAGTTGATGTTTTTATAAATTATTATAAATTGTTCTTTTTATAAATTATTACAAATTGATGTTTTTATAAATTATTATAAATTGTTCTTTTTATAAATTATTATGAGTTGTTGTGTTTATAAATTATTATAAGTTGTTGTTTTTATTACAAGTGGTTGTCTTTGTGTATATATAAACAAGGTATATAGGCTGGAAACCAGTTGTTAACATCCCTTCGTTTGAAGGTCTAAGGTGCATTCTGGTATAACAACGCCACGTACCACTTTTCTTACTCATAGTTTTCCTCTTTTACAACAACATTTAAATATAACTGGAGATACTGGTTGAAATGTGATAAAAAGTTATAATTAAACTATTTAGTTATGTGATGTGTGATTTGGTGATGTATTGTGATTGTAATTGGATTGTGAAATGTGATATTGTGAAAATTTCAGTAGAGTATTGAGAGACTCATGAGTTATTGCGTTGTTTGCGAGTTTGTGGTGTGTTTTGAGAAGTCTAAGCGATGGCTTAGCAGTGTGAAAATCCAAGTTATTCTTGCTCATTTGTGAAGTCTAAGCAGAGGCTTAGCAGCGTTAAAATCCAAGTTATGCTTGATCATTCGAGATGTGTTATGCATTTGTGTGTTGCATTTGTGTGATCATATTTCATTAATTCATTCATACTTTTGTTGGGGGTAGATGCGATCTATGAAGGAGGGTCTTTATGGTCTTCTACCTTGACCTTGGGGATTTTAGAACAGGGAACCCCTCATTTGAGAGTTGAAATGAGGGGCCACCACGGCCGGCTATACTATCCCGACTGGCTCCTGTTAGACTCGTTCTAGTGAGAGTGGATTGATAGGGTCCTTAGATCCGGTCCATGTCCTCCTGGACTACTCATTTGCGTTTGCGTTGTGATGGTACCACATGCATTTAGAGATAAGAGCATAAGAGCATTAAAGCATTTGAGTTTGTGATTGAGTGTGTATTGATGTGTGTGATGCCTTTTGTGTGTGTGATGTGTGTGATTAGTCTACCTATTTTTCTTATATGTACCTAACATATGTGAGATATATTCCTCACTTGTGTGGTTGGTGTTTTGTTTGGGTTAAATGTTCTTATAGGTGAACATGTCAGTGATAAGGACACAGAAGAGTTGAATGAGAAAGCTAAGTCTCCTAAGCCTTGATTTCGTAAGTGCTCTGATTAGGTGGGAAGTCGGGGAATGGGAAGATTATTTATTTTAAAGAAGTATATTTAAAGTTTATTATGTTTTGTTAATAAGAACTTATAAAGGCTATGTCAACGCCTAGTAATACTTTATTTTCTATATCTTGAAAGAGTTATTATTGTAACTGGATATACAGTGGTGGTGTGAGAGTGTATGTCTAGAAAAGTTCTGGCTAGGAAAGATTTGGTATTTAAGAGTGTCCGTTAGTGACCCACCTCTCTTTCCTGGGAACTCACTGGGTGTATCGATTCACGGTCTACCGTCATTGTTCTAGTTGGCAATATGACTCAGAGTAAGAGTTTTATTTCGAAATTGTATTTCCTTGTTTTCATAATTCTTCTTTATAAAATGAATATATTTGAATTCTTTTACTTTTATCCTTTGTCAATTTATATTTATTAATTGAAAACGTTTTAGGGTAGAAGGGTGTTACATTAATAAGATTGTTAGACTTAGATTGGAGCCACTCAATCCAGATCCAAAAACCTTACTAATAACAAGAGCTTTACATAGCGACCCATTAACAACCTTATTAATAATCAAACCTCCTCAAGTAGCAAAATTTAGACTTAATAATCTTATTAATCATACTCTAATACCATGTAAAAAGTGATTATGAATTTAACTTACCCTTAAAATTGGTTTAGAATGTAAGATTTTCTCCTTACTTATTATATATTTTTCTTTTATTTATAAAAATTATAAATTAACATATATAAAAGATCTTACAACTATTCACACATTATATATACCAAGTGAATTAAACTTCTTAATTTAATCTACTCAATATTAGACATATTATTTCCTCAACTTATTATATGTTAAAGATAGGAATACCAATCCAAAAATATCATGATTTAAATAATTAAACTAATATTTTGTTTTGCGTGCTCGAAATCACAATACATCATAAACGTTGTTAATTGATAATAAATAGTAAATAAAATTAGCTTTAGTATGTTTCTTATTCACTAAATATATGATACTAATTTCTACATTATATTTAAGTGAAATAATATGCACTTAAAATTTTTTTACGATATTAAATATTATTGCTTTTATAGATGACATATATAATTATAAAATAATTATTTTTATTTTTTTAAGATCTTAAAACATATTTACATTTGTTATTATACGTAAATATATTAACATTAGACTAATTGGAGAATCAAGAGCCTAACAAGAAAACTAGAATTTCACAGTGTAAAATCATAGTTATACAATCTTAGGGTGAGACTAGACTTAGAATTTGTTATGTAAGATTATGTAAGCATTGTAAAATTCATCTAGTTTGATTGAAAATAAATTTAAATATTCAGATGTAATTTCATTGAAATTTCAATAAAATCAATTAAATAAAATATAGAAAATCACACATTACACTATAATAGAATAAATAAACAAAGACAAGATGAACCTAACGGCGTTAGTTATCAGTTTTTCATAGCCCATAAGTCTCATAGTCTGAATGAGGTTGGCCCAAATTAAAACTCTGTAATGATGAATAACATATTAAGAACCTCCAAGGTTAAAAAAGATAACAATGACAACAGAATTTGGTATTATAAAAAAAAAAAAAAATTCTCATTTTATTCCAAAACTGAAATATATTATAATTTTATAATAAGTTCAAGTTTTTATATTCCAAATTTATATCAAATTTGTCTCAAATTTTAAAAATATATATTTTTATAATTAATAAACTAAACATATAAAATATAAAATATAACTTTAACACTTATTTAGTTCACTTAAATATAATTTTTCATTAAAATCTTTTATATACAAGTATTTATATTATAGTTCTACCATTAATTATGCAAACTAAAAAAAAGTGTAGATTAAAAGGAACAAAGTTGATTTAATTTAATTAAATAAAATATTTCAACTTAAGTTTTGATTTTAAATATTTTTTTTTATCTTAGTTAAAAAATTTAACTTCTAAAATATAATAAATATAAGAGTAAAAAATTTTTAGTCTTTATAAAATAGGTAATATATTAAAATAATTTTTATAATTTTTTTAGTTAGTTTTAATCTTACAAAAATTTAAGAATATTATTTGAATTTAATTTTTTTAATGGAATTAAACTATTATAAATACGAGGAATAGAGGTGTTATGACATTAGAGTTAGATTTCTATTTTTATTTTGCACTAATTCGTTGTCATTGTTTTCGTATGATCCTTTCTTTAATACTATCAAAGACTCTTTCTGTAACGAATAAAAAATATACTTATTTTATATCTATAACGGAATAAAATCTACCTATTAATTATTAATAATTTCAAAATATCATGAAATATAAAACATCTAAATACATAGAATATTCATTTTATTCAAGTTTATCAATTGAAAATAAAAAAGTCTTTACAAATACTCATAATAAATTGAAAGTTGCAAAATTTATTCTTCAGCACAAAATTAGTTCCTCCTTAAGCAAAACTTGAAGCTATTGTTTAACTTTCACCTGCATTGCTATCTGCTCCCGTGTAACGACACGATCATCGCAATATCAACAAAACCACAAACACAAACAGAAAGGGTAAGCTAATGTAAACAAAATCAATCAAAATATATATCATTCATAATCTCATCCTCACAATCCTTTATCTAAATATATTCAACTATTCAAACTATCATAGTCATTCTCAATCACACACATTCATCACACTCACTCATTCACAACACCTAATATTCTAGACATCGGAAAATTATATGGAGTCCTTAATCTCAGAGGCTAACACCTAACATACAGTTACCGGGTCATAAACACAACCCCTTCAGAGTCTTTTTCACCTCATGATTGCAATCCCTTCGGAGTCTTTTTCACCTCAGGATTGGTAATCCCTTCAGAGTCTTTTTCACCTCAGGATTACACGCCTATCACCATTCTGGTAACCGCATGTCAGGGTGATTCCAACACACACCTATCAAAGAATTTGATGGATCCTCCCACCTAGTGATAAGTGCAGTCGAAACCTCCATCGACCTCCACCACATGGTACTCTTGTCTATGTGACTAGAATCCCATTAAAGTCTGGATACCTCTTTCAGAGACATCTAGAATTCCATATGTACACTAAAACTACACCAAATAGTAACCCATGGTAACTATGTGGCTCACACACAACAACACAATCCAATTTACAGTTCATCACAATCTCACAGACACACTTTTATCTCAGGCACACAATCATCTCATCTCATTGGCACCACTGCCATCACAAATTTATTTGGCTCCACTGCCATCTCAATCTTATTGGCACCACTGCCATCACAAATCCTTGTGACCTCAATCACAATTCACAAAAACAAAATTCACATAATTATCACAAATATCATCTCACAATCAAATTTCAATCACAATACATCACCAAATCACACATTACATAACTCAATAATTTAATTATAACCTTTTATCACATTTCACATATATATATATATATATTTTGTTAATATAGATTAGAACATGAATGATTATCCAAAAAATATAAACTTTCGCTCAAATAAAAATATTTTCGAAAACATTTCGTTCATCCTCACAGACCTTTATTCACTCAAAAATTCAGAACTTAAGTTCTACATATTATTTTCATGTGAAATAAAATCCATTAGTTAGATAACATTCAGGTCTAAAAATTTTATGAAGGACACTTTTCCAAATTCAAGGTACAAATATGTCAAAAGGGGTTCACAAGTTAAAAAAGAATATAATTCCAGACAGTTTGACCTTTAATTACTAAAAAAATCATAACTTGAGTTACACAAGTCCGTTTTATATGAAATAAAAGCCATTAGTTAGCTAACATCTATATCTACAACTTTCATGAAGACAATTTTCCGAAATTCTAAATAAAAATATACCAAAATTCTAGCTCAAGCGAGGCTCTCCTCGCTTAAGCGAAAATCAACCCGGGAGCAGTCCCAAGGTAACTTGCTTGAGCGAAAAATCCTTCGCTCAAGCGAAACATTCGACGTCCAGAGTAACAAAATTATCATTAATCTTAATTCTCAATCCTAATTCAATCCTATTCAATCTAATTACGCATCATCTCATTTAATCAAATACCAATACCGAATAACTCAACAGTTAAATCAATAATAACAGAATTACACCATTAATTCATACAAAGTTAACTAATAATTCAATTCATCCCTAATTCATAAATAATCAAAATATAATTAGCTTCTCTTACCTTTAAAATATCTCAAAACGTAATTCTATTCAGATAGAATTAATCTACTATTTACGCTCGTTCCCCTGGTGTTCTCAGATTTTCAAAAAGATAAGAATTGAAGGAGAATTCTTAGAATTGAGATGAATTGGAGAGAAGGAAATCAGGGTTTTCTAAAAACAAGAGTGAAAAATAAGAGGATTAGGGTTAAATAAACTATTTATAATCTCTCCCCTTTCTAAATAATTGGACTTAAGGTTTACTCAAAGTTGGGCTCTCAAACTTTCTTATTTCTTGTTATGGTTAGTATTCCATGTATAATCATAGACTAGCCTAATATAGTAACCTTTGAGAAATGTTAGGCAATATCCCACCATCCAAATTATTTACCAAAACATTTAAGAACACTACACTAGGAATTATAGAAAGATTAATGGAAATTTCCCACTCAAGTTATTAGTAAAGAGATTTAGCATTTTTAGGTTTGGTAGATTCGTCAAAAACCCATGTATACCCATAAAGATGGTTGTGTTTACCAACAAAGTGTTTGCTTTAAGTCAAGCATATTTAACTTGAAAAAATTGTCCAAACTAATAGAAATTTCTAGTGCAACTATTGCAACTAACATTGAGAAGCATCAAATTATTCAAATAACATAAATAGTAATTGATTTACAAGAATAAATCTTTTAATTGTATTATAGAGTTTTTTAGAATTAAAGTAAAGATAGACTAATTCACCATTCTTGATGATTCTTGATAAAAAAAATATTTTAAGGTTTATTGTGATGCGTCACATCAAGAGTGGAGATTTATGTTGATGTAGGAGAAAAAGGTAGTTGAAAGTTTATAAAAAGAACTATCTACTTATGACATGGAGTTAGTAAAAGTAGTGTTTGTCTTGAAGATTTAAAGATATTATTTGTATGATGCTCAGTTTCTTGTATTTAGTGATCATAAGAGACTTAAGTATTTGCTGATCAAAGGTAATTAAATATGAGGTAGAGAAAATGGATGAAATTTTTAAAAGATTATGACTTTCAACTAATGTATCATTCTTGGAAGACTAATGTAGTAACAAATGTTTTGAGTAGGAGAGGAGTTATTGCATCAACATCAATGGTGAAGGAATTAGAATTAATTAAATAGTTTAGAGATTAAATTTAGGAGTGGACATGTTTTCTAGTCACATTATTTGTATCAAGTTAGTTATAATCATTCACTTCATAGAGATAATTAGAGAGAAACAATTAGACCCTAGCTTGAGACATACTATGGAGTTGTTGGATATTGACTAGGGTAAGGATTTTGTGTTAGGAGCTGATGGAATGTTAAAATTTAGAGAAATAATGTGTGTTCCTACAAATGAGGAACTAAAGAGAATGATTATAGATAAAGTTCATAAGAGCCAACTTAGTCTGTATCCTAGTATGACTAAGATGTATCAAGACTTACAAGAGTCCTTCAGAGTCTAAATATGAAGATGGAGGTTTCTTAGTATGTCTTGACTTGTCTAACCTATCACAAAGCTAAGGTTGAGCATCATAAACCTAAGGAATTGTTACATAAGATAGACATACCTGAATGGAAATGGGATAACATCTCGATAAATTTTGTTATCCATTTTCCATGATTGATGATAGATAATGATGCAATTTGGGTATTAGTAGGCTGACTAACTAAGAGTGCACATTTTCTACCTATGAGTCTGAGAATCTCTATTGAAAAACTAGTATAGTTTTATATTAAAGAAGTAGTTAGACTACATGGAGTGCCCACCAACATGGTATTAGAGAGGGATCCTAAATTTACATTTATGTTTTGACAAACTCTACAAGAGGTTTTTTTATCATCCTTAAATATATAGGTAGTTTAAAAGGACAATCCAATCACTAGAGGATTTGTTGAGAACTTATGTGTTGGATCATCTTGAAAGTTGGGACGAAATGTTACCTCTACTAGAGTTAACTTACAACAATAATTTCCATGCAAGCATCGAGATGATAACTTTTGAGGCTTTGTATGGAAGGAGATGAAAAATCCTTCTCTATTGGTATCAAGATGAAGAGACAATTTTAGTAGGACCTAGATTACTTCAATAGACTATAAAGAAGGTTCACCAAGTTTAGAAGAGAATGAAGGCTGCTTAGATAAAATAGAAATCTTATGTTGATCAAAGAAGGTATCTTTTAGAGTTTACAACTAGAGAATATTTTTTTTTAAGGTTACACCTATTACGAGTATAGGGAGAGCTATTAGATCTAGAAAGTTGTCTCTTAAGTTTATTAGGGTATACTACATCCTTATGAGATTCCTTGCCTCATTAGTTGACTAATATGTGCAATGTATTTCATGTTTCTTATTGAGAAATTATATACTTGATTAGAGTTGTATTTTGGAATTGAATGATGTGTAGATTAAAAAGGATTGCCTTTTGAGGCTAGGCTATTCAAGATTAAGGATTTTTAGATCAAGTAACTTAGAAATAGAATCATCAATATGGTAAAGGTGTCGTGGGATGCTAAGTTTAATGATTTCACATGGGAATTGAAAGAAAGCATGAGAGAAACTTATCCTTTTATCTCTTTCTTAATAAGTGAATTTTTGGGAATGAAAGCTTTTCTTGTTGGGGAGAATGTAAGGGTTAGATTATTAGTCTATGAGTAGAAATAGTTTAATTAGATGAAGAATGAATATTTTATTAATTAAGTTAAAATGTTGTAAATAGAAAAACTTAACTATTCAAATTTCATTTACATAAAACTATCATCTCTCTTAAAAACTTATATCCTTTAGATTTTCTCTAAATTTATGATTTTATTTCTCATTTCTTTTAGGATCTAAACTCACATCTATGAAACTAGTGAAAAGTAGAACAAGTTCTACATATCAGAATTTTGCTTAGCGTAAGTTCACTTTTCCTTATTATTTTTTAGTATATGGGAGTAGAAACTTGCATGGGGCATCAAGAGTGCTTACATGTGTTTAAGAGGAAAAATGAATCTTTACTAACTTAGGATCATAGCGATGTGTTTATTTTGTTGATTAGAGTTTGTTTGGAGCAGGTTTTGACTTCTTGTGTGTTTGAGCAAATACTTTTGGAGGAAATTACTTGTAGAAAGCTAATTCTCCTAATAAGAGAAGTTATAATTTTTAGTAATTCAAATAGTATTTTTGTTTGAATTATTTAGAAAGTGTATGTTGATGAATTATTAAGTGTTCGAATACTTGTTTTGAGTGTCTCTTATAGTTAAAGTTATGCAATAATTTGATGAAATATGGTGTAACTTTGATTAAAGCTAAACATAATTACGGCTTGTAGGTAAAGTGATATTTTTAGATTAGTTGCGATGAAAAAATATGGTTTTTGAACTTAAACTAGTTTATGAGGTTTTAACATAATATGATTTGAGAAATGAAAACATTATTAAGATTATCAGCTTATAAATATTGAAACACTTAAGCTATAATAGTATTACATGACAATATGATTTCTAGTTATTAGTTAAATTTTGGTTGGAATGTAGAGTTTCCAAACTTTAAAACTTTAAGTCCTTATTAATCCACATTGAGTTTAAAATTATTACATTAAAATTTTAAGTAGTAAAATCTCTATAATAAAAATTGGATCAAGAAATTGAAGATATGAAAATTGTATGTAACTTTTTCTTACATTTCTTACTCAAGGGACTTGCCGCTAAAGAATTGTTGATAAAGGTTGGGTTGATCTCAACTCCACTTTCGCTTAGTGAGAATTTGTCGTTTGAGTGAAAAAGATTTAGAAAAATTGGTTTTCTCATTACCTTGTTTTTGCATGAACAAGAAAGGTTTTAAATAAAAATAGTATCACTTGAGGGAGATTTTACTCACCTAATTAAAAATAGTTAGGTTAAGAGATTATTTTTTTTCATTATAATGCATGGATTTATTTCTTATATGTTTATAAGCAATATGTTATGTATTTGGGTGTTCACGACTTAAATTGGTTTAACTTTTTATTAAATATTCATTCAAATTAAATATAAAAATTAAATGTGATTTTTTAAATTTTAATTTAATATAAATTTTGAACTAAATCAATCCAATATTTTTGTAAATTATTTTGGATCGATTTTGTAATTTTTATTATTATAATTTTTTAATATATATATATATATATATATTATTACATATTTTTATAATAAAAAATTGTTAAATATAAAAAAATTTTATAATTTTTTTTATAATTATTTTTTATTCATAATTTTAATTATTTATACATTTATAAATAAATTATATAATTTTATATTTAAAAATTATAACATAAATATGTTATAAATATAACATAATAAAATTATAAATTATTTTTCAAGAAACATACTTATGTTGTATATTTATTAATTGTTTTTTGTTTTAAAAATATAATTTTATATTTAAATATAATAAGCAGTTTAATTTTATTTATTATTTAAAAATTAAAATTTAAATCAAATTATACAATTTTAAAAAAATAATATTCAAAAAATAAAATAAAATAAAAAATTAGTTTTAATTGATTTCTAATTTTTTAAATCAATTTTTTTATTGATTTGGTTTAGAATATTCCTATTATGTATTAAAATATTCATAGTACTAATTTAAAATGGTATTCTCCTTTATATTTTTTTTTATTCTTTAATTATTTTACAAAATTAAATATGAGTTAAAGTTGATGAATATTAAAATATGATTGATGTTGTATTGTGATGTGAATAAAATTGATAACAAAAAGATATTTTGATTATTATATATTATTAATATAAGTTAGGTGTTGTTGGAATGAATTATATAAATGAATTAAAGATTCAATATGATATATCCTAACTCTACTAATATTGAAATCATGTATATAAAGATATGAAGTCGTGGGAAATTAAGTGAGATTTCTTTATTTATAGTTTGAAATGGTTTTGGTAGTAACCAATTTTAAGAATTTAACCTACAAGATGAAGTGGATGAATTCCAATGATGTACCTTTGTATAAAGCACTTATGAAAGGTAGTGTGATAGGTGAAAATTTCTGAACTCCAAATTCTAAGTAAAGAGGATCTGCTAGAAGTCATTGGACATAAATGAATGATGTGTTAATGTGTGACCAAATAGGAAAATTAGTGTGTTGATTGCTTGATAGAAGTAGATAAACATAATGTAAATTAAATTATTTGAATCTAAAATTTATTTAATTTTTTAATACTAACTTAACCTATATATATTTGTGTTTGAAATTGTAATGAACATATTTTGTATATGAACAAATTAAATTTTAGGTGATAATATTCAATAATGATGAATTGATAAATAATATAACGAAAATATATTTTATTTTATTTCATATTAATATTTAAAATTTGAAACATATAATTAATTAATATATATGTAATTAAGAATATATATATATATATATAACATAGGTTTAATAATAATATTTGTCAATCAACAATTTAATTTATATATCTTAATTAATAACATGAAACATTACATTAAGAAATTAAAATTTTGAACAATCAAATTACGAAAATTTAGTTAATAATAATAATAAATACATGTAGGTAGTGTGAGAGAAGAAAAATTTTAAGATAAGAAATGTAACCTAAGAAAAAATATATAATAAAAGAAAGAAGAGAAAGAATAAATGTGAACCTGATATAATTTTTACCTTATCAATGATGATAATGAAAGGTGAATAATAAAGAGAAGAGAAAAGTGGAACGCATATATTTAAGAAAAAGAAAGAATTTATAGTAATGTTTTTTTAGAAATTATATAAAGGTATCTTCATTCTTATGTTTAATATATTAAAATATATTTCCTAAATTTATTTATTTAAATATATGTTTACCTCCCATCAAAATAAAATATATTTTTATATTAAAAAAATATTATTTAAGAAAATAAATACATATGAATCGATCCGTTTTATAAAATTATTTTATTAATATATATATTAGGGGTGTTTAGAATCGAACCAATCTAAAAAAAACCGAAAATCGATTCAAAAAATCGCAAACCGATTAAAACCGTAAGTTTTTGGATCACTTTGGATTTTTTTTTTTCAGAACCCCGCGGTTCGATTTGGTTTGCAGTTTGGTATTTTAAAATCGAACCGAACCGAAGCAAACCGTAATTATTAAATATTAGATTTATTTTTAATTTTATTTTGCAAAAAAACTTATTGTTGTCTTTTACAACTTTTATTTTGTTAGACGCATCTTAAGGTTCCTTACCTGAAACTCTCTTACTCTGATTTCATTATCTGATCATTAACTCTTATTCAAATCCATCTTCACCACACCATTTCCTACTAAGATCATTTATAAACTAATACTATAAGTATATGAAATCTAATCAATATTATATTTTTATTAGTTTATTATTTAAAAAATAAAAATAGTCAATTATTAATAAAAAAATAAAATTTAAAAAAAAAATTGCAAAAACCGATCCAAATCAAACTGTTAAAATTTGTTTGGATTGGTTTGGATTTTTTTTTATTTTAAATCGAACCAAACCGAACCGCAAATGATTTTTATATTTGGTTCGGATATATTTTAACGAAAAACCGAACCAAACCGCACCGCGAACACCCCTAATATATATATATATATATATAAATTAAAATTAATTTTATTAATATAATTTAAATTTAATAAATATATATTTTATTTTTATATTTATTTTATTTAAAATTTATTTTTTTAATTTTTTAATTAATTTTTTAGTTTTTTTAAATTAATCAAAATGGTGTCTACTGTTAAAAAAAAAAATTAAAATAATAATCCATTTTAAAATATAAATGAGATTGGAAGAAAAAAAAATTACTCATAAGATCATACTAAACTAGGTTAAACAAACTCATTATTTTAATCAAAACAAACTATTTTGTATTCTTAATTTTTGTTCTGATTATCTATATATAAAAAATTAACAATATGTACAATCGTGAATGGATTGTAATAAGCTGAAAGGGATTAGAGAGAGTAATAAAATCCCTTTCACTATACCTAACTCGAAATATTTTGTGACATAAAATGTAACAAATTTGCTTCTTTAGCCCAAATCCTAAGTAAACGATTTGAGATGAATGTGTGAGTAGGGGAAGTGGTTCATAGAGTCAACGTCGGTGGATAATAAGGTGCAACAACAACTCATACTTAGACTGAATCATAGGCCCTTGCTTCCATCAAATCAACATCTATCTACCTTGGATGAAATCAACGCTTTACTTCTAAGATTTGTAAAGGCACATCAACAACACTGTACACTCACTGAAGTTCACTGCTCAACCTCATCATTGATTACAATACTCAACCTCATTTCAACACTTCCCATTCGTATTTGGTAGACTTATTGTAATGAGCAAGCAGCGAATGATGACCGCACCCACTAGGTAGCTCTAGTTTGGTAAGATCTTGTCCCAATCATTACTTTGTCCTATGCATCACAACCACCAATTCACTTCTCTTTTATCATTATCTCATTTCCCTCTTCTTTCTGCCTTTTATTCACACTATTAATATCTAAAACATACAATTTTCAAACACTACACATTTATCTTCTAAAAGTCAAATTGTTCAACTTTGATGATAGTTATAGAAATAGAGATTATTAAATAATGTAATGTCTTAAAAAAAAATCTCATTTAAATAAGCTTTCATTTATATTTTGATTATTATTAAAATATTTTGATGATTTTTTTATTAATAGGATATCGGGTAATTTCTCGGATATTTCTAAACTATTTTAATTAAAATAATTTAAGTATAAATAGTAAATAATTTGGAGGCTCCAGATTATCTTAAGTTTGACCTAACCACATATTACTTAAGCATAATCCGTGTCATTAGGACAAAGAACGAATCAACTATCATCCTAATCTAAGTCTAGTGTTTTGTCTTATTCTACGAAATTATAAATAGATAATAAATTATGAGGTAAATTTGGATTTTCTTTTATGATTTCATTGTAATTCATATACTACTTTTGGAATATATACTAATTTAATACTTTTGAAATATATACTGACTTAATCGTCGGAATGCAATTAACAGATAGTCTCTCGCCCAATAAATGAGAAAATGAGTGACAAGAAAGTCTCTTTAGAATACTCAATCTTAATTTTAATTTTTTGGTAAAAATAATTTCAAACTTGAGTTCTAATGATGAAAAGAGTTTTATCATCCATATTAGTTCTATTTAACTTATTTAATTCAAACACAATGGAGGGGTGTTCGACAGGTATCCAACACACCACTTAATTGCTGTCTTTGCTTCTTAGGTCATTAGTATCTTGTCAAGTAATATTAGGTGTGTCTCCTCTTTTTATCACGTTTTGTTCAAACAAATAATTAACTTGAGTAAATGTTAATGATTGTTAGTTCAATTAATCAAGAGTTGATTCAGGTGAAATAAGGAAATAAGTTTTGTAATTGGAAAAAAAATAAATAAAAGTCATTTGGAGAAGTTAGTTCCTTAAAGTTCACTTGACTCAAAGTAGGATATCAATGGGAAATTGACTTGGTAAAAACAACATTTGTGGCTAACTCTACATGCTACAGTTCTAGTCTTGTACACTTGCAAGCTTGTTTAATTTGAAATTCTCCAAAGGTGTGGGGACATGAAGAAAAAATGTCGCAATAGTGGCAGTAAGTGGAGAATATCACCTACCCACTTTCATCGTGTATGATAGTTGTTGTTTACCAACAATTTATTCAATACATTATACTGCATTTTTGTGCTTCAATCTACAACCTGTTCTAACTTGATTTAGGAGGGATACATAAAAACCATCATATATCAAATAGACCTAATCTGCTTGATTAATTTATCATAGTCAGTACACCTACTAAGTAAATCACAATTTCATGATTCTCAAATGGACTTGTTTTCCAACTACTGGTTTGTATTAAACTAGTGACTAGTATTTTGAGGCCAAGAGGGCCATAATTGGATATAACCAAAGTCTAATTCGGATTCTGGTCTTGTCATATCATCAAAATCAAATGCCTGAGTGTGGGCCATTTCTGGATCAACTGCATAGTTCTTTGGTAGGAAATTATCCTTGTTTGACTCCTTTATCTCACCTACTACTCCAAACTCTTTGTCAAAATCATGGGACCACTTCCTGGCTTCAACATCCTGAACACCCTCTTCTTCAAGAATGATGTTTTGGATGGCTGGGAACTCACCTAATTGGACTTCATTTGATTGAAAAGATCCGAGGCTATCATCATCTAACAACTTCCAAAAATCATAATCTGGTTCCCATGGAATTTCAATCAGGTTGTTTGGTTTATCCACCTCTTCTAATATACTGCCAACATCATAAGGTCCTAGGTAGGATAATGGAGAAGCCAATTGTTGTTCTGGTTTGTGTGCAACAAGCTGGCCTGCATTTACAATATTTGACTCAACAGAATATAATGAAACCGATAATGAAGAAGCCAATTGTTGTTCTGGTTTGTGTGCAACATTCTGGCATGAGTTTTCAATATTTGACTCATAAGAAGATAACGAAACTGATGATTCTTTTGGATCATCATTGATGCCAATTAATTCATTGCACACTTGTTTTTCTGAATCCTGCTGAATCTTATCTTCCATTGATAATTTCTCAGCTTGGTCATCAAATTCATTATTATCAGGTGTCGTGGTCTTTGGTGAATTTGGCCTCTCATTTGAGAAAAATGACTCAGATGAAGAGGAAGAGGAGGAAGTTATTGTTGATTCTGGCTTGGATTCATCTGCACTTGACTCTGAACTTTTTTTAGGAGACAACCTTTTCTTTAAGTGGGTGTTCCACACATTCTTGATCTCATTGTCTGTTCTACCAGGCAAACGTGATGCAATCTTTGACCACCTGAAACCAATTTGTGTAGAAATCATAATTAGATAATATAGTTATGCCACAAATGGAAAACAAAAGCCAAAATAACATTACAAGTAATTATCTTTCTGGTTTGGGACATAAAAGACTTACTTGTTCCCCATGGCTTTGTGTAACCTTATTATGGTTTCCTCTTCCTCTGGTGTAAAATTACCTCTCTTCACATCAGGTCGTAGATAATTGATCCATCTCAAACGACAACTTTTTCCACATCTCAGAAGCCCTTAATAACATGCAAATAATAAGTGTAAGAGAAAAATTCGATAACATCAACACTAGTATTAACAGAATCAAATATTAGTATTTCCAATTCTCTAACATATTGGTTTAGAAGGCATGAAAATTGCATACCCTTTTATCAAATAATACTCTTGTATAATCAGAACTGCTTCCAAACACTAATGAAGTTACATGGTATTGAATAATATTTATATTCCTATTGTACATATAGTTTATAGACAGTAGTACTTGTTTATTTCCTTATTGAATTTTACAGTTTCTGGTCCTGTGATTCCTCTTGCCCATTTGTGTATTGTTTAATTTAATCACTCTTTTTATTTGCCTCTACCATTTCAGAGACTAATTGAAACCAATAAACACCAAAAAAACCCAAACAGCATGAAACAATAGTTTAGCTACTTTAAGGAAGGCAGGAAATTAGGCATAATCCGTAGTAGGAAACATCAAAATTAAAAGAAGTTCCTTTCTTTTAAGTACTTGAAACTAAATATTTTTTCTGTGATGATGGAATCCATTACCCTTATGTCAGAGTCTTATTTGTGCAGTAGTGGTAATTTTCCATTTATAGCAAACAATCATGGTGATGGATGGGCCATATTAATGGTAGGTGGACATGCATTATCAGAAATTAGTCATTTAAAATGTGTCATATTTTCATTGAAATTATAGGTAAAAGGAGGACCCACAATTATAGATGAGATAAGTGACCAATGCATCAAATTATCTTACTAACATGAGGGAAACCAAAAGTCACCAATTTCTGCCAAACTATTATTTTTTTTCTATTGTAGGTTAATCATTTTATTTAATCTGAATTAACATCAGGTAGCAGAGAATTGCAGTTGAACGAGACAAACAGTGGAAAACAATGCAAATGCAGAAACTGGATTTATCACAAACAGCAGGCTACCATAGAAGCAATAATGCAGATGCAAAATTTCTATGGTCATGCACTAATGAAAATTAAAGAATGGAGGATGGAAATTGTAATTCTCAGAGTTCACAAAATGAATGAGATCAAACATCAAAAGAGAGGTTGAAACTTGAAACCAATATTGCTTATTAAAAGATTACCAAAATTACTAAGACAAATCATCCTCTAATCACATACCAACATCTATAATCAAACACATACGCATACACACATTTAAGAAAGATGTAATTACCTGCTTGTTTTGGGAGAGCACGCCAGTTTTCATGGCCATATTTCTGGATGAAAGCTATGAGTTTAAGGTCTTCTGCAGGGCTCCAAGGACCTCTCTTCACTTGAGTCTTATCACAGCATGGTGCTCTTCCTTTCCCCATGATAATCTCCTATCACAATTTTCACAACCCTTTATTTGTTATTATTATGTATATGCACTCTTCCACTGTTATGCTATCTGGTTTTTTCTCTCTCATATACGATCACTTCAATTATGCATCACTAATGTGTCTCCCTCTGCCTATATATACTAGCTGGTGCAGAAAGTGAATGCTCTCAATGAAATGAACCCACAAGGGTCATGCCACAAGTTAGTATGCTGAGATGCTATGCAATAAATAGAATGAAATCTGAAGAGTATTTTAATATAATATCTATCATGCATGTATTGTAATAAATAAATATCTGTTGCCTATTTAAAATGAAATCTCCATAACTTGTAATTTTTTTTTTTAAATATTTTGTATTTACACAATGATTTAGGATTTTGTGGTTTGTCTGTTTTTTTGGAGGTTTCTTATATATACGCGTTGGACTACATATGAAAATTGAGATCAGAGCCACCAACTTTCTGAAAATTGATATCACTTCCCTTCTTTATGATGTCAACATTCTCCTAAGTTCCAACAGACCCAACTAAAATAAGGTTGACCTGCAAAAAAGTTTTTCTGAAAATTAAATTTTGAAATACAAATTTGGCTGATTATTTCTACAAAGTTAATGGTAGTGGTTAAGTAAAGTTCTCTGAATGTATGACTCCAAGATTTCAACTCATGTCATTATCAGTAGAGTTTATCTGAGATTATAATAATTCACTTCCACTAGTTTATCAGTGGTGGACGATAAATTACCAATTATGCAGATATAGTAGTATTGTTTATATAAAAATTGTTTACTGAGAGCAGTGAAGCATGCATATTAAAATGATGCAACACTTTGGTGTCTAATTATGCAGAAAATTCAATGCTTACAATGAATTTGATCCATATTCTTTCTTTCTTTTTTTCTTAAGTTCAAAATTGGCATTAATTCTCAATCCAATATTTCTAGATTTGTTTTAAACTTCTCAATCCAATACCTTTATCTTTCCTTAAGAAAAATCATGAGATATCTTCCCAATTAATAGTAAATATTGACAGAAAAACATCATAATTTTGTAATTTCTGATTTTCTTCCTAAAGTTGTCATTTTTGGTGAGATAAAATTTAATTTTAGATTTTAGTTCCCTTATGTGGACTATATATATATATATTTTTTTTCATCTCCTCGACATGCTAATTTTATATATCATAATAGATTTATTTCTGTGGTTAAGAAAGATCAAATTTAAAATAATTAGTTTAATGGAATAATTTAATAGCCTTAAGTATTATAAGTAAATTCTATTGAATATGTATATGTTTTTAATACGTGTTTAATGTTTTATTAATTTCTTGCATAATTTTTCTCTCATTAGACACATTTTGGTCAGTTATAACCTTTTAGGATTTATCTATTCAAAAGTAATTGTTTTAATTAAAAAAATTAAATAATTAGAGATATTAATTAAAAAATTAACAGTAAAGATAATATTGTAATGGAATTTTAACAGTAAAGATAATATTGTAATGGAATTTAAGAACATTTATAATAAAATATAAGTTATTTAACTTTTTTCTTGATCTTCTCATCCATAGCTGTAATTCTTCATATTTTTTTTCTCTTTAAATTAAATATCTTATTTAGAGAAGTTAAATTTGAGATATTAATATATATTTTTTATATTGAGGTATTAAGACTACCTGTTATGATGTTAATTAAAGTTTCAAAGTATCTTATCTTAAAAAAAAATTAAATATATTCATATTCCTGTATATTTTGTCAAAATTAATTTGGGTTCCTGTATTTTAAAATTTGATTAATTAATTCTTAAATTATAAAAAATATAAGTTTAATTATTTTTATTAATTTTATGAAAAAAAAAATGTTACTTAAATTCAAACATAAAGAACTATTAAAATAATATTTAGTTATTTTATCAATTCTATTAAAATTAAAAATTAATATCAAGTATTAAATTTACATATTAAAAATATTAAAATTATATTTTTTTTAAAATAAAGTATCAAATTCATTAATTTAAAAATATAAAAATCCAGAGATAAATTTAATATATATATAATATATATATATAAAAGAATAAAAATATTTTTTTTCCTAAAAGAAAATTAGTGCTTCCTTTTCTTCTTCATTTTACTACGATATAAAATATAGTTTTATTAATTTGGTAACTTTTATTGTGGGTCACAGTTTTCTGTTGAAATAGCATTCTAGGGTTCAATATCTAAGGGTTAATAAATCATCAAGAATTAACTCAGAACGGATAGATACATATATTAAAGAGAAAATAAAAAATAAAATTGCGTACCTCATAACGAATAAAAATAATTTTTTATTATTTTTTTTCAAAAGTTGTTAAAAAATAAGAGGACCACAAATAATTGAGGACCCTTTTTCTAATAACTAATATCGAACAAAAGTCGAGTTGCATTTTTATCCTGTAGTTGAGTGTGAGATTATAATCTCCAAAAATTTTATTTTTAACAATTGAAAGAGTTTATTTTAAACAAGTCATTAATATTACCCAAAATAAATAATTCAATAATCTCACTCTCTTAATAGAATTAATCCATTATTTCAGTCATACAGATAGTATAAATGCAATAATAATATCATAAAAAAATTAATATATTAATTATAGTTAAAACATATAGTCTGAAAAATATTAATTACGGTTAACGGTATGATATAACAACGTGAAAATAAATATAAAATAAGAATTAATTATTTTTTAAAATTATATATATATATATATATATATTTCAACTGGTTTATTTTTATATAATTTATTTTAATTAATTCCTATCAATCCTCTTCAAAATTAGCTTAAAGAGTTTATATTATATTTTAATCCATAAGAGATAATAAAAAGTTAAAAAAAAAAAATAGAGAAGAGATCTATCCAAAATAATTTGTTATATATTGAAGAGTTTCTTTTAAATAATTATAACTAAGAAATAATTTTTGTAATTGAATATTACTTAGTTTTCTATATATTTGAAATAGGTTTGAAATTAGAAGAGATATTAAAAAGAAGTATTGAAAAATATATAAGTAGCAAGAATTATTATTTAAAAATAATATTTTGTGACAAATATTTTACTTTTCGTTATTCTTTAAAGAATATATATTGAATGAAATATATTAATACATAATATTCGTGATTTGAAATGTTTGATTTTATAATTATTTTAGAGTTTTCGAGTTTAGATATTTAAAAGATTGGATTTTTTATTTCAACTGCAAATACTCATTTTTGACATTTAACAGTTACGTACATCATCTTTTTTGTCACTATGCAAATGTCCAGAAAGATGTTATGCGATGGGAAACTTTTTAAAGTTTAGAGTTTTGTCATTCTTTTCTAATCTTACTCAATTTGATCTAACAGTATATATTGTATACTTCAACAAGCTCTCTTTGAAATTTAATTAAACAAAATTAAAATAAAAATTAAATATTTCTCTATTTAAAAAAAAATTATAACTTTTCTTATTCTCTAAAAGTTTCTCAATTTCTTAATATCCAATATCTTTATTCGTCTTAATTTTTTTGTCTATTATTTATTTTTTTCAAGTTTCACTTTACTATTGATATTTATTTCTTCAAGTACTACAAAGTCACTAGTGCAGTTCATTTTTATCCTTTTCCATTCTATTTTTCTCCTCTTTATCTTTACCACACAATTTTCTCTTTTTTGTTTTGTTTTATAAAATTATTAAAATGTCTTAAAATTCTAATCCAATACCAAACTCCACAATACCTATGCTTTCCAAAAATGCTCTAGGAAATAGGAGTGATATAGCTTGGAAGCATTGTATTTCATTTGGTGGAGATACTAGGAAACTTCTCAATGCAAATATTGTCAAAAAGGTAATAACTAGGGGAGTTTACCGTTTGAAACATCACTTAGCAAGTACTCAAAAAGATGTTGGAACTTTCAAGAATGTTCCTAATGAAGTAAAGAAGGAGAAGTGAGAAATTGTATTTGATTTACAACAAAATTTGATGAAGAAGTCAAATCTTAATAAGTGTTAAAGATCCCACATTACTTAGTGATATGGCCAAATTAATGTATATAAGTGGGGGCAAACCTTACCTCATAAGTCGGTTTTATGAGGTTGAATTAGGCCCAAAGTCCACTTCTGTTATGGTATCAGAGTCTATCCTAACAAAGTTGTTTGGCCTATAACACCACCCCTTACCCACATTTGTCTTTGTGAAATATTATTGGTCTAATGGAATGTTTAACAAAGATGGTGAAAGATGAGAATGAACAAACTTTGATTGATGTTCAAATTGATGATTTCAAAAATTGAGTTACATATTTTGGTTTTTCCTTAGCCACTAGGTCAATTAATTTAAAGACTCCAATAGATTGGTGGGACTCTTATGGTGATGAGCATTCAGAACTCCAAAATTTTGCCATTCGCATATTAAGCTTAACATATAGCTCTTATGGATGTGAGCGTAATTGAATTTCTTTTGAGATGCTAAGTTTATATAATATGAATTCAAATATATCTATATAATAATATAATAGAATTATTAGTTTATTTACTTATCATGTTTATCTTTTTATTTATTTAGGGTCCACACGAAAAGAAGGAATAGATTAAAACAAAGTATAATGAATGATGTTGTTTTTGTTATGGCTAATTCAAAATTACCTAAAAAGAAGCAAGTAATCAAATCAGTTCAAATTAATATTGATGATTATTCATTTGATGATGAGTGAAATATGGAAGACGAGCTTGGAGAAACTTGATATGGATCAAATTTGGATGTAAACAACTTGGAACTGGAAGAAACTACACTTAAGGAGAATGATTTAGACATTAATGATTTGAATGGTGAAGGAGATGAAATTGGAAATGATGGAGTTGAAGATCTCTTAAGTGATCATGATTTTAACTTGCAAGATTATCTACTTTAGATGATGAATTATTGTTTTGTAAGTAGGATAGAACTCCTATTTGATAACTGAAAAAGATTTATCATTTTAGAACTATGATGGGTTGTTATATAATTACATCTATTAACTTTAATATATTATATTTTGTGTATTGATGTTTAATTTAAATTCAATTATGTGGTATATATATGAATTTTATAAATTTGTAGGATCTTACTATTCGTATTACGATATTTCGATTTAGATTTTCTTTTATGATCTTGAATAAGATCTCGATTTTGACTACCTTGATATTAATATCAATGTAATATTATAAAAACTAAAAACACTCACTCGTAGAACCATGGAAGAGAGGATTTATTGAAATTTGTATTTAATAACTCATTGCTATGCTCTATTGATTTGTTTGGAACATCCATTAAATATTGAAATTTTGTATAATGCAATTGTAAATTTATTATCACAAAATATCTTTGTTGAAGTACCTTACTTTTGATGTATTACTTCCAAAATTCTTCTTATCCACGTTGTGTAGATTGCACAACTAATTATTGAGATGTATTCTATTTTGGCTATTGAGGTTAATAATTGGTTATTTCTCTAAAGACCATGATACTACACTACTTCCAAGATAAAATACATATCTTGATGTGGTTTCCCTCATTTCTACATCTCTTATCCAATCACTATTGATATATCCAACAAGTTTTACTTCACTATTGCTAGCATAAAAAATTCCCTCAGTCAAAATACCTTTGATGTATATTCTTTTTAGCTCTTTACAAATGACACATACATGGCTCTTCCATGAATATGCTAAGCAATCCTACTCCAAATATAATATTTGACCTTATTGGAATCAAGTATTTAAGACTTCTAATCAAACTCTTATAATAAGTATGATCTACTCTATTATTATTAATGTCACTTGTCCACTTCAATTTTTTTTTTCAACTAGTGTTGAGACTAACATTAAACATTTCATCTTAAATTTCTTTAAAATATCACTAGTATATTTTTTTTAGATATGAAAATCTCATCGTCTTGTTGAATGACCTCAATGCCAAAAAATAAGAATTAGGCCTAAACTTGTTGTTTCAAACTGTCTTATCATAGCCTCCTAAACTCTACAATTATTTTGAGGTTTTTGCCAATAAAAATTAAATCATTAACATAAAGACACACGATAAGAGTATCTCTATGATCAATAAATTTCATATATAAAGTATGTTTAAATGGACATCTTTGAAAATTGTTTTGCACGAAATATGAATCACTTTTCTTATACCAAGATCTTGGTGTCTACTTCAAATCATAAAGTACTTTCTTCAATTTGTAGACTTTATCTTCCTTACCCCCAATCATATAACCTACAGGTTGGTCAACATATTCTTTTTCCTTTAAAGTATCATTTAGAAATACAAACTTGACATCCATTTGATATATATTCTAATTATTTTAGCCACGATAAATATATTCATATGAATTGTACCTAACTATTTTGTTCGAAGAAGAATTGATAGTGTTAGGTTGGTTCGAGATAATTTGGGAGATTGTGCAAAATATTTTTTTTCTAACTAAGAGAGCTTGGTTGACTCGGCTAGAAATTGAAAATAGGTGATTTCCTATTTCTTAGGTGTTTGATGGTTGGGTTAGTTTATAAATGTTGACAAGGAGATGAGGTGAAAGTATTACCTAGTTTGGAAGGGATCTTGGTGGTTATTTAGTAGTTTCTTGGTTTGGATGGTGATCTTGGATGATCTTGGATGATCTTGGTGGATGATTGGTGTGCATCTAGGAGGAAGATGATGACTCTATCTTTTTGAAGAAGGAAGGGTGGTTGCATGATGGTCAATGGATGGATGAAAGATGGATAGGAGGAGTTGAGGCTAATGACGTTTGAAGGAAGAACATGTGGGAGTTTTCTGGAAACAAGACAAGAAAGAGATATTATGAGAGAGCATGCTTATTAATTATTTTGTAGAATTTGTTATTAATGAACAAAAATTTCAAATTCAAGAAGTCAATGCGGTCAAATAATTAAGGATACATTTTTAATTAATTCTTCTTTTTCTCTACATTTCAAGAAAAATCCTAAACCTAGCTATTGTGTAGTATGAATAAAAAATCCTTATCCCATCTCATAACCACAAGAAAATAACAAGAATATCAATTCAAACTAATAAACATGTCAAATCCTAATTGAGACTAAACCTAAATCGATAAATTACTTAAAAAGATTTTACGCTTTATGATGTTAATATATAAGACTAACACAATAAATGGTTTCACCACTATTAACTTACCAATTTATTTATTTGTAAATTATTTCAAAAATTAGTTAAGACAAAATGGTTTAACGATCTTATTAAAAATCTAAAATAATCATAAATTCAAGTCTTGATATTAACAAATAAAAATAAGTTTTAAATTTCTCTAGTGTCTAATGTTTATAAATTATCTAATCAACTAGAAGTTCAATATTTTATATATAATATTTAAAAATTATTAGAAATAATAACTTCATTCAAAATATTAAATATGATTAGATATTGATTCTAGCTTTTTATAATTCAATTTTTCTTATACATTCATTTCAATAAATAATAAAAACATATCCCAAATACATAAAAAAAATGTTTATTCTTAAAAAAAAAAAATAACTTTTTTCAACGTACCACTAATTTATATGTTAGAGAAAGAAAAATTTTCAATATTATTATAAATTGGATATAGACTTTCATGCAAAAGAAAAAAAATATAAAAAATTAAGTGATCAATTACAAACTTTTTTATATTCAAAAATTTTATTCAAAAGTTTTAACTTAATAGTGTTTATAAAATGATTGTAGTGTTACGTGAGTTTTACTTATTCTTTTTATATTTTTAAGAATCAAAATTCTTTATATAAAATCATCTTATTTCTATATTATAAAACTAATTTATAAGATAAATTTTGTACAATTTGTGATATCTCTAACGTGATTGTTTTTTTTTTTTTTTTAAATTACTTATAAAAATGTAACTATTATTTGAACATCTTTCTATATAATTCTCTTTTTCTTCAAAAATTTTATATTTTATGAGTTAATTTTACAATAAAATATACGATACCAACATAATAAATATTTTTAAAATGAAAGATGTATGTTGATAATATGAATTTATTAAAAAAATTAAATTTGTTAGTAATTAAAATTTTAAAAAAATTAATAAAAAATAATCCTTATATTAAAAAAATAATGAAATTATTTAGGTCGAAGGCCATATTTCAATTCATATAATTAAAATGTTTATTAAATACATATATTATAAATAAATTAAAGAAAAAGTTCCATTGATAAATGATTTAGAATAACTGGATTTGTTTTTCCGATGTTCATTAGGTGCATTAAAAGTTCTTATCCGAAGTTCAACATTCTTGCATCAACTTCTGCATACAGTTACCATCTCCTACATGGGTTGGTAAGGATTTTTTTTCTAATTATTAAAATGTGTAAGATAATAATTAATTATATGATAATTAAAGTATTTAAGATTCAATGGGTAGTAGGAGGAAAATAAATTTCCCCTTAAATTTTTTTTTCTCTGTTTCTGATTTGAACTAATTCTGAACATATGATTGTTGCTAAATGCGTGGAATATTTAATTGAAAGCTTGAAGATTAAGGCACCATTTTATATAACATTGATTAGTGATGTCATGATGATATATTACCGCATTACTAAAATCTTCAACCCGTAATGACCCCAAGTTACGTATTGCTAACACAATCTAATTAATAATTAATAATTGATTGATTAATTAATTAATTAGTGCCTTGGTCAGAACATTTTCCTGCTTTGTTTCCTTCGGATGCCTTAAATTAAACCTCTCAGTTAGGTTAAATACACTGTAATTATGGTAAAACTAGTAAGTTTCAATTTTGAATGTTTTATCTTTTTTATTTAATATTTTTATAAATTTAAAATTATTTTTATTCTTTATATTAGAAATGGACTTTAATATATTTCTAACACACCTTCTCACATCACTATCTCCCAACTCAAATATGAGTTTATATATTAATAAATAATCAACTCAATAACAAATTAAAAATAAATATTTTTTTATAAAAAATAAATCGAAATTCACTTATTCTATACAAACTAACAATATATTTATTAAGCCTTTTGAATTTGACAATTTTATAATTTATATTAGTTTTTTCTTTGTTGAAATTTGAATTGTTTATAATTTGACTTTTTGGTATAAAAGCAATAAATTAACAAAATAAATTTGCTTTCAAAATTAGAAATAAGTGAACCATATAGAAAAATGTTACACCCCTATGAAACAAAGATGGCTATGCTCTATTTTTCTTTTTCTTGGTGATTACTTTCTTAAAATTTTATATACATGAGAATTGAATACATAAAATGATATAATTAAGTTGTTAATAAAGAAGGTTTTGTGTAATGTAGATAGCTTAATCATGCATTTTGAAAAATTGGGGAAGAGAGAATTCAAAGCGAAATATTAATGGAAGGAAAATTGTAGCAATCTGTCTATTCTCAAATTCCGTATGTTGGTGAGTGAAGCCAAATTCTATGGCTGCTTTTGACTCAAATAAAATACTCTCTATTCTCAACTATCTTTCTTCCACTCCCATGCAGATAATAAATCTCAGTGCACTCAACTGCTCTTTTTTCCACAAGTATTTTTACAAAGATAATCTTAATTAATTATCTATATAATGAAGTCGTATTAAAATTTTTCTCTCATGCATCATGTATTCAACTCATTCATATTCACGTATTATGAATATTAAGACAATTAAAAAGTATGTTTGAATTTGTTAAGGTGAACATCTCCCTAGGACTACCGAAAGAAAAATTTAAAATAAAGTAAAATTAATTTATATAATAAATATAATATATAGAAGTTATTTTATATTTGTAATAAGAAAAAATATACCTATTTTATATTTATAATGAAATAAATTTATTTAAAATATCATAAAATATAAAATGTCGAAATATATAAAATTTATCACTTGAAAATAATTTTTTTTATAAAATTTATAATAAATCAAAAATTATAAAATTATTTATCAATATAAAATTATTTTTTTTAAGTAAAATTTGAAATTATTATTTAATTTTTACCTATATTGTTATATGTTCTCGTGTCAAGACATGATCATTACAGTAATAACACTACAAACAGTAAAGGTAAGCAAAAGTAAGCATGTAAACAAAATCAGTATATATATATATATATATATAATTCATAAATTTATTCTCACAACCATTTATCTAAGCATATTCAAGTATTCAAAAAATCATAATCATACTCAATCACATATATTCATCACACTCACTCATTTATATGCATCTAATTTTCTAGATAGGTTCTTCTAAAAAATTATATGAAATTTTTTACCTTTGAGTCCAGCACTTGAATATTAGTTACTGGGATATAAATGAACCTTAAGAGTCTTTCACCTCTGAATTTTCCTACTTATTTCCTTTTTTTTGTATCAACATATTAGGGTGATTCTACACTTACATGTACCAAAAAATTGATGGCTCAATCCACCCAATGACAACTGTAAGAAAAACTTCCATTAACTTCTCATTACATGATACTCTTATCTACATGACTTGAATACCATTGAAGTCTGGATACCCAATCTGATATCTCTAGATTTCTATATACACACTAAAGTTATACCAAATAACATCGTATGATAACTATTTGGCTTACACACATAAAATGTACACAACCATTTAAAAAATTATACAACATAACAAACCAATCACATTAACATCAATCAATATCATTTTCATTTTCATTGATTTTCTACCATCACAATTCTTTGGTACTATTATCATCAATTTTCACAGTTCTTGTGACCTAATTACAATTCACAAACATAATTCACATCATCATTAACAATCACATTTTATAATCAATCACAGATCATAATACATAAATATCAAAAGTTCAATACAAGTCATTTTCACATTATATTCCACAAATTTCACAATTATATAGAATTTACAATTCAATATTCAATAAATTACACATCATCATTCATTATATTATAAAAGTATTTAACCTCAATAATTTACAACAATCTCATTTGTATAATATGAAATATCAAATCTCGCAATACATAATGAACAATTCAATTATATAACATTTATCTCATTATTTTTCATTACAATCCACACATATAAATTATTTTAATTCAATTTAAAACATAAATAATTTCTTTAAAGTATATTTCCGTTTAAGTAAAAATAATTTCTAGAGCATTTTGTTCATTGTAATAGCATGGTTTTTAATTACAAAAAAATTCATATCTTGAGTTATGCATTTATTTTTATGTGAAACAAAAGTCATTAGTTAGTTAACATACAACTTTTATGGAGACTAATTTTCCAAATTTGTAATGAAAACATGTTAGATTGGGATCGTAATCTCAAAGTGAAATAATTTTTTATTTCATCTAATATAATTCTCACAACTAATCCATTAATTCACTCATTTTATACTTCTACAAATAATAATCATTTTATCAAATACTTATAATGCAAGAGAAATACTTAATTAGCCTCCCTTACCTATAACTCAAGTTTTTCTGAAATTGAGATGGATGAAAGATGTTTTATCTTACTCTAAACAATTTTAATACAAAACTATTTATGTTATTAAGGATCTAAAACAAGTCATTATTTAATCTCCATTATTATTTTTAATATTTTGATAAAAGTGCTCTAAAAATTATGATAACTTAAAAATTACTCAAAATAAAATTTTATTTGAATAATCTATTCTTCACATTCTTTTTCCGTATGTTTTCAAATCTTTAAAAAGATAAAAATTGAATAAATTTGAGACAAGTTTGATAATTTTTTTTTAAAAAAAATTAAAGAAAAAAAGGAAAATGATTTTCTAGAAACAAATATAAAAATGAGAAAATTAAGAAAAAATAAATTATTTATAATCTCTCAGAACCCACTAAACATATAAAATGGTCCTTATATTAATTTCTCTAAAATGTAATTTTTACTTAGATTATAAATTAAAATAAAATAAAAAATAATTTTCTATTTTAAAAATATTTATAGAAATTCTCTCCAACCATACTTGTATGACATTAATGTTAAGGAAAAACAAAAATTATGTTGACTTCATGATTTAGAGAAACGAAAGTGGACAATTCAAATTAAAGTATATACTATTTTAATATACCATTGGTTAAATTACAAAATTAAGAGAGATTCATATACGAAATGAGATTACTAAAACTTTTTATTTTTAAAAAATGTTGTCAATAAGAAAAGTAACCAAAGTAGTATGTCAAAGAATATACTTCAATCATTTCTCTTATTACATCTCACATTTTTTTTTTCTTCTCTTTTTTAGAATTTATTGTATAATTTATTTTACAAATATTTTTTTATGTTAAAAAGTAAAAGAAAAAACTTTTATAATTAATTTTTTTTAATTTTATTTTTTAAAATATTGTTATTATTACAACTATAATGATATATTGTCCTAGAACTAATAGTTAAGTGGAGACCGTAACAATAATAAATTAATAATAATAATAATTTATGTTTATATCAATTATTTCAAATCTACTATTTCTCTAAAATCCTTTTTTCTCTATTCTTTCTACTTTTTCTCTAACTTATCTTTCCCCTCCTTCATCCTTTCAAGATCCGAAGATACTAAATCGAAACTTGTGAATAGTAGATCACATCCAACCAATTGAAATTTTGATTTAGATAAGTTTTTCATGCTCAAAACCTCTTTCTCCTCCACTATTTTCGTAGTTGCATGTGAGCCAACCCAATGTATGTGAGTTTTTCTCCATCAATATGACTCTACTTAGATTCTTAGTGGTGTGTTTGGATTGTGAAACAGGTACTTGGATAACTAGTTAGAGTATTGGGAACTTTTGCTCTATGAAGTTGAGAAAGAACCACTTTTAGTCTTAAAATTTGTTTTTCCTAGATTTGGACTAGTTTTTGGAGGATTGTGGAATTATAGTTCAGGAAATCTGATTGTGTTAATAGATTGGTGACGCATCCATGTTCATTGTGGGTAAAGCTATGAAATGGGTTTTAGGGATTGTGGATTTCTTTTGAATTGCATGTTGTGTGTCTTGAGTGGAAAGTGTAGAATTTAATGAATGTGATATTGAGACTGAAATGTGGAAATTGACTAAATTGTTGCTTGGAACTGTTTTGAATGGTGGAGTAGGAAAGGTTGAAAATTGATGTGGTAAATTTGTGTTTGGCTTGTAAATTTGACTGAAATTTGAGTTGTTTGTGTGGTTGTGAATATGTGAAATTTGTATTGGCATGTGTTGGTGGAGATCAGTTTGTGTAGAAAGTTTAATTCACTACCTTGGACCCAGAATTTTATGAACTAAATAGGAAAGAAATTGTTTTTGAACTGATAGAGAGTGGAAATTGTTTTAAAGTCCATACTTTAAATCCAGAATTGAGTTATATTTTTTGCATAAACTACCAGCTATAGAAGATGCGTTAAACGCCTCTAAAATTCGTTGAGCGCAAAAGATCTGCTAAGCGAATTTCACTGTGCTAAGCACATTAACACCGTACTGAGCGAATTTGTTCCAGTTTTGGGACTTCTCTTTAGACCAAATCCGCTTAGTGGAGTTGAGTTTCGCTTAGTGGATCATCCGCTAAGCGAAATTCCCTTATTCTAGAAAAGATGTTTTAAGTGAGATTTGAGTATAATATTTTGAAGAATGATAAATGTGAAGTGATATGAGAATGATAATCATGAAAGCGGGCATAAGGTCGTGTATGTTTGAGGAGAGAGTTATTATTATGAATGGAATGTGACATGTGGTAGCTTACTGTGTATGAGTCTAAGGATATGATATAAGGTATCCAAACCTCAATGTGGATCAAGGTCATGTAGATTAAGACAACATGTGGTGAGAGATTGATGGAGGTCTCATCAGTTACTCAAAGGAAGCAACTAGATGGGGCTACCCTGATGTGGTGTTGGCTACGAGTAGCGAGGGGATGATGCTAAGGTGAAACAAACTCAGTTAATCGGTCGTTATAAAACCCATGGTCCCTGTTTTGATACATCAGATACTAGCCTTAGATATTCGAGATTCATACAGTCTTCTAGAAGGCATCAATCTTGTTTGTGATATGTAAATTTTGATATGTGTAAAGCCTTTAGTAGACCCTTATACTTTGAACACGTGGAATATTTTGTATAATTTATTAATTTATGCGTGCTCTTTTGTATCTAGCTTACCTTAATTTGCTATATTGTATATGTTAACTACTATGATAGTGTAATTTGCACGGAAACAAATGTCAAGTCTAGATAGTAATAGGTGTAAGATTGTTGTAATAGAAGTTAGAAATATTAAGGGAAGAAAAATATAATTTATATATTAAGATCTTATTTAATTTTTCCGAACAATATAATAAAATTATTATTTTAAATTTTTAAAATATTATGAAATATATTAGTCCAAATTTTTTTATATTTATAATTTATTTTATAAATTTTTCTACAAAATTTTTTTCAGAAAATGAAAATACCGACAACAATTTTTTTTTTCATAACCTAAAATCAATTTATTCATAAATTAAAATAAAATTTAAGATAAGTTTACAAATTAATTTATGTATAAACTATCTTAAATATATGAAATATATTTTTATTTTTATAAGTATTTTTCGGAAAAATTTATCTAGGTGAGAATTATTTTATAATTGAAATCACGAATTTGCTAACAGATTTTTTTTTTCTTATTATTTCTATTAATAATTTCTTAACAAGTGCCGTTATACGTTTTAGTTTTTATTTTGGTTCAATTGAACCTACGACCTAACATATTCGTTTAAGAAAAATAAGTTATTAAAAATACCCAAATACCTATACACACCAAATACAAATCCAAAAACAAATATCTTAAAGAAAAATTAAGAAAGATAAAATATTCATTTAGAATGAAAAATATTATTAAAATATTCATTTAAGAAAAACAAGTTATTAAAAATACTCAAATACCACACACCAAATACAGATGTATTAAATGTATTATAGTAAAAAAACTAACAAAGATAAAAGAAAACTATCATTTGGAGTGACAAATATTATTAAAAGATTTATAAAAAAATATTGAGTAATGATATTTTCAACAAGATGAAAAGATTAAATATATAAATATTCTTTTCTTTAAAAAATTTGTTAAAAATTTTTTGTTAAGAATCTCACATTACTTAGTGATATGATCAAATTAATGTATATAAGTGGGGACAAACCTCACCTCATAAGCTGATTTTATGAGATTGAGTTAGGCGCAAAACCCACTTCTATTATGATATGAGTAGTATTGAAATCAGTAAAATACTTATTTTTTAAGATAATAAATTATAAATTTAAGATAATCAATTACTATATATTCATAAAAATAGAAAACTAATTTTCTTCTTTTATTTACTCAAAATTATCTCAAAAACTAATTAGTCCTTTATATTTAATATTATAAATCAAAATCATCGACAAAATACATTCATCGTCACATTTTACATTCGTCATCACATTTAGTGTGCGAACATATAATTTTATTATTTAAATTTCATAACATCAATTTTATTTAATAACAATTAATTTTAGAATCAAAGCTCATATATGGTCTTACCAAAATTTGAATCTAAAGATTTATGTAAAAAAGACAAAAGAAAATGCGAGAACTTTAACTTTTGGTTTTTGGTAGTAGCAAAAGGACAAAAAGCGAAGGGCCCTTTTCTTCAATTATAAGTAGAGAAGTATGATTTAAAAACACGTTTATTAGATTTTGATTAAGTAATAAAAAAATGGAGGTTTGGGAAGAACGTTCAACTCACTTTCACCTGGAACAATGTGAAATCTTTTCTTATACGCTTTACTTTACTCTGTGTCGTTTTCATGGCATTGTTAGAACATTATTTATTTATTGTTTAGGACAGGAAATATTTGCGTCCCATGCATGCGCAACCAAAGTTACTTTTCCTTAAAGAAAACTCCAACCACACACACGACACACCCATGCAATCTGTTTGTAAATCTCTATTCAGCATAGGACAAAACTATGCACCTTCAAATTTTCCAATTTGCTTTTTCAAGCACACGTTTCAAAGTAAAACTTGTTCAAATTTATAATTTTCTATAACTTTACGTCAATAATAAAAAGTAAGTTTATTAACCATAAACATAAACTCTAAATTATTAAACAACTACGTAAGTGTTGAAGTATATGATGCTATTACTTTAATTCTTGATCTTATTCTTTTATTTATTTATATATATATTTTATTTTTTTCTAATATAAATTAAACTATTGATGGATATTAATAAAATTATCTCATATCATTTTTTTCACAAAAAATTATTACACTTTGTTGGTCTCTTTTTACTTCTTTATATGATATAAAAACTTTTGATATTAATCATAATTTCTATACATTCTCATATTTTTACTAATTTATCAAATATCAATTTTCACACTAATTTTCTTTCTCGTACATTTATTATGCCAATTACTCTACAATTTGATGATGAAAACTATTTGATTTGGTAATAGCAAGTCATAGCTATGGTGTATGATTTCAAGTTCTTAATGGTATGTAAGGATCCAATGTGAATTAGTTCTAATGAGACAGTGACTTAAGTAGTGGAGGGTGAATGTATTTAGTTAAATTTTAAAAGAAATTATAAATAGAAAAACTAAACCTTCAATCTTCATTATTTTAGAAACTACCATCTCTTAAAAACTTTTTTCTCCATACACCTCTACCTTCTATCTAACTTTTCTTCCTCCTTCTTCATCTCTTTCGAGATCCAAGTACACCATTGTGAAGCTCTTGAAGAGTAGAGTACTTTGGACCGATTGGAACCTTCATTTAGGTAAGTTTTTTGTGCTCTATTTTGCTTTGAGAACTAGGTTAGGGTTACTGTTTTAAGGGTTCCCAAGTCAATGCATGTGCCTTTTCTCAGTTCTGGACAATTCTATACTACTGTGAACTCATAGTAATGCAGTTAATTTGATCATCAGACACCCTTAAAACTCTTGGATCTTTGCACTGGTGAAGGTAGTGAACTATTTGGAAAAAATACCTTAAGGTAAGGGAAGCTAGTTTTCTTTTTAACCTATAAGTTCTCTGAGATTTTTGGAATTTGGATTTGGAAGTAATTAGTAGACTATTTTAAGATTTTATCCTCTGAATTAAAGAGTGAGAATTTGGGAAATGCTTGATTGATAGAAGTGATTTTTTAATTGGGTTGTACTATAAATTCTGGGAGTATGTAGATGTGTTTTGATTGTGACATTGTAATTCTGGCTTGTGTGTTGTTTTATCAAGGATATTGTGTTTTGTGATGTGATTCTGAACTGGTGTAGTGAAAGTTTCTTGAATGTGCTCATATTGTATTTTGATAAATTTTGTGTTGCCTGAGATATTTGGATTGGATTTAAATTATGTAGGAAAACTATTAATTTATTTCATCATCTGTTTCTATTTCAATTGAGGCATCAAATTTGTCAAAAAGAACCCTTTTTATATGCCTTGAAAGAAATGGAACTAGTAAACCAGACAGGTCTTCTGAAGAATTCAAATTTGCATAATTTGTCATGAGATGAGTTGTTGAGCATCTGGTTAAGTAAACCCTAAGAGTAATTCTAATTAGAAATTTAAAAATTTGTCATGATAGCTTGGTAGATTTTAAACTATTTGCTGAATTGAGATGAATATTAAGTGTTAGCTTGAATTTAGATATTCCCTTGTTAATTGTCTGTTCCAAGAAAAAGATATTGAGGTTGGAATTCAAGTATGACAAGATGAATGATGAGTAGAAATATATGATTGAGAATGATGAATATAAAATGGGTAAGAGGCCATGTGGTTCTTATTGAGAGGAAGTTGAATTTTGTAAATGGAATGTGACATATAGTAACTTAATGTGTATGGATCTAGTGATATGGTATAAGGTATCTAGACCTCAATGTGGATCAAAGTCATATAGACTGAGACCACATGTGGTGAGAGGTCGATGGAGGTTCCATCAGTTGCTCTGAAAAGATAGCTAGATGGGACTACCCTGATGTGGTATTGGCTATGAGTAGTATGAAGATGACGTTGGGGTGAAACAGACTCAATTAGTCGGTCCTGATAAGACTTGTGGTCCTGTTATTGATACATCAAGTGTTAGTCTTAAATATCCGAGATCCATACAGTCTTCTGTAAGGCATCAGTCTTGTTTGTAATGTATGAATTTTATCATGTGTAAAGTTTTAGGTAGGCCCTTATACTATGATGTGATTGTATTGAATATCTCGTCTATTTTATTAGTTCATAGTATACTCTTTTATATCACTAGCTTACCTTATTTTGCTGTGTTTTATATGTTTGACTGCCATGATCGTTTACCTTACACAGGAACAAGTGTTAGGTCTGGAGAAGACTCCTCAGTTGGAAGACAATAGGCTTGAGACTCATGTAATTGGATCTAAGTATCTTATGTAATGGAATATTATAGTTATATTTGATCTTATGAGGCATTATTTTGGTGATGTAATAGAACTAGTCCTTATAAATATTAAGACTTTATTGACTCCATTAGTATAAATTAACATTTTGAGGTTCCTTATGCCGGCATAGGTGCTACAATAAGCAAATAAGATCACATTAAAGAAATCTTAAATGGTATCCCAGAAGAATACAATAGATTTTATCACTTCCATAACATCTCAACTCGATCCATATACAATATAGGATATTGAAACATTGTTTCTTTCTCAAGAAGAGTGTTTCGAAAAATATATGATTTTATATAATAATTTGCATAATTTTCCACAAGTTAATGTTGTTTATTCTACCCAATCACGACAGAATGATCAATCAAACAAAACTTGACGTGATACTCATAACAACAATATGAATCATCGATACGGAAAGAACACAATCAACAAAAATAACAACAAGAGTAATTGGAAATCTTAGCCTCAATAAGTTTCTTGGAATCGCTCGAAGGTTCAATGCCAAATTTGTCTCAAGACTGGTCACATTGCTATACAAGCAAACACTATTCCATATAATGATCATGATACTCACCATACTAACTCTCTTCTTAGTAGAACTTCAATCGTTTAAGACCCACTATGGTATCCTCATAGTCATGCCTCTCATCATATTATACACGATGAATCAAATTTCTCAACACAATCTTCTTACAATGGCAATGAAAAAGTCAAAATCGATAATGACACAAGTTTGAAAATTTCTCACATTGGCTTATCTTCATTTACTACTTCCAATAACTCTAAACCTTTAATTTTAAAACAACTTTTATATGTTCCAACCATAACGAAAAACCTTATAAGTGTTTCTAAGTTTGTCAAAGATAACAATGTGTATACTTTGAATTCTTCTCTAACAAATGTGTTGGGAAACACCAGGTAACCAAGCAAATTATCTTACAAAGAACTCTTAAAGATGGATTATATGTGTTTTTCACCTTCAATATTTGCACCAATTTTGCTACATATAACACGACCACTTCGTCTATTGCTAGTCCTTTTCAATTATGGCATGCTCATCTAGGACATGCCTTTATCAAGGCTATTCAAATTGTGATGAAATCTTGTAATATTTTTTGCAACATGAAGAATTTCATATGTAATTCCTATAATATTGCTAAAATTCATCAACTTTCCCTTCAAGCACTCTACAATTGTTTATCATCAATCTTTGGAATTGATTTTCATTGATATTTAAGGACCATCCTCAATTGCTTCAACCAGTGATGCTCGATATTATATTTCTTTTGTTGATGTCTTTACTTGGTACACATGGATTTATCTAATTTCGTCCAAATCTCAAGCTTTATCTATTTTCCTACAATTTAAATTACTTTTTGAAAATCAACTTGGTTTCAAACTAAAGGCTATACAAACTGATAATGCAAAAGAGTTTATAAAGATCATGCATTACCTAACTACAAATGGAATTAGTCATCCATTTATATGTCCCCATACCCATTAACAAAATAGCTTTGTGAAACACAAGCATTGTCACATTGTTGACATAGGTCTTGCATTACTTGCTCAAGCTCTCTTCCTCTTACATATTGGGGTGAAGTTTTTTTAACTGTTATGACTACCATTAATGTGTTGCCTACACCTATTTTACAACACAAAAGTCATTTTGAATGTTTATACAATCATAAACCTGATTATAAATTTTTCAACATATTTGGTTGTGTTTGTTATCCCTTTCTTAGGCCTTACAATAATCACAAGTTTGATTTTGTGCTCACTCATGTCTTTTCCTTGGTTATAACTCTACAAATAAAGGTTATATTTGTTTATTTCCGAAAGGCAAAATATATATCTCTAGACATGTTCGCTTCAATGAATATTTGTTTCCATATCATATGTTTAATTTCTCTAAATCGGTTTCCCATAATAATATATCTAAATACTCACCACTATGCATATTACAACCTATTCCACATTATCCTTCTCCATTGCTTGACAATCATTCAAAAGATAATTTCTTGAATACTTCTTCACCTGCAACCTCATCACCACCCTCTCCTCCATCCACTACGATACGTGAAACTCTCAATGCTTTGCTTATCACTCATCCTATGATTACTAGAGTAAAACCGGTACATTCAAACCTAAAACATTTATTATCAATGTTTCTACATCAAACTTGTACTTTGTTAGTGAACCATCCACATTCAAATAAGCTTCTACCAAAACTAAATGGATAAAAGTTATGCAAGAAAAATACGACGTCTTCATCTGCAACAATACATGGATAATCACTAATCTTCCAACTAGTGTCAAAGCTATTGGATGTAAATGGATATACAAGAACAAATACAATGCTGATGGAAGCTTTGAATGTCACAAAGCCAAGCTAGTAGCCAAAGGATTTCATCATACCACAGGCTTAGACTATGTTGAAACATTTAGTCCAGTGGTTAAAACTACAACAATTTGCATGGTCCTCACTATTGTTGTCTCCTCAAATTGGCATATTCATTAGGTTGACATTAACAATGCCTTTCTTCATGAAGAGCTTCAAGAAACTATTTTCATGCAGCAACCACATGGATTTTGTACATCTAACCCTAATCATGTATATAAACTAAAGAAAGCAATTGTATGGTCCCAAATAGGCACCCTAATCTTGGTTTCAAAAACTAAGAAACACTCTTATGTCTCTTGGCTTCAATCCTACCACAAACGACACTTCCTTATTACCTAGGTTTTTCAGATCTTCAACGATTTTCATTCTAATATATGTCAATGATATAATAATTATGGGTAACTCATCTACTGACATTAAACCACTCATTTCATATCTACATGAAAAATTTGCATTAAAATATCTTGGCCCTCTTCGTTATTTCCTTGGTATTAAGGTTTCTAGGTACGTTAATGGTGATTTTTATCTCTCTCAAGACAAATATATTGAGGATATTTTACACAAAACAAATATGCTTGATGCCAAATCCAACCAACTCCAATGGTTTCATCACTAAAGCTTACAACAGATGGATTAAAGCTTACAACAGATGGATCCACTACGTTTTATAATATTTTTCTCTATCGATTAATCGTTGGCACACTTCAATATGTCATCATAACATGACTTGTATTTTCATACAACGTAAACAAAGCATGTCAGTACATACATAATCCCCAATAATATCATTAGCATGCTATCAAACAAATACTTTGGTATTTGTGTGGCTCTATTCATAACGATCTCCAACTTTAGCAATGCAAACAACTCACCCTCATTGGATACTGTGATGTTTCTTGAGGATCATACTTAGAAGATCGCAAGTCAACCACTAGGTATTGCATCTACCTTGTCCCAAACATTATTCCATGATGCTCCAAGAAATAGAAGGTTGTTTCACACAACAGTACAAAAGCTTAATACCGAAGTATAGTTGTTGTACTCAGTAATATTAAATGGATACATTCTCTTCTCATAGGAAAGGAGAATTCACACAACAAATTCATACAGAACACAATAAGTAAAGATAAGTTAATGTAAAAAAAGTTAATCATAATAATTCATACAGTCCACATTCTCACCATCTCAATCATTTATTCAAGTAAATTCAAAGTACTTAAGTAATCATAACAAAACATTCAGTCACACACAATCATCACACTCATTCTTTCATAAGCACCTAACATATTAGACAAACTCTTTAGAAAATTATATGGAGTTCTTAACCTTATAGGGATTAACACCTACTCATGCGTATGGGTTACTAAGCCATAAATACAATTCTTTTTCAATATTTTTCACCTCAAGACCTCTAGTCTATGATACAATCTATCCTAATGATAAGTGCAGTTGGAACCTTCATCGACGTCTCACCATATAGTATTTCTATCTACATTACTAGAATTTCATTAAAGTCCAAATAGTACTTCGTAGTAACTATCTGATTCACACACAAACAATACTAATAAAAGTGAGTTTTAAGCCTAACGTATCCTCACAAAACCGACTTATGAGGTGAGGTTTGCACTCATCTAATATACTCTAATTTGACCATATCATTAAGCGATGTGGGATCTCCAACATACCTCCTCCATGTTGAGATCTCCTTAACTCGAACGTGAGACAAGACATTTGTAGGACTAGACTTTTATGGGTGGGGGACAAGACATTTATTGTTGATCCGATAGTGACTTAATAGAGGGTGGCTGAATAGGTCCAACAACTTGCTATGATAGACTCTGATACCATAAAAGATAAAAAGACAGATGTGTAAGGACAATATAGAATGATGAAATATCTTATGATTACTAATCCCAATATGGACAATATATATGTAAGATAATAAGCAGCAATAGCTATTGATATTTAGAAGATAGGCAACAATAAAGACAAAACATATAGAAGCTACTAATATTTACAATATTTGGCTAGAATTGAAAAATCATACAATCCAGCCTTATTGGCGCATAGCCCGACATACAGTCCATCTCAATCTCTTAGGCACATAGTCATTTCAATCTCATTAACACATAACCACATCAATCTCATTGGCATACAACCATCTCATCTAATTGGCACACAACCATATAGTCTCTATAAGTTTCTATGTAACTAGTCACATCTCATAAGCAATTTCTAATATCCATCATATAATCAATCTCATTTTATATTTCATTACAAGTCACAACATATAATCTCAATAATTTATTATACAATAATTTTCATATCATGTTTCATAAAATCTCACAGTATATAATTCAACAGTTTAACTATACAACAAGAAACTTATCTTCTTTTCCACATTTCACATTATAAATTCTTTTAACTTCAATTTAGATCATAAGAAATCTCAGTATTGTACATCCTCGCCCAAGTCATGAATTATCGCTCAAGCGATAGGCTTTTTACTCTAGTGAGCACCCATTGCTAAAGTGAAATGCCTCCCGAAAACAATATTTTAGATCTGCTATTCTCGCTCAAGCAGAAGGATTTCGCTTAAACTTTAGGCTCATTGCATAAGCGAAATTGCACCCGAGGGCACTCTATAATTTTCACTCAAAGGAGCTCTTTGTCACTCAAGCGAAAACCACATAGAAAGCACATATGAAAATTGTCACTCAAGCAAAATATGATCGTTCAAACGATGGTTCTCGATATTCCAAAATTAGAAATAATAAAAAACTTAATTTTTTGAATCAATTCTCATCTCACATATAAATTTCATCATTTTATCACATTCAAACATAATGTAATCAAATTTTATAAGTACATACTTCATTAATCTTCCTATTATTTCACATAATATCTCATTTCAACAAATAATATCAAATTATCAAACACTTAAATGTAATAAAACACCTAATTAATTTTCTTTACTTTGAATTCAAGTTTTTTTTCCAATAAGAAAATTTAAAAATATTAGAAAATGATTAAAAAGAATTTAGAAAAATTTCAAAATTTTGTAAGAAATAAAAGAAAAATGAGAAATTTTTTTCTATTTATATAATTTTTCTCTTATTACTTGAATTCCCAATTACTTGCCGTTCTCTTTACAATATATATATATTAATGAATAGCATTGATTAAAAGTTTCTTGCAAAGGGGACTGTATTTGTATTTGCATCACACGTGGAGAGAATGGAAGCTTTATCTCACATTCAATTTTCATCATTTTAATCACTTCTTGTTGCTACATGTCGTGCATGTATCTTTTCCTGCTATATGTATCTTTTTCCCTTTTCTTTTGATTTTTTATTTTGCTCTTTGTTGAAAAAATAGATACCTCTTATGTGCCAATGTCGACCCTTAAATTAATATTAATATCTAATAATCAATACAATTTCTTTCCATTATTAAGTAATGATAGCATTATGATTTGGAAGGTTAAGTAAACTTGTTCGCTCTATTTAATATATGATTTACGAACTTTGCATTTTAAATAGATAAATTCAGTGTATAAAATAAATACTCTTTTTGCTTATGTAAGTTCAAAAATTCACATATTAAGCCAAGAAAGTCTACTAATTTAAGATAAATGGACTATAATTATGTAAATCTAAAGAAAAGTCAAATTTTTATTTAATTTTTAAGAAAATAATTTTTTTTATTTTTTTTTTTACTAGAGAAAGCTTTGGTGTGGACGCGTGCAAAAAGAAAATTGAATTAATTATATAGAAGTGAAAAGTGTGGGCATGCAATAATGGTGTATATATTTCAGTCCAATTAGTGTAGCTGCATGAAAAGGACAATGAGAAGAATCATTAAATTAAATAAATAGTAAATAGCATTTAGTCTGTGTTAGGGAAACTAACATTACAAGCCTTGTACATATTCAGTACCTAATTTTGACATCTTTCTTATGGGGTTAGTAAGGTTTTACTTACCATTAATGACTTTAAATAACAACTCCTTTTAACAAATCCAAGGACAGAGAACAACAAAATTCAAGAAATTTGAAAACTAGAGCAAACAAAATTAAATAATACACTAAGCTAATATTTTGTAATTCAATGATTTAATATTCTAATTTAGTGTAATTATTATTAAAAAATAAATGATAAAAATAAAAAATTATTTTTAAAATAAGTGAATATCCATTCTAAAAATATAATTATCATTAATATGTATATAATAATGTAATTCAGAGACTTTTTAATTGTTATGGAAGTAAATAATAATGTTATTTAAAATGAGTAATGATATTTAACCTAATAATATATATTGCATATGAATGACGTATGGCATAGGTGTTGAAAGGGTATTAATCCACGTGGCATGTTGTGAGGGTGTTATGAGTTTGGTGGTTGTGAACACAGCCCAGCAAAGGTCTATTTCCTACACGGGTGCTTGGATTTTTTCATGCAAAGAGTTTAAGTTTGACATGATGTTTATTGAAGTAACCAAAACCATAATATTTTTCTCCCATAAAGAAAACCTCTTTTTAGGAAAATTTATAGAAACCAAATTATTCCACTTTATTTAAGAAAAAATAAACAACTTAAAATTAGACTTTTCGAAAACTGGTTAGAATTTAGCTCCTTGATGCAAAATAAATTCAAGTTTGATTTAATTATATGAAATTCAATTATAAGATTTATATCCGTTCATCGTATCTTTTTATATTCAGAACTAAATATCTTAAAAACGTGAGATTATATATTTACGAATAATCTTCGTAATTTTATAATTGTGGAAAGGTGGTATTTGGGGTGGGGATTTCAGCAAACGATGTTGTCACTTTTATTTCTTTGAAGAGAAGGATGTTTTGGTATTGAGAGTGAAATTAAGCAGCCGAGCTTCTCATACGAGGTTTGAAGAATTGATTTATGATTATGAAAATAAATAAAAAAAAAAACAAAATATATATATATATATATATATGAAAAAAAGTGATTATAGATTTAATTATTTTTATTATTAAATTTTATTTTTAATTAATATGAGGTCTTTTTAACACACTCTTATGTCGATAAGACTTTTTTAATTTAAAATTTTTCAAATATGTAAAAAAATTATAATTTATTAATAAGTATCTAATTTAGATTAATGTAGGATCTTTTTCACGTCTTCTCAAACTATGTAAAAAGAAACATAATCTATTAATAAGTGGATCAATTTAAGTTTCTTAATTTAAGACTTCTCAAATTATATAAAAAAAATTATAATTTATCAACAAGTGACCCAATTTAGGTTAATGTGAGATCTTCTCAACACTTTCTCCTATTTTCTTAAATCATGTAAAATGTATCATACTTTATTAATATATAGATTAATTTAAATCCAACAACAACCTGATAATCAGAATTTAGTATATTAACAAATAATTTAATTTAAGTTTAATAATTTTATTAAAATAATTATGATATTATATAAAAAATATTACGAATCTAATTTATCTTTAAAATAAAATTTATTTTTTATTTATATATTATTATTAGATGTTATTAATGTCGAATCTCATCAACTATGGATAATATATTTGAAATTTGATTTAAAAAAAAGAAAAAAATGAGGAATGGCATGATGAGTGGGAGGTGTTTATGAAAGAAAATAAAAGAGAGTGTATATGCAGTTGCTAGGTTGGTGAAGTTGGTTATTCCTGTAATAACATAACAGCGTGGTGCATGCAACACCTAATTAACTTGCGCAAGAAGATGGCAAGACTATGGCAATGCATCAACTTTAATATACTTTCCATCATCAACACTCCCTAACTCTTTCCTTTTCCTTCTTTTCAATACATCCCAACAACACTCACTAATAACATTTTTCATATAAAACACTTTATATTTCTTTTTTTATTTCACTTTTCCTACTTTTTATTGCTTTATTAAAAAAAATTACATAAAATTATTTTCACACCATTTATGATTTTGAATTTGAATCTAAAATATGTAGATATTTTACATCTACTAATAAAATGGTTGGTTAATTAGAATAGTTTTATTTAAGTTAGTTTTAACATAATCCATCATTTAAGCTAGGAATATATACAAATTAGATAATCCATCATTTAAGTTATATCCAAACGTAATTTAAAAAATATCCTTAAATTAATCCAAAAACGTAAGCATCATCTTCAATAAATATGACTAAAAATAGTTTAGAAAAATGTAATTTTATGTAAAATTAAAAGTTATATGAAATTATCTAGATTTTTAATTAGTGTTAAATTAAATGTTTTCTTTTTACTTATATTTAAGTCTGGAAGAGTAAAATAGAATAAGTTGTCTTAATAAAAGAAAATAACTATCATGTTTCAACAATATGTTTTTAGGAGTTTTTCTCCATGAGGGTGTTATTATATTTTTTTTTTTAACTATTTACCTTTTTCAATATATTTAGGTCTAAATTATCAATAATTAAAATAGTTACATTAAAATATAATTATTTGTATAAATTTCAATTATAATACAATTTATATATTTAAAAGCACTAAGATGGAATCAAGAGATGAAGCTAAGTCTTAAATTGTTTATTTTTTAGAAAAGTTTATTTAATTTGTTAAATAGATGAAGGTGGATTAGTGCTTGATGACTTCATTTATTAAAATAAGTCAAACCCTGGCCCAAAGTCAACTTACACTTGACTAAATGTAACTTTTATGTAAAAATAAAATAAATGTAGGAGGAAATCACAACTAAGGTGAGAACAGAAAATAGGATCATAAATAAAGACTTTATACTTTTTATTAGGGATGTAATATAATATTTTTTAAATTTAAGATGGTGTATATATAATGTGAAAATGGTGAAAAATGTAATGTTTTTTAAGGAATTAATGAATATAAGAATAAATGCATCAAGAAAAGACGATAAAATCATATCCAAATAATTTCAAATCTCTAAACCCATCAAAAGGATTCAAAATCACACAAATTGTTGTTGTGTTGAAGAAATTGAAACACAAAATATTGGTTCGTATTAATTTTCATGCCTTTTTTTAAATCAAATTAAATTCAACTAACTTTTTTTTCTTATAATATTGAATTTGTTTGTTTGTGATAAATGAAGTAATTGCAATAAAATAATTTTATTTTTAAGTGATTCTTATATAAGCAAAAATTGAGATATGTTTATTTATAGAAAAAAAAGCACTTTATTAATTAAATTTTTTGAGAAAGACTAAAAAAGAATACTGTAAAAACTTTTAAAATTTTGAGAATAATTTTATCAAACAAGAGTTATAAACAACTTTTTGATAAATTTCTATTTTTTAAATAACTTTATTTAAATAAATTTTTTAAATAAACATATTTTTTTAATTCTTTTTATATATTTTTTAAATAAACAGAAAAAAAAATTCTGAAAAAAAGAAAGTTAAACAGATTCACTATTATGTTTTTCATTATAGATTATGGATAAAAGTAGTATGAGATTAATTATATTTATCCATCATCTGATGTTCTAATTTTATAATTATATTAAATATTAAAAAACTTATGATTCATAATAATTTTGTTTAATTTGAATAAAATTATGTTTTGTAAAAAATTGATGTGATCTCTAGAAAAATACTTCTGGCATACCCGAAATAAAACAAAGTAAACATAAGTGAGCATAAGAATGAAATAGAATTAAAAAGAAATGAGGCTATAAAGCAGAAAAAAAAAACACATGAAGATGGGAAAACCTGTCACAAACAAAGTATGTCTTTGGACATTAAGTTGATGAATTATGCACATAAAAATGTGCATAAATTAAAATATGTGAAAATAGGGAAACAAATTGTTGGACCACATAATAAATGTCCATCAAATTGCACACCCACCCAATCTTCAAGATTTCCTTTTCTTCATGTTACCATATAACATTCAATTACTTTCAATCTTTATTCCACAAAAAATTAACTCGACCAAGTACTTCACTATATATTATTTAATTTATCTTTTTATCTTAAATTTTATCTATATATCTAAAATTATTTAACTTACATAATCAATTTATTTTGTTTTTAACATATTTTAATATATGATCATTTAAATAAAAAATATCTTATTTTAAATATTAATTTCTTTTTCAAAAATATACCTTATATAATATTTTTTTTGTTAATAATATTTTATTATATAATTTAGACAATTAGCAGAACTTAAACCCATCATAGGCTGGGTTAATCCAACCAAAAAATGGGTCTAATCCTAACCCGTATTTCTGCGGGTTGAAGGTAATTGGGCCGAGTTGTTATGTTGACATCCTTAAGCCAGTATCAGATGAGATAACTGTTTGAAGCTCAGAGCTCCTTTCAAAAGGATGAGAGGGAAAACATATTATGTCCTAAACTATGGTTTTAAATCATAGGTCCAGATACTCATTATGAAGGCCAATTTAGAGTTTTGAGTAGCATATAATGTTAAAGATACTGAGTTACTGACCACCAATAGTAGCCTCAATTACAAAATCCAAGCACATAAAAGAACAGTGATGTCTTCAGAGAGGGACAGGTATAGAGAGCTTCCTTTCATGTCTTTAGGTTCTGATATGCATCTACATTAATAAATGCCACCCCTCAATGCAAGCACCAAATGAAGTACTGAACCACCCTCAATATTATACTCTTTAGCTGTTTTGTCATCAGCAAGCTGCTTACCAGCATATATGAGTCTGCAGCAAAATGCAATGCAAGTCATAAGATTCTAAGGTTTCTAATAGAATAAAAGAATATTTTATCTATTTTACGTAGTTAGCTTGAAACCTAGAAGGAATATAATCTGAAACGGATCAAATACTTCAGATGAAAAGAACCAAATACTTCAGATGAAAAGAACGAGGTTAAAAACTAACTGATAATCTTGATTATCAGTTATCAATCAAATCAAATGCAACTGATATACGACATCGGCAATTAGGCATTCACCCCGAACATTCTCTATCATCAATGAGTATGCAAGCATTACAATTTGATGGGATGTGCATGAATATAGCAATGAAAAGAAGCAAATAATGCATTACTACCAATAATTTTCTAATTTAGCTGGATTTCTCTTTTCACTAAAAGGAAGGTCAGGCGGAACCTTGGGAATTACAACACAAAAGCTAGCCATTCTAGTTGAAGAGACCAAGGCCTAGACCAACAGTAGAATCCTATAACTCTATCTGAGACTTGACCACTTTACAATTGAATGCAAACAGTTCTTAAAAATTAAATTAATTTTTTTTAATGTACAAGGCCCCAAACAGAAAACCAAGACCTCTATAGAAGCTGATTCCAGGAGCTTCTATTTCAAGCAAAAGTCCGAAAAAGCCAGACAAAATACTAACATTAGTGTTCAGAAATCACATTTAAGAATTTAGACAAAATAAAAAATAAGTGACAAATTAATTTTGTTAAAACAAAAGAATAAGGCCATATAATTTTTCCATTTTCTATCATTTTATCAATGACAAAATTGAGGAAGCTCCAAATAATGTATGCCAAGATATTGAATCAATGATATCTACATGGTTTATGTACCAAAATAATTATTCAAATAAATAACAAGTGACATGCACACTTCCATTTAAGAGTTAAATCATATACTGTTGAATTAGCAAAGCAACCTAAACTAAATTAATACAAGAGAGAAAACCTCTGCTGAACAGGTGGAATTCCTTCTTTTTCTTCTACACGTTCCTTGATCCGGTCAATTGTATCAGTTGGTTCAATGTCAATTTCAATTTCTTTTCCAGTTAGAGTCTTCACTTTGATCATGGTTCCTCCCCTGAGCCTCAAGACCAAGTGAAGGGTTGATTCCTTTTGTATATTATAATCAGCAAGAGTGCGCCCATCTTCCAGTTGCTTACCAGCAAAAATCAACCTCTGCTGATCAGGAGGGATACCTTCCTTGTCCTACAAAACATATTCCACACAAAGATGTTAGAAATTAATAGCAAGAAAAACTATCATTCATACATCAAGCTCCAATTCAGTATGCCTTGTCATACAGAGGCTCCCATTTGCAGAATAGTTCAGGTGTATTTGGACCTATCTATTTGCAATGTATTTTTATAAGTATTTTCAGTCCAGTTAAGATGAGTTTATAGTAAGGAGGACACTGGAAATGGAACTAGCAAGGAAAAAGATTAAGCCAAAAGAATGGTTAACTGTTGTTGCTTCTACTATTTCCATTAGTAGCATAGCTTCATAATGTAGTTGATAAATCTAATATCAATATATATATATATATATATATATATAAGCAAAATTTTTTTTATAAGGTCTATTCTACTAGGTTATAATTAAAAACTTCACATAACATTCTATTAATATCCAAATCATAGAATAAATATTTATATAGCATAAGATGATCAGAATTAAACATGTGAGCATATCATTATACAAATCATGCAATTATCTAAAAATATTATATGTAAATAAAAATTTTAAAATTTTAAATAAAATAACAGAACTTGTAGCATTTGTTATACAAAAATAAACACTTTGAATTAAAATATTAATATTAATATTAACTTATAAAAGTATAAGTAATATTTGTACTTCATATTGTAAATAATTATAATCAAATATATTCATTTTCTAGGAGTTAATTATGTTAAAACCAATGTTGTAAAGGCCAGTTGAACAACCATCACTTAGCTAAAACAAATGTTTAGTTTGTATAAGACAAATATAACTTAAATATATTTCCCATAGTATATAATATAATTTAATATTTTCTTATGTATAAAAATAAATTTTGAAAAGATTATTGAAATAAATTAAAACATAATAAGCATATCATATCTTGAATCTTGTATTGATAGATTTTGAGAAGATTATTAATCTTTATTAGCTTAATCTTTTTTGTTTATAGACTTGTGTTATTCAATCATGAATTATGATTTAACATTTTGACTGAAATTATATTTTGTAAAATTTTATTTGATGGATTAAATCATTTAGTGCAACCATTCAGACTGATGGATTAAATCAACAGTTTGGTTTATCAACTCAAGATTGAAAAGAGAGAAATATTTTAAAGGGCCTCATCATCCCACTCTCATGATTATATATATATATATATATATATATATATATATATATATATATATATTATGATACAATGAAAATAGAATGACAAAGGTCATAACATTTAAACTCAACTATCACCTACCACCTATATATAATAATTTAACATCCACCCGTAATAATCCTAACTACCACTTAATTCCAATAATTCTAACCGCCACAAACAGAAGTACAACCTTATCCTTCAAATATATCAATTTGATTGATGCAGATTAATTTTTATCTATATTTATATAGCATTATTTCTCTAATTCATTTGGTTAAAAGTTACAATGCTACATTATTATTTGGGTAATTCAGTAAATTATCTAAGATAGCAATGAAAAACTTAATAGGCAATGTAGTGTATTTTGGGTACAGCATTTTTTTGTTAGGAGTATAATTACTGTAGAAACAATGTAAAGAACATAAATGCAATATGAAAATGTTGTAAAAAGTTTTTATATGAATATATGGTGTATTTAAGGTACTGCAGTTTTAGTTATGAATTGTGTAGCTAGATGAATTGTGTAGGTAGAAACTAGAAAAAAATAAGTTTTAATAGGGTTATTGATCTGATGAATTAGTTATTTGAAAGTAACAATACTAGTTGACTTATAAGTATTCAGAATCCCTCACACCATTTTTTTTTCATATGTCATACTATTTCTATTTCAATTACTATGTCAACAATAAAAAATAGATCTACATGTTACCTTTCTTCGATCTGGTTTGTCCACATTAAAGGCCATGTTCGAGAGAAAAAGCAATTCAAGAATATAAAATCAATGTTGGAGAATAGGTATACACTAATTGCAACCTCTTTAGGTTTTGCAAACTTCAAAACCAGATCACAGTATACAAACTGGTAAATCAGTTCCAAACTGTTTTAAACACAGTAAATAAAATAAAGACAGATTCAAGGGCTTATAACTGGTTTTGAATAGTTTGAAACAGATTCAGGGTTTACAAACTTCCAAAACTTTTATAACTTTCTTAAAAAAACATCTCAAAATATGAAGTGCATCTCATCTAATCTAAACTATTAAGTCTTTTTTTTTTCAATTCTATCTATCTTCAATTAAATTCTGATATTAATCTTCAATTAAAATTTATTTTTCCCAAGTAAAAATAAAAGGTTTTGTACTGGTTCAGGGTCAGCTCATCAACACCCGAACCTCATTTGCCAACCACTAATCAGATTCAGTTTTGAACATAGTAGCCAAATTTGTCAACTGACGACAGAAAGAAAGAAAACATGCAGAACACTTGCAAGACAATTGAAGTACACATTAGTTAGTTATAAATAAGATGATTCTCAAATAATTCTGACACTCATTACAGAGTACATAAATTCTTGACAGTATGAATGCAAGTTTATTTATAATTGAGTATAAGTATGTTAACCCATAACAGTCCAGAGCAAAAAAAAACAAAAGCAGAAGCAGATTCCATATTATCATATAATATAAAAAATAAATAGTATCAATTAAGCAGAAGAAACATCATTCATAATAATAAACAAAATGCAGATTCCATATTATGATCTTATAAAAGAAAAAAAAATGCTATACAAATATCATATGTCATCAATTTCAAAATTGTGCAGATAAAATATAACAAATACCGGACAATCCTTGCATATAATTGTTTTAAGGTTTAATTACTCATACTTTTTAATTCTTAAATATATAATCTTCAGGTTTTAGTTCTTAAACTTCAAACACTTTTCAATTTAATCCATTTCTATTCCTACAATTTTAGACCATAGGGACTACATCGAATAGTTTCTAAAGCATATAAATTGTGCAGACATAACAATCAAAAGAATAATTAAACCATGTTTTAAAATAAACTAATCCAATAACAGGCACAATTTAACTTTAAACCTCGCAGACACCCCTATTAAAATTAGAGAGTAAAACCCTAAACCAATACAAAACTAACTTTATGAAAGAAAAAGAAGTAAGAGAGAGTGAGAACCTGGATCTTAGCCTTGACGTTGTCGATGGTATCGCTGCTCTCCACCTCGAGGGTGATGGTCTTTCCTGTCAAAGTCTTGACGAAGATCTGCATGTTGATAAATAGAGAGAGAGAGAGGGAGAGAGAGAGAGAGAGAGAAAGTGTGTTTGTTTGCGTTGGTGTGTGAGAGAGGGGTATTTGTAGTCGGTCGTAAGTTGTAAGCAATGTTTGTGTTGGGGACTGAGAATGCTAAGAAATAAAGAAGGGATTGGATACTCAAAACACTGTTTGGATGGGCAAAACTTGTTCAACGCGGTTTTTTGGGTTTTGCACTTAAATAATTTTTCCTCTTTTTTTTCATTCCTCTTTTTCAAGCCAACTTAATTTTAGGTTAGAAGTTGTATAATTTTATAATTTGATTATATATATATATATATATATATAATATTTTAATTAAAAAAATTATTTTATCTCTATAATTATAAAAGAATCATTTTTAGACTGAGTTAATAGGACTGTGCCTAACATGAATTTTGTTTTGTTTTGTTAGATATGTGTTATATAGACTTATAGTTATTAATAAAAATAATTTAAAGTAAAAAAAATGAGTATTTTAATTATTAAGAAATTAATATATTATATAATTTATTACATCATATATATATATATATATATTAAATTATAATTATATATTTTATATAAGTTTATAATTTATTATAAATTTATAATATTTTAATTTATTATATTATTATGGTTCATTTATGTTAATAAATTTATAATTTAATTTTTTTAATTTATTATTTATAATTTATTATACATTTAATTTATAATTTATTATATAATATATATTTTTAATTATCTATATATTAATTTAATTTATGTATTTAATATAAAATATAATAAATTAACACTAAAAACAAAATTTATATTTAAGAATCAACAGAAGTATAATATAATATTTTCTTTCATTTGACATAATTATATTAATCCTAAAATTTAAATGATTTCTCAAACTTTAAAATTATTTTTTAATTCATCAAAATTGAGTAAATGTGATTTTAATATCTATATATCAAATTTGAAATATTAAAATACGATTTTTAAAATTATTTTTTCTTTCAAAATTAATATTTAAAAATTAAAACTTTATTTTATTAAAATTGAAGGACTAAAAGACTTAAAAAAAAATCATGACAAATTTTAAGGATTAAAAATATAATTAAACCCTAGTTAAATTTTCTTTTCTTTCATTTAATTAATTTTATCCAATGTGTATAGAGATTAAACTCATGGTTTAATATTTTTAATATTAAATAATATTTATTCATTTAATTAAAAAATAAAAGTGATTTTTATTTTAATTATATGACATTTTAAATTATTATTTTTAATATTATAATTTTTTAAAATAATTAAAAATAAATAAATAATATTTCTAGAATATTCTTTTTAATAATTAAGTAAATAAAGAATATTTCAAAAAAAAATTATCAGAAGCACCTTAAAATAAAATAAATATAAATATAAAATATTTATTTAATAAAAAAAATATTTAACAAATTATTTAATTTAATTTAAATACGATTAATAAATATTATATTAAAATTTGTAAATAATAAATTCAAAGAAAAATAGTAATTTTTAAAATAATCGAGTATCATTTATAAGAACCTAATGTGAGTTAGTTCTAGAGAGATAGTGAGTTAAATAATGAAGGGTGAAAGTATTTAATAAAATTTTAAAAAGGATTATAAATAGAAAAATTAAATTTTTTAATCTTTATTATTTTAAAATCACTATCTTTCTAAACCCTCTACCTTGTCTCTAAATTTTCTTCTTCCTCCTTTATCATTTTCAAGACCCAAGGATACAAAACTGAAGTTTGTGAGGAGTAAATCATTTTCAACCTATTGAAACTTTGATTTGGGTAAGTTTTCCTTACTCAAAATCCCTTTTGGCCAAACTGTCCTTGGGGTTTCATGTGGACCAAACCTGTTTGCATGTGCCATTTTCTTCCTCCAAATCACTCTATGCTAGCTTAGATTCTTAATGGTGTGTTTGGATTGTGAAATAGGTGCTTGGATAGCTAGTTAGAGCACTTGGGACTTTGTTCTATGAAGTGGAACGCAAAGGTAGTTTTGAAGCAAAATAGGTAAGAAAAGCTAGTCTAGTTCAGACTTTTAGGATTTGGGGAAAACTTGAAATTTAGAATCTTACATGTGACTGTATTTGAATATGTCTGCTGGAATGAAACTACTTAATGGGGGGGTTTATGTGCTGTGTTGTGATTCTATTAAATTGAGTTGTTGAGTTGTGACCTTGTGGTTATGGTATAATTTTGAATGATTTCATGAACTTGAAAATTGTATGTTTGAGATGTAATATATGTAGTAATTATGGTTCAAATCACTAGTGTGGAATTCAATTGTTGAAATCTAATTGAGTTATTGAATTTGATATATTTTGAAGGAGTGAAATGAGGCTGTGTTGATCTGGATAATAAAAGGAAAATTAGATTTTTGCTAGTATGTAACTGTGCTCTTTGATTAAATGACCTTTTGACTTGCTTGGTGAATGAGTAAAGAGTAGATGGATTGTTTGAAGTTGTAATCGTATTTTGTTTCAACTTTATTTTGTGCTTAAATTGGGAATAACATAACATTCAATTTTTGTATGGATCCTGTTTTGAATTCTTGAATCTGATTTATTTTGAATTGATGTGTGATCAAGTGAAATGGAACTGACTTAGATTTTTAGGAAAATCTACCTTGAATCATTGACCCTCAATTTATGGAAACAGTCCCAAATGGATCCCTTTTAAACCCCTAGTATTGCCTAAAAGGAAAACTAGGTTAAGGGATTTAAGGTTGGTTTTCTATAGAATTCAAGTCTGTATAAAATCCATTGAGCAGATTGAGAGTTTACTAAGCGAACTGGTCCTATCCTAGAATAGTGAAATTTCTGTGTTTTGAGATATGTGATAGAGATGTGTTGTGAAATTTATTAATGATATTTATGTTGGCATGAGGTCTTGGTACTCCTATTGAGGGGAGTTTGATTTTATGTTATGAGTATGATGTTGGTAATGTAGTGTGTATGAATTTAGGGATATATTATAGGATATCCAGATCTTAATGACTTTCTAAGTCACGTAGACTAAGATTGTCATGTGGTGAAGGTCGATGGAGGTCTTACCAATTGTCTTTATGATAATTTGTGAGACTACCCTGATGTGAGATGAGTGTGGTAATGTTTTGTGGATGATATTGGGGTGAAAAAGACTTAGTAGTCGGCCGGTTAGGGTCGTGATCCTGGAGTATACATCTGCTAGCTCTAGATATCTGAAATCCATACAGTCTTCTAGAATGCGTTAGTCTTGATTGTGAATGTGTTTGAAATGTTTAAAACCTTTGGTAGGCCCTTACACTTGTGTGAAATTTTATACTTACTATTGAATGATTTTATGAATTTCTTATGATTTATCTTATTTTCACTAGCTTACCATTTTTTGTTCTCTTGTGTATGTTTGTGAACCGGCTATGATTGTGTTCTTTACACGTGAACAGATAACAAGGTAGGTGGTGATTCCTATGTCGAAATGAAGTAGCTTAGGCATGAGGATGAATGTAAAAGTTTAGTAGCATAATATTAAATATTTCTATTATTTTAATTTTTTAGAAAATCAAAAAGAAAAAATGTAATAGAAATAGTATTAATACTTGCCTGCTTGATGCATGAACTGAATCTATTAGAATAAGTAATTATTTTGGGTAAGTTACATCATTCATAAAATAATTATATGAGATCAAACTATATTATAATTATAGAAACTAGATATTTTATTTATTTATTTATTTTAAGGAAAACAAGATAAATTATATAATTTTATTATAACTTATATAATATATCATGTAAAAATATTTATATCATCATCTATTTCATTTCGGACTTTGTTAAATATATTTTAATTTTTTTTCAATATTAAAAAAAATTTATTACAAATATAATATTATATTCTTAATATTAGATAAAATATTTTCTTTTACATATAAGATTATATATAATATTATTATGAATTAGAAAGATTTAATTTATATTTAATTAATATATATTTTTATAAAATTTTGTACAATATTACGAGATAATATATTTGATTATACTATATTAACTATTGAAAAAAATTTTAATTATAATTTTATATTAATTTAAATTTATATTTAATCTTTTGTATATTTTTATTATTAATTATATATATATTTTAAATAACATTAACTTAAATGTTAGACTTTTATAAAAAAAAATTAATTATAAATTATATAAAAATATTTAAAATTAAAAATTAAAAATTTATAAAAAAATATATGAAATAAATTAATACTTAATTTCCTTCTATTCATAAATATAAATAGTTATATTAACTATCATTATAAATTATAAAATAATTATTTTAAAAATATTTTTTTATTAACTTTTAACTTCTTCAAATTTTATTATTATTTATTATTATTAAATAAAGTGTGGAAATAATTATTTTATCTAATAAGAAAAAAAAATTATAATAAAATAAAAAATTATCAATTTTTTTTAAAAAAATGAGTTTGTATTTATTTTTTAATATTTATTAAGAAATAAGATAAAAAAAAATCATTAATTTATACACATATTTAATAATAAATAAAAATTAAAATTTTGGAAGGGGAGTTAGTCTCATCACTACTCTTCTATATAATAACAAATAAAAACTAAAATTTTAAGGATCCTTCGTATCCCTCTTAACTTCACCCCTAACATCATGCACTATAATATATAATAACTATATTTATATACAATATAATAAAATTATATTATCATGAATTTTTATTCAATACTAATTATTTTATGATAGAGCAATTAACTTTATTCAAATCTAATATCACTTAAATATAGTAAAAATTAAGTTATCTGTAAGTCAGTATTCTCTACTAAGTCTTCTATGAGTATCTTGTACGAAGTTCTACTTGTCTTAGGACATATATAAAAGAAAACACAAAAAAAAAAAAAAAATTAATGAGGTATTTATATATCTTAAACATTAATATTAATAAACTTGTTACAATGGAGGCATAGGTTTTGACCTAAAATTATAAGATGTAATGTCATATTATTAAATGTTAGGATCCATACCCGATCTCTAATAATTCATTATAAATATGAAAAGTTAACTAGAAGTGATTAGGTAGTTAAATATACCTTATTAAAAGTACTTATACTATCATATCTAGAGATCATATTTATTTTCTCTAGAATATATACTATGACAATTTTACATATTTCATAAAATTTTCCTTATAATTTCTTTTGTAGATTTTACAAAATTCATAAGAAAATTTGTAGGAAACTCATTTCTTAAATTTAAAAAAAAAATCATAAAAAAATTATAATGAAATATAAATAATTCTAGTATTGATAATCTTTTAATGCAAAAATGAGAGATATACTCCCTACCCAACTTTAATGATAATGAACAAGTATTGACCAGTCCCATTTCACCTATGAATATCCTAATCTAGTGTGTTATTCATATAAGGGATCCAAGATTCTTTTGAGTTTAATAGCATATTTTCTATACCTAAATAAAGTTTCAAGACTCACTGTAAACATAGTCATGATAATCAAAAATCGCAATTTGAGTTGTAAGATCATACGATTTTTCTAGAGTTTTATTAGAATAATAAATTATTTCTATTGTTATTAGTTAATTAGTTTTTTTTTTATTTGTTAATTTGTTGATAATTAATCCCTAGTATATAAACAAGTGTTTTTGCACATTTATGTACAACAATGAATAAACAATGATATAGACAATTAATCTCTTGTATATAATTAATTTGTTAGTTCTTTTTCTCCTTTGCACTCATGATATAATCGTTATCCTTGCGCATTCGCAACCCTGATCCTCTTCTTCTCATCGATTCTTTCACTAAGTTCAACAATGGTGAATTCCAACAATGTTTCTGATCTTCTTATAAATCCTGCAAATCCTCTTTATCTCCATCCCAGAGAAAATCCCCCTCTCATTATCGTTACTCCACTCCTTTTTAAAAAATAATTTCCAACAATGGAAATATGATATGCTCGTTGTCTTTGAAACCAAGAACAAGGAGCGATTTGTTCTTAGAACCCTATCATGCCCTATCATTGTGGTCAAGGTGATTATTCCATTTCTTAGTACTATACTTAATTTATAGAAAGAACTGTCAATATATCGAACTGTTCTCGTATGTTCTTGTTCCACTCCTTGTGGTTGTGGTCTCATCTTCAAGATTCAAAAGGAGCATGATGATTCTGTTATCAAAATTCTCAAAGGCTTAAATGACGAATTCTCTCAAGTTGGTTCTCAAATTATGTTTATGGATCCTATGTCTTATGTTCTTCATAAGTTTTCTCTTGTTTTGCAACAAGAAAGAGAATTTAGTGGTTCTCATTCTGTTATTTCTCAAGAAATTGTTAATGCTAATTACCAAGAAAATTCTTCCAAATTCAATGGTTCTACTTGAGGAAGTTTTTCTAATAATAGTGGAGGAGGTAGATCTGGTAGAAATTCTAAATTCTGCGATCATTGTAAATGTACGAATCGTACCTCCGAATTGTTAGATTAAGCATGGACTTCCTCCTAGTTACAAAACTAACTCCAAGTTCACTATTGCTTCATCCAAACCTTCTACTAGTACTGTTGAAGTAGAACCCTCACTTGCATCTTCTTCTTTTGTCAAAGAGGAGGACAAATCTTTCTCTCAGTTTGGTTTTTCTCAAATGAGTAACGTCAAACTTTACTTGCCTTGACTCAAGAATCTTAATCTTCTTCATTTTCTGCCAATACTATTCATCAATGCACTAATGATTTCTCAGGTATAACTTTTCCAACACCTCTTTGGATCTTAGACAATGGTACCATAGATCATATAGGCCCTACCAAGTCTGCTTTTCAGAACCTTAAGCCCATTTCTCCTATTTTTATTAAGCTTCCTAACAATATTTTTATTGTAGTTAAGTTTTCTAGTATCATTACTGTTGCCATTATAATTTTGCATGATGTTTTTTATGTACCAGAATTTTCTGTTCATTTAATCTCTATTCCTAAACTCATTTCCAATACTCTTAATATCCTGATATTCTTTTTCATCCTATTGATGACTATGACGTTTGTGCCTATGCTAAACAAAGATATTACCTTATACTAACAATAGTACCAAAACCAAAACTTTTTTTGAACTTATATATGTTGATATATGAGGATCCGTTTCTATTTCTTCTATTTAAGTTTTTAAATACTTTCTCACTGTAGTTGATGATTATAGCAGATTTACTTGAGTTTTATTACTTAAAACTAAAAGTTGATGTTAGGTCTTCCTTGAAAACATTTATTACTTTAAATGAAAATTAGTTTGATTGTCACTTAAAAAAGAATTAGATCTGACAATGATAAAGAATTTTTACTCATTGATTTTTATTCATCTAAAAGAATTGCTCATGAAACCTCTTGTGTTGAGAACCCTCAACAAAATGGTATTGTTGAGCGGAAACATCAACATTTATTAAATGTCTGTAAAGCTTTACTTTTAGGCAAAAATTCCTATAAGTTTTTTGTCATATGCTCTTAAACATGTTGTTTTTCTCATTAATAGATTACCAACTCCTTTTTTAAAACTTAAGTCCCCATATCAACTTGTTTTTAGAAACAAACCAGACTTTGGTTTTCTAAAGCCTTTTAGATGCCTATCTTATGTTAGTACTCTTACTACAGGTAGATCCAAAATTGATCCAAGAGCTTCTAAAAATGTATTTTCTTAGATTATAAATCTGGTACTAAAGGGTATATCCTTTACAATCTTCACTCTAAATCCCTTTATATTTCTAGAAATGTTATTTTTCATGAACGTATATTTTCATATTTCCAACATTCTTCTGATTCTAAAAATTTTAATATGTTCTAATCTCAATTCTTTTAAATTTCTTCATTATGATTTTCTTTCTGTCTCACCTTTTCTTCCAACTAGAGTCTCTTCTAGAATTAAAAACATGTCTGCTTATCTTGATCAGTACTATTGTAGTACTACTTATGTTTCCTAGTCAAAGCATTCTACCCCTTACTCTATGCATTCTTTTGTTTTCTATGACAAATATTCTATTGATCATGTTTCTTTTTGTCATTCTATTTCTACACATGTTGAACCTACCTCCTTCGTAGAAGCCTGTTCTCAAGATTATTGACAAAAAGTAATGGCAAGTAGTTTCAGGCTTTGGACAGGAATCAGACTTGGTGTTCGGTTAATCCTCCTCCTGGTAGAAAGATTGTTGGATGCAGATGAGTGTACAAAATTAAATATAAATCTGATGGCTCTACTGAAAGGTACAAGGTAAGGCTTGTTCCTAAAGGGTTCACACAAATAGAAGGGGTTGACTACTTTGAAACTTTCTTTCCTATTATCAAGCTCACTACAATTCATGTTTTATTAGCTGTTGTTAGTGCAAACAACTGGTTTCTACACCAATTAGATGTTGATAATGATTTCCTCCATGGTGATTTGAAGGAATATGTCTATATGAAACCTCATCCTAGTCTCACTCTTCCTTATTCTAAAATGGTTTGCAAGCTTCAAAAGTCTCTCTATGGTCTCAAGCAGGATAGTAGAAATTGGAATCAGAAACTGACATTTGAGTTACTCTTCTTAGGTTATACACAAAGTTCTGCTGATCATTCTTTGTTCATTAAGCTTTAAGGTACTATCACAATTCTCTTAATATATGTTGATGATATTGTCCTTAGTGGTAATAGCCTTTCTAAGATTCAGTTTGTCAAGAGCCTTCACTCAAAGTTTTATATCAAGGATCTTGGACTTCTTAAAGTTCTTTCTTGGTCTAGAGGTTACAAGGTCTAAGTCTGGTCTGGTTTTGAATAAAAGGAAATATTGCCTTAAGTTGCTTTTTGAAGCTGGTATGTTAGTATGCAAACTAGCCCCCAATCCTACTGATCCTTCTGTCAAATTACATATAGATCAAGGTTCTCTTCTTCCAGATCCTTCTTCTTATAAGAGACTTATTGGTAGGTTACTCTACACCACTCATACAAGGCCAGATACAAGCTTTGTTGTTCAACAACTTAGCCAGTTTGTTTCTACACCTAGAGAACCTCATCTTCGATACTTGAAAAATGCTCCTGGTGTTGGTTTATTTTACCCAGCTAACAATTCTCTATAAATACAAGCTTTTTCTAATTCTAATTGGGTCACATGTTCTACTACTCAGAGATTCGTTACTGGCTATTGTATTTTTCTTGGAAAGCCATTAGTTTCCTAAAAATTGAAAAAGCAAACTATTGTCTCCAGATCATCTTCTGAAGCTGAATATAGAGCTCTAGCTTTCTTAACTTGTGAACTGCAGTGACTTCAATATTTATTCAAAATCTTTACCTTTCCATGTTTGTTCCATTATCTACTTACTCAGATAATCAGTCTATTATTCAAATTGCCAAGAATCCTACTTTTCATGAAATAACTAAACATATTGAGATAGATTGTCACATCATTAGGATCAAGATTCAAGAAGGACTTGTCAAATTAATGTATGTTCCTTCTTCGCAACAATAGTTGGTCGATCTGTTTACTAAATCATTTTATCCTATTCTTTTCAAGACTGCTATTTGTAAGATGGGTCTTTTCAACATTCATGACCCACCTTGAGAGGGGGTATTAGAATAATGACTGATTTTTGCTGTTAATAGTTTGTTTGTTTCTTTGTTTGTTATTCTGTTAGTTTGTTGATAATTAATCCCCTATATGTAAATAAGCGATTTGCAAGTTTATGTACAATAATGAATAATACAAGTTATTTTGTTTCTTCTTTTTCTCCTTTTCTCTCACAAGTTTTTGAATTTGCGTACCTAGAAGATTGGACTTTTGTCCAAATCGTCGAGGATAATTGGAGAAGATCGGAAATCATGGTAGAACGACGATCTTCTGCATCAAAACGGCGTCACCCTCCCCAACGTGTGCGTTTAGGGTTTCACTGCTCGAACGTCGTGCCACATGCCGCCGCGCGAAGATTACATAAGGATGCGATTATGATTTTTTTCTCATTTTATTTGAAGTGGGCAGAATAAAATGAAAGACTTTTAAACTTTTTTTATTTCTAAAAAATCGTTATTGTCAATTATTTAATCTCATTGTACACATTATATATTTCATCAATCACTCTTTAAAATTTAATTAAAAAAAATATATATTTCTGTATATTTTAAAAAATATTATAATTTTTTCTTTTTTTTAAAAACTTTTCCACTTCTTTAATACTTAATATCTACCATTCTCTTAATTTTTTTATTTATTAATTTTTTTCAAGTTTTAATTTATTATTAAAATTTATTTCAACAATATATATTATATATAATAACTTTTTAAAATTTAATTTAAAAAAATTAAATACTTCTCTATTTTTTTAAATATTATAATATTTTATCTTTTTTAAAAACTTTTCTATTTTTTAAATATTTAATTAATGTAGACATTTTTCTTAATTTTTTTATTTATTAATTTTTTTATATATTTTAATTTATTATTAATATTTATTTCAACAATATATATTATATATTTATTTAAAAAAAAAAGTTAGATCAACATATCTCCCTAAACTCTAAGTTATAAAAGTTCGATTATAATAAGTTATGCTAATCGAAATTTTATTTAATTTTCACATTCACACTAGTTTATTTTCTATTTTATGTTAGAAATACCCTTTTTAGAAAAATTAATTCTCTATACATATTTTTGGAAAATCACTATATTATTAAATATAGTATGGAAACTAGTTTTTATAATGTAAAATTTTATATTACAAATTAGTGTTCGTAATTAATAAAAAAAAATGTTATAAAGTTTCTGTAAAACTTGTGAAAAGGAAAATTTGAGATGGAAGGGGAGAGAAGGGAATAAAAGATATTTTGAGAACATAATGAAACAAAAATGTGCAGTGGTAAAAAGAAAAAAGGGATGGTGTGAAAAGTAATCCCCAATATTATTGGATCCAAAAGTAATTTATTTAATCTATCCGAAACTGTTTTGTAGGTCCAATTTATCATATCTATTACATTTATTGATATATGGAAAGTTGTTATTTTCACTTCTTCTTTTTCTTCCCAGGCCTTCTTTCTAGCTTTTTTTTTTTTTTTTTTTCATTTCTCTTTGTAAAAGTAAGGTTTTGATTAGTTTGGATCAATCTGATTAATTGAAGAATTCAAATTAAATCAATTAAATTTATTTAAACTTTTAGTCTAATGAATTTAACTAAATTAATCAATCCAACTCAATAATGATAAGTTTAAATATTAGATTTATAATTTACTAATTTAATAAATTTGGACCAAATTAATCATATAATTTTTATTACGTATAAATTTATGGTATAAAATATTATAAAAATAATATTTGTGATTATTATTTGTTGATATATCTCAATTACAATAAAATATATTATTTGCATATCTTAATGACACGATTTTTTAATAAAATAATGTATTTTTTTCTCAAAACAAAATTTTTACATTTTTACAGAAAGAGATTCAAACAACATTTCTTGAAATAAGGCAAATAGAAGAGATTATCCATCGTTTCTTGTGACGATGATTAACCCAACCAATTTATTCTTGATCAGGTTATTAACTATATTTGTGAAAAAAAATATAAATTATTTTAAACCGATAAATATTAATTTATTTAGATTTTTTTTCTCAAATTTAATCCAAATTCACCTAAAAATACAATCATCATAATTATAATAACATAATAATTATAAAAAGATAATAGGGTAAATCATTAAAGTTAAAAACATATTTAAACTATTTATTATCATAACTCAATAATTATACTCCACGATATACCATTATTAATAGATATTACATTTCTCTTAAGTTCTATCTTTTTTAACATCAAATCCATGATATTAAAAGATTTTTAAAGAGTTATACATTGAATTCTAAACTCAAAGACTTTCATATATTGATACGTACTTTCACTTATTAACTTCATGTGTTATCTATTAACTAATAACAACATTATCAAACGAGGTAGATTCTAGTTGTAAGGATCTAATAGAAATTAATTTAAGGGAGATGAAAATTAAATGATGGAAGTCGTTTAGTTATGTTTTAAAATCATATAAATAGAAAATTAAATATTTCATCTTTCATTATTCAAAATCACTATTTCTCTATAACTTCTTTCTAAAACCTCTACCTTCTTTCTAAAGGATTTAATCTATTCTTCATTCTTTTAAAGATTTGTGAGTGGCTATAAGAAGCTTGTGCGAGGAGCACTTTTAACTGATTGAATTTTTATTTTGATAATTTTTTAGTTCTCTATTTGACTTTGAGAGTCTAGGTTTAAGCAGTTGTATGTGAACTTTAAGTTACAATGCATTTGCCCATTTTTCCTTTAATTTGATTCCATGCTAACTTAGGTCCTTAGCGATATATCTGGTTTGTTGATCAGGTACACATAGAGTTAGTTAGAGCACTAGAAGCTTAACTCAATATTGAGAGTAGAAGAAAAATAGTTGAAAAATCAAATAGGTAAGGGAAGTTAGTTTAGATTTGATGTTCTATTGAACCATAAGATTTGAAGAATTGAAACTAGGGGAGTAATTGATTTCATAAATTGAGTTTCTTGTGGAAGTAGAATCTTCGAATAGATATATATGTGTTGATTTAATTACTTAATGTTGGTGTGTATATGAATGAGTGGTTTACTATGTTATGGATAAATGTTGTGTTGCAACTTGGCTATGTATAGTTTGCTATTTGAGTGTATAAAATTGGATGGATTGGCAAGATTGATGTTTGTTCATTTGAGGAAATAGCCCAATTTTGTTTTGGTACAGTTTCCTTGTATTAATGGAATATATTATAGTGAATATAATGTGTAGAAGACCAAATTCAAATTTTGAGATCGAAAAATTTGTTAAAAAAGGTGTAAACTTGGTTTAAAGTGGGTATCTTGAATTTAGGAGTCGAAACTTGGTCTTTCTACATAATCTACAATCTGCATAATTCGTTGAGCGGATTTACTCCAACGATAGCAGCACCCTCGGGTGTACAATCCGTTGAGCGGAATTGTCCTCCATTGAGTAGATCCAGATTTGCTGAGCGGATTTGGATTTGCACTCAACATATTGGTTTTAGTTTTTGGACTACTCTCGGGTCCCAATCTATTGAGTAAAGTGGTTGTGTGAATTTGCTCTGTTCTGGAAAAGAGGATTTAGTTTAAATTTCAAGTATAATATGAGATTATGAATTGTCAATATGAGATGACATTGAGGCTTGTGTCACTCCTATTGAGAGGAGGTTGTATTATTTGATTAGAAAGCCTTAGACGTCATAATTTAGTGTGTATAAATTTAAGGATATGGTATGGGGTATCCAGACCTTAATGATAGTCTAAATCATATATATATATATATATATATATATATATATATATATATATATATTAAAATGTCATGTGGTGAAAGGTCAATTAAGGTTTTACTAACTATTTTGAAAAGACAATTGATTGAGACTACCCTGATGTGAAAGTCGATCGTGAGAAGGCCCGTGGTCCTTAATTATACATCAGATGTTAACCCTAAATATCTGAAATTCATACAATCTTCTAAAAGTCATTTGTCTTGAGTGTGATTACGTTTAAATGTTTAAAACCTTAGGTAGACCCTTACACTTCTAATGTGGACATTAATTTGAGTGAAATGGATATTTTAATAGTTACATGTTCTTTTGTTCTACCAGCTTACCCTTTTCTATTGCTATGTTTTTTGTTTTATTACTATGATCGTGTTTTTTACACGGGAACATATAACATATTTGGAAGAGAGTCATCTATTGAAAAGAAGTAGACATAAACATGAGGATGAATGTATAAAATTTCTACTACTTGTTCAGAAAAAGTCTTATTTGTTCAAAGGTTTTTTAGTTATCCAATGAACAAAGCTCTTGAGTTTACATTGAAATGAAATTCACTTAATGACTTTATGGTTGTCTCATGGTTATTATGTAGAAAATAAGTTCTACAAAATTCTAGAAATTATATCAAATTAGTCTAAAATAAATTTCTACTCACTAATTTAACACTAATTTGGTTTACTTTATAACATTCTACACTACAAATTAAAATAAAGCAGGAAGCTAATTGATTTAATTTTCATTCAAAATCTAATTTTTATTACTAGAAAAATTTCACATTCAATCTAATAATTTCAAATAGAATGACCATCCTAATATTATTAGGCAAAGTTGGTAAAAAAAACCTTCAAATTGGATTTCATATACCAAAATTGGTTCATATAGTCTAAACGAAATCAATTTTACTCAACCTAAATAAATTCTATAAGAAATTACATTTTAAGCAATTAAATTACAAAATGATGTACATTAACCTAATCTAAAATTAAACTAAACATCCAAATCATAAACATGCTCATCATCAACTAGTAATCATAGTCATAAATATCAATTCAATTCCAAACAATGTCTATCATAAGAACTCTACAACTTCCTCAATATACATGTAATTCATTGAAGAATCCAAAACAACTCAATAATCTTACTAAACCAGAGTTCTTTCAAGTTTCAATACTTGTAACTAAGTTACATTTTCAAATATTCAAATATTTTCATTTAAGATACTATTATGATGTTTAAAATAACTAGTTTTCCTTACTTCTAAAAATATTGTCTCCTAAATAAAATTACTTCGAAAAGAGATTTGAACATAAAAAGTTCTAATATGACCACAAAAAGACTTAATAAACTAAATGAACACACTAGACTAGTAGAAAATTATCTTTATAGACAAAAAATATATGTGAAACCCACAACCTACAAATAGAAGCCAGAGAAAAAAAAAAAAAAAAGATAAAAAAGAATTTGCCCAAATAAAATTTTTGATAGGATAAGAGTGTTTTAAATTATATATTCCGATGTTAAAAAAAATAAGAAACCAACTTAAAAATTTATATAAAAGATAGAGAAAAATTAAAGGAATTTTTTTTGGAAAAATAATAATTTTATATAAATAAAGAATGAAATATTTAATAATTATTTATATGTTTTGAAAGTTTAATAAAATATTTTTTTTATTTTCATTAAATTAAAATCTACTTATTTATAATTTTTAAATTGGTACTTATGTGATCAATGAAAATTAAAACAATATAAAAATAGTTTACGAGGAAAAAAAAAAGGAAAAAATATAAGAGGGTGTGAAGAAAAAGTCTAAAGTAAGAGAAGGAGAGAAAGACGAAGAAAAGAGAAGAAATATTAAGTTAACATTAATGAAATGGGTTAGTGACAAATTCAATTATTTTGTTTTGGTTTTGATTTTATAAAAATTAAGTTTAAGTTTTAAAAAAATTGGTATAAAATTTTAAAATTATCTCTTACCTATTAAAAAATATCAGAAAATATATTATATTTTAAAAAATATGTATTATATTTTGATTTATATGAAAAGATATAAAATAATTTTAGATTAATATAAAATTTTGTTACAATTTAGAAGAAAAAATATTTTAATTTAAAAATAGATTTTAAAATATAATATAATCAAAAGTTATAATAATTGATAAAATTTATACTAATAAAATCTAATCTCTTTTATTTAATAAATAAATAAAGTTGAATTGTAATGAGATAGCAACAAGTTTGGAAGAAGAAAAAAAGAAATGGTTTAAATAGCAATACCCAAATTTTATTTGTCAGAGGTGTTTATAGGACCCGCATGTTTGCTAACCCAAAACAACCAAGCACTTGGACTATGTCATTTTCACTTACTAAAACATTTCACAATTTTTCTTATTCTTTTTCATTTTACGTTTTCTTATTATTCATTTTAATTACCATTTTATCCAACTTTTATCTAACAAATTATCCTTCAACAATTTTTTTTTGTTATGGATTTAAAAATACCATTTTATTAAATAGATTTAACTCAAATGATAAAATAGTATTATAAGTCATGGTAAACTTTTTTTTCTTTATCTTGTCGAATATTTTTATAATTTATTAATTTTGTCTGTTTATTATGACTATAATTAATATGTAAGCAAAGGTGTTTAGAAATAATCTTTATATGTGTTGAAATTCAACATAAAGATAGGTAGATGATGATGTTTATAATAGGTAATTGAATCGATAAAATTTTACTTGAAAATGAATAAAAAATTAAAAATTCATCAAAATTAAATTATTTTTTAATTTTTTTTATCACCGAATTAGATTTGAAATTATAAATAAAAAATGGAATTAAATAAAATTATAATAATGTTTGGATTGATGAAATAGAAAAATGAAAAAGTAGAAAAGAGAAGAGAAGGGTTTGAAGGAATTAAATGCAGAGTTTGGTATTTTTATGATTCAACTTAAATACCTGACCTCACCCCAATCTATGAAAGTAAAGGTAGAGGCAGAAAAGGGCATTTAATTTTATAAAAAACGTATATACAAAATCATAAAAATGCATTAAATTTGATAATTTAATGTTTACCAAAGAAAGAAGGAAAGCATTAAGTTTGTAACATAAATGTTAGCCAACCACATTAACACACTTTATCTTCTTTATCTTCTTTTCTTTCTTTTCTTTCATTTCCTCTTTTCCTCTTTTCCTCTATCCCAACTCCAATTATTTTTCCTCCCATTAAATGTTGCATTTAAAACTTTCAAGCCTCTTCTTAAATTCTTGCACCTTCCTCGACATGAACTCACCAAATGCATCAAACCACTTCATTTCTTCTCTTCTCTTCTCTTTCTTTCTGCACTCAAGTTTTGGTTTAAATCTATTAATTCATTTCTCTCTCTAGTTCAGATCAGCATTCACTCTTTTATCCTTCTCTTTTCTCTCACCATGCATTTAATAAACAATTTGACCTCAAAACTAAAAATGGGTTGAAAAATGTTGAGGGACATTAAGAAACTAGGAATAGGTGGTACTTTGTTGTTGCTCATTACTTTAGAGATGTAATATTTGCAAGTGAAATTTTGGCAGTAATATTTTATTTGTAAACAAAGACAATTGCAAAATATTCGTGATTAAAAGTTCGGTAAAAAGTAATAATAATTTAATCTATTTAAAAAATTAAATTTATACTTCTTTCCGAACTTTTATTTTTATTGATATAAATTTTTCATAATAAAAATATAAAGTTATTTTTATTTTTGAAATTAAAAATTAAAGGTATTTATTAGAAACGAAAAATCAGTTCTTATCTTTAAAAATTCATAAATAAAATGGTTTTTTTTATTAATTGAGAGGAGAATTATAATATATATATATATATATATATAATATTAGGGTTAACTTTATTTTTAAATACAGTCAAATTAAAAAGATTATGAAATATGTCACAAATAAATAGATTAGAAATGAATTGAGTCAAACTTAATTTAATTAAGCTTGACTAAATCGATAAAAATTAATTCAATTCAAAACTTAATTCAAGTTTTTAGTTTAGCACTATTTTGATTTGATTCAATATCTTTATAACTTGGATGATATAGTTTGATTTACTTTAAAATTACAATCAAGTTACATATTTTTACTGATTTCTTTCATATAAAAAAATAATAGAAAATTAATTAGAAAATATGCAAATATATATAGAGAGAATTCAATTCGTCTATTTAAAATTTGGTTTAGTTCATAAAAAAATGTTTAACATGTTAATTGCTTCTTGAATGGAATATTAAATTTATTTTAAATTGATTTGGTTGATACTCTAAATCTATTGTCTACTTATGCCATATTCTCTTAAAAAGAGATTAGGTAGAAAAGTGGAAAAGATGTTTTTGTATTAGTGTGGGAAAGGAACATTAATTCTTAAATAATTTTAAATGTGTTTTTAAGTCTAATAAATAAGTCTATTTGATTAAATAATTTCAATAAATTTTCAATATTATCATATTATATTATTTATAATATATTAAGTTCATATATTTATTTATTTTTCTTAATTATTAATCGTATTGACCTATATAAAAGGTCAAAATTCTAAAATTATTGAAAAGTAAATTTATACCATACTTAAGGATCTTATTACAAAATAAGATTTTAAATAAATAATGTTATGCATTATTATATAGTATATATAAAATATGATACACATATTATATAATCATATAATAAAATTATAGTTATTAATAGGCTAGGTTAATAAATTTAATAATCTTTTAAAATACTTTATAATAAGATAAACTTTTAAATAAGTTTCATTGGTTAAGTCGTATTTTCATGTTAGTCATATTAGACTATTAAAAATATATATGACACATAAATAAGTAAAGTTTAGACTTTAATCGTAAAAAAAATCTAGACCAACTAAACCTAATCGAAACATAAAAGTAATTTAATAAATGTATTTATTTTACTCAAAATGTTCATTTCAAAATTATATATATAATGAAAAGTAATATATATATATATATATATATATATATATATTATATACTATGTCATGTGATTGATGGTTGGATCTATTAATCTTTCTTTCAATTACATTAGAATAGAAATTATTTTAGAGAGATAAGTTTTATTTTAATAAAAAATAAATATTTTTTTTAATTAAATTTTAAAAAAATATAAATAAGAAATTAAATATTTTATTATTTATTATTCATAAATTATTATTTTTTTTATAATTTTTTCTTTCTAAAATTTCTGTTTGTTTATAAAATATCTTACTTTTTTTATATTAGATAAATAAGTAAAAAATTTTAAAGATTAGATTAATAGGTTAGAATTTTGTTTTGGATAAGTTTTTTATTTTCTAAATTCTTTTAGAAGCTTTAGGATAAACGAGATTGTATGTGATTTTAAAGTTGTTGGATGTAGTATTTCTATTTTCAACAGAGTCTATAACATTTTAGATTTATAATAATGTATTTAGTTTTGTGAACAAGTACTTTTATGGCAAAATAAAGTATCCTTGTCTTTACTCATTTTGGGTGAAAAGTGTCTTGCAAAAGTTAAGAGGTAAGGGAAACTAATTTAAGTTAAATTCTATGGTAGAACATTTGATAGAGACTTAATTGGTGGATGATGTGACTTGGTCACAAGTGCTAATTGTTGTGGGAACTTAATAGGGAGTGAATTTTAGAATTCATGTAGGTTTCATTCTGTTCATGTATATGTTTAGTTTCCTTTTGAAGTATGACTTGTGATTAAGATGTTGTGAAATAGAGAAGATGTTTCTGAATTGAATTGCATATGTGATTTTGAGATATGGCATGTTGAAATGTGGTGATCATGAATTATGATTTGGTTGAATATTATAAATGTTGAATTATTTGACATATCTTGCATCATAGATAATAGTTTGTGAATTGGAAGATGAGTATGAATTGTATGTGATGGGTTGTGAGGCTCTTTCTAATAATTTTGAACTAGAGGTAGAACCACTAGTTTAGTTTCTTTTATCCAACTTTTTTGTTCATAAAGTTGTGAAACAAACATTTTTAAAGATGTTAAGATATTTTAGAATAAAAGTTTAGATCAAAGATATGAATTAACTATTATGCATAACTTGGTATGTTCTGCATAATTTGTTGAGTGCATGAATTTTTGCTAAGCAAAATTGTCCTAGTGGAGAAATTCAAAGTTTAGTTACTTTCTGTAAGGACCCAGTGTATGGTAATTCTAGCAAGATGATGACTTAAGTAGTGAAGGGTGAAAGTGATAGGTAAAGTTTTAAAAATGACCTTAAATAGGAAAACTTAACCTTTCAACCTTCATTATCTTAAGTTTATCATCTCTCTAGAAAACCTTTTTCCTCTAAATTCTCTCTACCTTCTCTCTAACCAATCTTTTCCACCTCTCATCTCTTTGAAGATCCGAGTATACCATTGTGAAACTTGTGAAGAATAGATCAACTTGGACCGGTTGGATTTTGATTTGGGTTAAGTTCTCTGTTCTTTATTTTTTCTCTTAGGGTTCGAATTGGGGGCTGTGAAATTTGGAATCTTGCGGCCTTGCATGTGTTTTCTGCTTCCTCCCTTCAATTCTATACTAGATTGGGCGCCTAATGATGAAATTAATTTGACCTTTAGGTGTTCTTGTGACAATTTGGAAGCTTTGCACAGGGAGGAAGAAAGAGCTGATTTTTGGGAAACTTTGTGAGGTAAGGGCAGCTAGATTAATTTAGGTTCTTTAGGGATTTGATGAATCTGTTTTTCTGTGCCTGTGCATGCATTGATCTGTTTCAAATTGAATGTTTGAATCTGTAAAAATGTGTTGAGAATTGATTTTGTGATTCAATGGTTGTGAAATTGGAAATTGATGGTTAGAATTTTGATGATAGATGAATTTTATCTGTGCCTGGAAACTGTATTGAGCTGTGGGGTTGAGAAATTTCACTGTGATGGACTGAATTTCTGAGAAATCGTTCTTCAGAACTCGTCTCTGCATAATTTTCGTTGAGCGCAGGCCTTGTGCGCTTAGCGGAGGGGTTCCAGGGGGTTTCTCGGGTTGAAATCCGCTGAGCGGATTGACCCGGTGCTAAGCGACGGGGATTTATGGTTCAGTTAATTGCATTTTGGGTTTGAGGGATTCATGATTCATTCTACTAGTTTTTTCCCCCCTAAATTGCTTGTTCTCTATTGTTGATTGCTCTCCATGTTCTAGAGTATGGACTATATACGAGTTAAAAGATTAATGTTAATCAATAACGTGTACCTTGCTTCTTAGTGGTTTATGTACCTTGCTTGTTCCATGTCAATTGATTGATTACTTCCTATTTCTTGTAGTTATATCACTCAATTGATTTAGTTAGCAACATATTAGTAGACAATTTAGTTTGTTGGCTGCATTTTCATTCAGTTAACTGCATATAAGCACTAATACAATTGTATATATAAGACTTTGATCTGTTAGCTGTATTTTCAAATTTTTTTTCTTTTTTAAAATTTCTGTAGGTAACATGAGCTTCACCTTCTTAGTCAATTTGTATTTGCCTCTAGTCCTTTAATTCTTGAGCCTCATGTTCAATCTCATAAAGGGAGAAAAAAAGGTTCAACTTCTACCAAGCGTGAGCCATCAGCATTTGAAAGAGAAGAAAATGTGAAAAAATGTAGTTTATGTAAAGATAGTGGCCACAATTGCCGCACTTGTCCAAAAAGAACTAAGCATGCTACATCTTCTTTCGTTTTCAGGTAAATTGTTGTCTTACATATTGAATAATGATTAATTGAATGTTTCGTACCTGAATGTAAATGTTTGATGATTAAACTTCAGAGACATTTAACTTGTACCTAAATGTAAATGTTTGATGATTAAACTTAAGAGACATTTAACTTGCATTTTTAATTCTCTTTTGGATTGCAGTTAGGATTGCACAAGCTCACAGGGGGAAGCTTAAATATTCTTATCCTAGTCGAAGCTTTCGATAAATTGCATATGATTTTGTTATCAGTTACTTATTTTTGTTTGTCATGTAGTCCAGATGAGAAATTTTATTTTGGGGATTTAATGTTTTTTTTTTTACTTGTTCTTGATGAGTTTATACATATTATGTCTATTTTGGAGAGAAAACAAATTTGACACAGATAACATATATATGAAGGATGCAGTGCTGTGATATTGTTGTCATTTTTTTTACAGTGATATTATTGTGTTTATTAATTAGTATGAGACCAAGTATATATTTGCGAAGAAAAAAAAGATGATCGTGATGGTGTGACTGGCTATAATCTGGGAAGGAGGCCAAGGCAATACTTGGTGGTGGATTTCTTTTGGAATGTGCAAGCATCGTTATTCCATAGGGAAAGTGGAGTGTTTATAGAAACAATTGTTATATTAATTTATTTTTAAGAAAAAGAATGTGGGAGTTGCAATAGACAACAAATTAAATAAGGGTATTTTAGGAAAATAGAAAAAAAGTGGGTAAAAAAAAGTGACAATAGAAAAATGAGGAGTGACAATAGAACCTTCCTAAAAAAATAAAATATTAAAATATGATTTTGAAAAGGAGTGTAATTTCAAAGAATATAAGACTTAACTGAAAAAGAAAGTGAATAAAAATAACAATTAGAATGTATTAAAGAAATTGTCAGAAAAGTAAATATTGAAAATAAGTTATGAAGAATAAAAGATAAACTTATAAATAAAATCAATATAAATGGTGACTTCACATACGAGTATAGCTCACAATCACAATTTTGTCACCCCTCTCTTTTCCTATTCCTTTCCCTGATTTATACTCACTTCATCTTAATAATTGCTTTCTTATTATTATTTATTATTATAAATAAATTCAAAATATTCTCAACTTCTTGTCCATTTTGTTATAATTTACAGAAAATAGAAGTCAAATTCCCCATGTAGCAGGTACTAAAAATTAAAAACTTTTCCACATTTATTTTATCTTCATAACTTCTTCAATATTTTTTTTTCTCAATACATTTTATATTCAATCACTAAATTTTTTATGTTTGATTTTTGACAAGGCTTTTTATCAAGTTAAAATCTAATTATAATTTTTTTCAGCTTTTCATTTTTTTATTTTTATTCAATCAAATTTTTTCTTTTTATTCATTTACACTTTTAGAGACTTTGTTATTTTTGCCTAACACCTCTGTAACTATAACTGTTTTCAAATTATGTCATTTGGGAAATTTTTTCGGTAACATTGATTAAAAAGTCAACAAAAAAATTACTCCAATCAACAACAGAAAAAATCTTATTTAATATTAATCAAAATAATTATGACGAAATAATTTGAAAACAATGCTAATAAAAAAATCTTTGTCATAGGTGAATTTTTTTAATAAATTTCGATAAAAAAAAAGTCTGAATTAACTGTGGTTGAAAAGTATCATTGATGGATAATTTCTAATTATTAAATATAATTTAATACTCAAAATAAATTTTTACATTTAATGAGTCCATGTTAGAAATCTGGTTAAGGCATCCTCTAAATCGAAAAAAAAAAGTGATATTTGATTTGATATAGGGAGACTTTATTATCACTCCTCATTCTTTTATTGTCATTTCTTTTTATTCACCTTTTTTTTATTTTTCTAAAATATCCTTATTTAATTTGTTGTCTATTGTAACTCTCACTCAAACTATCCCACTCCCATGGTTACCCTCCTTTTCAACCCTAAATTCATTGTAGCGCTAAACTCTTTTCTGTATCAACTATTTTATTTTGGGATTTAATGTTTTTTTTTTTTATTTATTCTTGATGAGTTTATACATATTATGTCTATTTTGGAGAGAAAACAAATTTGACACAGATAACATATATATGAAGGATGCAGTGCTGTGATATTGTTGTCATTTTTTTTTTACAGTGATATTATTGTGTTTATTAATTGGTATGAGACCAAACATATATTTGCGAAGGAAAAAAAAAGATGATCGTGATGGTGTGACTGGCTATGATTTGGGAAGGAGGCCAAGGCAGTACTTGGTGGTGGATTTTTTTTGGAATGTACAAGCGTCGATATTTCATAGGGAAAGTGGAGTGTTTATAGAAACAATTGTTATATTAATTTATTTTTAAGAAAAAGAATGTGGGAGTAGCAATAGACAACAGATTAAACAAGGGTATTATAGGAAAATAGAAAAAAATGGGTAAAAATGAGTGACAATAGAAGAATGAGAAGTGACAATAGAACATCCCTTGATATATTAAATTAATGTCCAAGGCTAATCCTTTACGTTTTAAAATTGATCCAACATATTTTTCTCTTTTCATTATTATATTTTATACATTTTACGTAAGATATTAAAATAACGTAGATATTAGTGATATAGAAATTCAAACCTTTTAAATCAGTACTAAAAGAACTGTTGTAAAATATTTGTTTATCCAAATAGTTTAATAGAAATGATGCAACACAAATATTATTTTTTGCATAAGTTGTTAAACTATTAATAAAAAATACGTATTGCAAAACATTTTTTTATACTAGTGTGGTTTAGTTTTCTAGGTTGCCCTAAAACTTAAAACTAATAATTAATACTATAATAGTTTTTTTATTGTTTTATTAATTACTAACAATTATGTTAGTCTATTACAAATTATATGTAATTTTAACATTTTTCATTTGTTTAAAAATTATTTATGATTTTATTTTTTAATGTATTGTTAATAATTCTTTTAATTAGTCTTCATGTAAATTAAATTTTGAGTATTACATATGTGTTTTTTAAAATAAAAAAAAATATATTATTATTATTATTATTAAAAAAATACATTTTTAAAAGGTCAAAACTCATGAAAAGAAATAAGAAAACATGTATTTTTGTTAATTTAAATTTATTCTTAAAATACATAAAATTATATAATTTGACGTAAAATATAATTAAGTAAAATATTTCTTTTTTTATGTAAGTAACAATCAACTAATATAATTCTTTTAAATATAACGAGATATTAACTCACTAATTAAATCATAATAATTATACAATAATACTTATTAAAATCACATTATAATAGTCTTACATATTTCAAAATACAAAAATTAATAATTCTCCTTATTATTAAATTTGAATCTATTGATTTATTTTACTTGCATTTATATTTACTCCTTAAACAAGACACACTCATCACATTATTAACAAATTCATAAATACAAAACAAAAAGGATAAGTTAATGTAAACAAAATCAAACATAATATTTTATAAAATTGATTTTATATCTTATTCATTTATTTAAGTAAATTCAAAGTACTCAAATAATCATAATAGAGTATTCATTTACACACAATCATCATATTCATTCTTTCACATATACAAAAAATTTTAGACAAACTTCCGAAAAATTATATGAAATTCCGAAAAATTTTAGACACACTAACACTTGTTCACGCATACTGGTTACCGAGGCATAGACACAATCTCTTTAAGTATTTTTCAACTTAGGATTTACAATCCTTTTTTAGTCTTTCTCACTTCAAGATTACTCGTCTATCCCTATTCCCTATTCTGACAATCGCATGTTAGGGTGATTTCCACACACATATCAAAGTACCGATGACTTAGTCAACCTAGTGATAAGTGTAGTTGGAATCTCCATCAACTTCTCACTACATAGTATTCTTGACTACGTCACCAAAATACTATTAAAGTTTGGATCCCCTTCTGAGACATTTAAATTTCCATATATACACTAAAGTTATACCAAATAGTATCATGTGGTAATTATTTGGTTCACACACAAACAACACAATCATTTATACATAATAAATTGTACAATCCAGTCTCAAAGGAACATAGCTTAATACATAATCCATCTCAATTTTGAGACACACAACCATCTTAATCTCATTGCATACAAACATCTCAAAATACAACATAATTATCACAACATTTTATTCATATCTAATTTATCATCACATATATTAAATATAGTTGGCACATATCCATCTCAAAATACAATACAATTATCACAACATGTCATAATAATTTCCACCATTTCTCATATAATCAATCTCACATTTTGTATCACAACATTTTACAAACATATAGTCTCAACAATTCATCATACAATAAATCTTCATGTCATTATTTATAGAATTTCATAGTTATAAAAACACAATAATTTATTTTACAACAAATATCATATCATATATCACCAACTTTAATAAATAGGATCTAAAGATTTTAAAATAATAATAAATTAATAATTAAATCATAACTAATCAAAAAATTATTTATTTGTCAAAAGCATTATATTAGTAAAGTTCTATTAAAGGTTTATAGTTGCCTCAAAATAAAATATATTATATTTTATTTTTAAATATTAATAAAATCCTATTAAGTCCTAAGGATTATTTCTCTATCCATCATTCTTACAAGCATTCATACATGAGACATTTTTCACTCTCCCTCTCCCTCTTATTTTCTTTTATTAACCTATAACATTTCTTAATTTTAAAATCGATATTTAATACTATAATTATCCTATTAATTTAGTTCTTATTTTTTTTAAAACTAACACAATTATCTATATTTTTTATTTTGACATCAAGATCTTGTTTAATAATTTATTATGTCTAAATTAAAGAAAAATATAAATTTTTACTTTCATCTTTATAACAGGACATTTAATCACTAAAAAAAATGATATCTTGAGTTATACAAATTACGTTTTTGCATGAAAATAATATCATTAGTTAAATAATATCTAGGGTTACAATATTTATAAATATCACTTTTCCAAATTCTTTACGAAAACATATCATAATGAGATTATAATCTTGAAGTAAAATAATTTCTTACTCAATCTAATAAAATTCTCATAATTAGTCCATTAATTGATTTAATTCATATTTTCATATATAATAGTCATTTCATAAAAACTTATAATGTAAGAAAATACTTAATTAGCTTTCTTATCTTTAAATCAAATTTTCCCTAAATTGAGATGGATAAAAAATGTTCTATCTTGTTCTAAAGGATTTTCTCAACATAAAATTATTTATATTATTGTGATCTAAATCAAGATATTGTTAAACTCAATACAAAATTAATAATTTAATCAAAGTACTCTAAAAATTAAAAGAATTTAAAACTTACTCAAAACGAAATTATATTCGGATAAGATTTGTATTTATAAGGGTCAAATATTTTATTTTATTCATATTTTTCACTTAATTACAACTTTGATTCCCTTTATAAAATATATGAGAAATTTTAAAATTTATTGATGATTATTTCAAAATTTATTGAGAATTCCATTCAAATTACATGTTTTCAATATTTTTATCATAAATTTTTTCAAATATATATATATATATATATATATATATATATATATATATATATGGTGCGTGATTGTAAAATTTTATTAAATTGATCTTTGTAAAAACCTTAAACTACACATAGTTTGGGACGAAAACATCTTTACATTAGAAAGAAATGAAACTATAATAAATGCAATTATTTTTTATATAAAAACTTTATAGATTAAGTGCATTTTTAGTATATCGTAAATACGATATTATTTCAAAAAAATCATAAATGGGCTCTAATGTGATTGTAATACTCCTTATACTATTTTTTTTTTTCTTATTCGGTGATTAGTTTTAATTTTATTTATTTATTTAAGTATAAATAAATAAAATACATATAATTTTATTATTTCATTCCTAATTAAATTAGAAAATAAGTAGAAAGTCCACACCTAACCAGCCATGCTCGACTCAAATTCGATTATAACAAGTTCTTCATCGGATCATATTAAAATAATTCACATTAATTCAGACTCATACGTATGGATTAACTTAGAAGCTCCACATATTTTGCCACAATGGAGAAGTATAAATTGTTACAAATTTAAATTCATAACAAAATAATAAAAATTTATGTTTAAAAGAATACACATATGCATGAAAAAATCTAATCCAAAAGTCACATGCACTTCTATGATTATATTAAAAAAGTTAGCTAAAAATGTCATTTGCAATGGGAATATGAACTTAAAATTCATCTTGAGAAAAACATTTTTATTCAAACATAAAGCATGTCTTCTTTTCCATCACATAGGTAGCAACAGAGGCCAGGGTTGTCGAAATCATAAATGATTTAAATAATTTTTTTTATTGACCTAGTTGTGCTTCTGTTTTTAGTTTCTATTTTTCATCCAAACTTGTTCATTAAAACAACCTCAATGTCACACCTTTTTGTTTAAGGCCGTTTGGTTAGGTGAAGACGAGGAAGAGTATTTTTGTTTCTATTTCCTGTTCTTTTAATTATTATTTAATGGCCTTTGATAGTTCGAAATATTTATTGAATCGCAACCTCTTACATAAACCATGTGGCCATCCACGTCTTAATTTTAGTAACATATGAAAACAATTAATGTCGCTAAATTCATTGTATGGATTTAATATTATAAAGGTTTGTGCTATAAAGAGATTGAACCTAAAACACATTGGTTGAATTAGGTGGTAGGTAGAATTGGGTTAGGCAATTTAAGAAAACTTTTGATTTTTGTTTTTATAGATTATATGTATTTTTTTTTCTTATGAAAAATAATCTTATTACGACCTGATAATATTATTATAAAATGATAAAACTTTCTTTAGATTTTTAGTTTAATGGTAAGATTTGAATTCCACACTTTGAATTAGATTATATTTGGCAGCTAGATCAGATCAACATATTGGTGAAAAACTTTTATTTAAACGAGATTGAGTTGAATTTTTTATTTTTGGAAAATTTTATACCAATTTAAATGGTAAGATTAATGTTAAAAGTTCAACTTTTACTTTGTAAAAAGTGATTATGAGTCCAACTCACCTTCAAAACCGGGTCAAAAGGTGAGGTTTACATCTCATTTATATACTATAGTTCGGCCTCATTTTTAGTCAGTGTGGGATTTCCCAACAACCTCCCCTCACGTCAAGGAATCATTCTCAACTCGAACGTGACCCGTTAACAAGTGACCCAATCTAGGTCCAACTACCTTGCTAACAATCAACGTTCTACATAGCGGCCCGTTAACAACTTTGTTAACCATCAGGGCTCCTCAAATCATGTAGAAAGGGATCATAATCTATTAACAGGTGGTCCAATCTAGGCCCAACAACCTGCCAATCAAGGTTCAATATATTAACAAGTGGCCGAATCTAGGCCCAATAATCTTGTTAACCTGGCTATGATACCATGTAGAAAGTGATTATGGGCCTAACTCATCCTCAAAACCGGCTCAGAAGGTGAGGTTTACACCTCACTTATATACTATAGTTCGGCCTCATTTTTAGTCAGTGTGGGATTTCCCAACATACTTATCTTTCATTCTTAGACAATTTTATTTCTGATATTATTGAATTCTTCATAATATTATTATCTTATTCCAAAACTTGTTAAAAATTCTATTGCATATCTTCTTTAAAATTATCACACATGATTTCTTCATTCCCAATAAATATTAAATCATCAACATAAAGATAAAATATAATATACTTATGAATTTTTTAACATTGTGTGCTGATTAGGACACTTCTCAAAATATTCACGTACAAAATACACTTCAATTCTATTATACCAAGCTCATAAGGCCTATTTGAGGTTATATAATGCATATCTCAACCTATAAACTTTCTCTTCTTTTCCTTTATTTATGATTCCCTTGGGTTGCTACATAGACACTTCTTCTTTGAGCTCCCCATGAAGAAAAGTACTATTCATATCGAGTTAAAAAAATACTCCAACTAAATTGGGCAGCCATTACAAGTATCACACGAATGGTGTCAACTTTTGTCACTGGAGCAAATACTTTGGTGTAATATACTCCATGGCGTTGTGCATACCTTTTTATCACCAATCTTATTTTTAGTTTCTCCACATTCTCATCTTCGTTAAGCTTAGTTTTAAAAACCCACTTAACTCTAATAGGTTTGAATATCTTAGGAAACACAGTATGTTCTCAAGTTTGATTCTTCTCTATAGCTTTCATTTCTTTTGACATTGTTTCTCTCAAATTTTTTCTTTTCATAGCTTCTTTAAATGAAATTGGATTATTGTTAGTCATCATCCTTTCCCAGATTAATAATCTACCATCCATCCTGGTGCTTTCCTTTCTCATTCACCCCTCCCTTCATCCAATTCTCCATATGCATTTGGTTCATTTGGAGGTGATTTTTTCGGACTACTACTCAAACTGTTTGAACTTGTTTCATCATTTTGGTCATCCTCTCTATCACTTTCATCTTCATCTTCCCATTTTAATATATCTCATTGAATTTCTCTCTTTGTTCTATCTCATTCTCAATTTTCTTCTTCTTACAAAACAACATCTTTGCTAATAATAATATTCTTTGAGATTAGGTCATATAAACTTCATGCCTTGGACTTATCATTGACACTTATGAAGACATATTTTCTTCTTTTATCATCCAACTTAGTCCTCCTTTGATGTGATACATGAACATGTGTTGTACATCCAAAAATTCAAAAATACTCTACCACTGGTTTGTCACCACTCTAAGCCTCTTCTAGAGTCTTGTTTTTAACTGCCATTGTTGGATATCGATTATGAATATGCACACACCATTTTACAAACTCAAGAAAGCTTTAGGAACTTCTCATTTAACATGGATCGAACAACATTCATAATCGTCCTGTTTTTCTTTTTAGCAACTTCATTTTGTTGAGGAATATAAATTGTCATCAATTGTCTATTGATACCTTATGATTGACAAAACTCTTCAAACTCGTTTGAGGTGAACTCACCACCCCTATCTATCATCAAACAAGTTATGTATGTGCCTATCTCCTTTTCAACACGAGCCTTATAATTTTTTTAATGTTACAAATGCTTTTGACTGCTCATGTAAGAAATAAACCCAAATTTTACTAGTAAAATCATTGATAAAACTTAAGATGTACCTCTTATATTGTTCAAGCTAGCTTGATAGGACCACATATATCCTAATACACTAACTGAAGTTGCTTTGATTCTCTCAATAGGACCTTGCTGGATATAGACTTTCTATGTTGCTTGTCGGTTAAGCATGTGATACTTTAAGGAGAGTAAACCAATCATCATCTTCTTGCAAGAAAGTGTTCTTAATTCCTTGTGATTCAAGTTCCCAAAATGATAATGTCACATGTGAGCTTCTTTCTTTGAAGCAACTTCAATTTGCAAGCATAGAGAATTTTTTGGTGCCATAAAAGCTACCACATAAAACATTCTATTCTCACTCATATTAGTTTGTAAAATCAACCTCCTCTTAGGATGAAATACTTTACAAGTTCCATCTAGAATCAAAATGGCTAACCCCTTTGCTTAAAGTTGTCCTAAGCTTAATAAATTACTTTTAAGCTCAAGAATATAATAAACACTAGATATTACTTGGGTTATCCCATTCAATTACATCCTTATACTTCTTTTTAGTGTCACCGTCATTTTCATATCATTTCCAAGTTTCACTATCTTATAGTATTCTTCCTCCAAATCCAAAAACCATTATTTATTCCTTGTAATATGGTTACTATAACTTGAGTCAAAATACTATATTTCTTCTCCCTTTGATGAGGTTCTTCATAGGACATTAGTAGAAGATCCTCTTCTTTGTCCAACTTATAATAGTTTGCTTTCTTTTCCTAGTCAGGACACTCGTATTGAAAGTGTCTCAACTTATGGCATTTAAAACATTCAATAATTTATTTATTTAGAAGTTGTCTCCCTCTACCTCTACCATGTCCTCCTTTAAATACACCTCGACCCCTTCCTCTGCTTGACTTATCTTCCTAAGCTACTTTCAACACATGTTCCTCTTCTTGGTATCCCTACATCCTTTGTTCATGAATAAATAGACTCTCATTGCAACTCACCAATGCTTAAAGTACTTAGATAATTGAACATCCAAAAAATTATTCCTACAGAACCATCCAAAGCACCTGGTTTGAATAAAGTCAACATAAAAGGAAGTTGCGGTACTATTGAAAATCCATTAGAGGAGGATATGGGTTTCACGAGCCAATGTTAGCTATATATTGAAGACACTTCCTTCCCTACATTATCACTTTGGGAAAGAATTTCGAAGGGGTCACTATGTTACATAATTTTCTTGTCCCCACTATATTGTGAAGGTCACGATGGAGAAGATTTGTGTGGGTGATGCTACGGTACATGTGCCAACAAATGACGTTGTTATTGTGTCATAAGCATTTAAGACCTTTTCTTGTCTAACCTAGATGTAGTTAGATTGATACCAAACAACTAGATATGTCAATACAATTTCATAGTTTAATACTTATATTTTATATTCTCTCTAATATCAAATTGTTATATATGTTCAACAATGACGTGAGAGTGCATCAAGCAATCAAGAGGTCAACATATGTGGATGACGTAAGTTCTTTTAAAATTAGTTGTTTATTTTTTTGTTAACTAAATTTTTAATTTTTCTTTTATGTATGAATTGGAAAAAATAGGCTATCTATGGATTTTTGGACCACCAGACTCATTCACCCATCAAGAAACAAAATACTTGAAATACAAACATATATTCCTAACAAATTAATTTCAAACAGAAAAAGAGTTTATTTTGTGTCATATATTTTTTCGTAAGTACATTATATTTTTAATAAATATTGTATCTTTTACTCAATTGAAGTTCTTAAAATAATTATGTTTGAATGCTTCTCTCAATGACAATTACTAGTCATATTCATTATTGATCACTCTATTTTATGGTTTTGTTCCATGCACAAGAAGTCTAATCTATACTTAAAACAAATAGTCGAATGGTAAGGAAAATCATTTTTTTTACTTACATAAAAGCTTAACAAATGTTTGTATTTTAGTGCTAAATCTAAATATAACATATCGAGTAATAGGCCAAATGTAAGATTATGTTAAGGTGGATGCAACTTAAAGTATTTAAATTACAATTAATATTTATATTTGCTTGACAATCAAATTATTATATTTATGTTATATTATAGTGTAATAGACAAACTAGAAATTATGAACATGACTATTACATAATACAATGGATGACGACCATTATGCAACCAATAATTGAAAGAAGTTGAGATAAAATAAGAAAAATATATGTTTTATACGACTGTATTTAAATTAACTATTTTTTATTTATATATTTATGTCAACTTATTTCAAAATATTATAATATTTCATGGACAAATAACCTTTAAACACAAAGATTTTGAATACATAAAAAACATGTGGGCAATTTACTTAATTAATGTTTATAACACCTTAGGATAACTAACTAATAAATTATAATTTTTTACAATGATTTAGTTATAATTTCAATAATAACTTTATACACAACATTTTTATCTAGTTTATATTTATTTTAATTTTGGTGATAGTTTATTATTAATAACTTTAATGTTTTTTACTTATGAGATTGAATCAATTATTTATAATTTGTGATTTATTAGTTAACATAAATATTAATTTCTATAGAACTAGACTAATGTGTAAATTTGAAATATAGGTTTAAGGTTAAACACAAAATAAGCTAAACATTTTTTAAAAAATACAACATGCAATGACGGCTAATGTGATAATCCTCGTTAGATGTTAGGATATGATGACAATTAGTACCTTAAATATTGTCATATGTATCTTATTCATATATTTTAAATGATAGTTAGATGTTGAACCGTCCTCCTAACTTATACTTTTAATGATGGTTCAAAACTATAGTCAAATGTTCCTAGTTTCAACGATGACTATATCAATATTGATTTTAAATTATTTCTGTATGGTCATTTTAACCATTGTTGATAACTTTTTTTTTATAGTAGAGTAAATATATAAGTATAGATTAAAATAGATTAATTTGAAATAATTGAGAATAATTTTTCTATAATTGCAAAGTAATACATGAATGGAAGTATGAGGAAAATAATTTATCTCCAAAATAAGATTATTGAGATTTTCTTCTATTTGTTCTCTTTAGTATTTTCAAGTTGAGATGAGAATGATTAGTTTGTAATTTCCTTTTACTATTATATCTTAAAAAAAATTATATTTGGTTAATATATGATTATTTATTTATTCATTTTCAAGTTGAGATGAAAATTAATAGCTTGTGATTTCCTTTTACTATTATATCTTCCAAAAAAAAGTAGATTTGATTAATATATGATTATTTATATAGTCTTTTCATCCAAAGACTTAAGATTAGGGTCTATATATCCTCTACGAAAGGTAGATTCGATTAATAATCGATTTAAGTATCAATTGTTTATAAATTAATGCTTAAAGATAAATGTTTGTTATTTCATGAGGATTTATCGGATATGTATCTGAATTACCTGACTCAATTACTTTATCTTTATTAAATAAGATAAAATTTTCAAATGGGTATTCTATTAACAATCAAGCATTTCATCATATATAGAAGGGAGTTTCTCAACTTTGGAGAGTCAACTATGTTCTAACTTGAGATTTGAGAATCACACTTAGGTATTTTTTTTGGAACACTTTGGTGCCCATTATGGGGCCTAGTGAAGCACTTCCCCATGCCCCACAATCAACACCTTCTTTATTTGAAAAACCAATTTTAATGACATGTTTCTTTGTTGTTATCTTAAGTGTTTTATAGTTCACACCATTAATTTTATTACGATATTATATCTCTTTAGTTATATTGTAGTGACGGAAAATAATATTAGTAAATAGATAAAAAAAATAAATTGATTTGTGTATGTGGTTACATAGTGTGACGACCTTAAAAGTCTCTATAAAATTATATGCAATGCAACATAGTAAATTTTATGGATTATATGAACATGTATATTATATATTATATTTAACCATTACAAAATAAATTCTCGCAAGTAGGAATTAGGTATCAAGGTACAAGATGATATATTATCTATTCAAGATGGAGTTCATCTTGCCTACTAACTACCCTTGCAATATTGACGTATTTTCATTACTTATAACACTATCTACTCTTGCGTAACAAATACAATCATAGTAATCCGTCAATAAATAAGAATGAGATAATTTTTTATTAAAAAATAATATAATTACAATTTATTACATAATATAAAAAGTTATATTATATTCATCAAACATCATATCATGATACGAAAATCTTCCGAAAGTCATTGGTTAGTATACTTGAACTCGAAAACTAGTATCTATGTGTCATATTCTTATCAACACTACATCATAAATATGATTGAAGTGTCAAGCTCACCATCCTACACAAAGGATAAGCTACTAGCTCCCTCTAACCCAAGTTGACATATCTCTCTATATACTAGGTGCACCACCAGTATTTTCCACCAACTCCTCACTACCTAATCCCATAGTCTATAACCCAACTAATCAATGGAGTTTTGAATCTCATTGAGTCCTCTCTAGCATAACCCACCACACTTAATCACATATTTGTACCTCCCCTAATACCATACAACATATAAGCATGGTTATTTCTCAACACTAACCCTTGGTAGGTTGGCCAAAAACCTAACCTTTTAATAGGTCAGCTAAATGATTAACAACTCAATAGGTTGGTCAAACAACTAATAGCTCGGTAGGTTAGCCAAAACCTAATCCTTCCACAGTCGGCTCAACACCCAACAACTCAACAAATCAGCTAAAGCCTAACCTTTCAATAGGTCGACTAATGTTTAACACCTCAACTGATTGGTCAAATATTTAATAAGTCGGCAAATATACCAAATGCCTATTACCTCTTTTACGACCAAAACATCTCTTCCTCTACCAAACACTTCTTCCATTGTCCAAACACCTCTTTTATCACCAAGCACCTCTTCCACAACCAAAACACCTCTTCCACTACTAAAGTCTCAGGTCTGTCAAACACCTTACACTTTGACAAGTCAACAAAAATTTTATTACCCCTCCTATAGCCGAAGCATCTCTTCCACTGTCAAACACCTCTTCTACTAGCAAGTACCTCTTCCACTGCTAAATTACACAAACATAAACTTGCCTTTGAAAGGGTGAATTACACGAAGCATTAGTTTAATGATTGTGCTTGGGGCATTGGTTAGAACAAAGGGTATAACCAATCATTTGTATAATGCAAAATTGATTTTAAAAGTAGTCTTCCATTCATCACTTTGTTTAATCCTTATTTGATTGTATATTCTTTCTAAATCAATTTTGGAAAAATATGAAGATCTATATAAATCATCAAGTAAGTCATCTATCTAACTTAGGTATGGGATATATTTGATAGTGATGTTATTTATTGTTCACATATGCTAACTACAATCCTTTCTAGGGATAAGAGTAACAAGTATTGCACATGGAATCATTCTCTCTTACATCCAACCCTTTTCAATAAGCCCATCAACTTGCTTTTATATTTCCTTAAACTCGTCTGAAGTAGTTCTATAAGTAAACCTATTAGGCAGGAAGAACCTAGGACAAAGTCAATTTGGTGATTTATTCTCCCATAGAGATGGTAACCTTTTAATCTCCAAATTCCTTAAGCATTAAGCCCATACTTCTACTACCAATGTAAGAGATAGAAGAGAAGGAGGAGAAGCTCCTAAGCACAAACTAGGATATGTTATAAATATATTTTTTTGGGAAGCATTACCTTTCTAACTTCCTTAAAGGAAATATAGACTAAGGTACCATGTAGTGAGAAGTTGATAGAGATTTATACCATGATTCTTTGGATGTGGATCATCACTACATCAGTCGTGTGTAAGCTACCTTACCGTGAGGTATCCTTGTTGGGACATCGTACGTAGTTGTGGAGATGAAAAAGGATTTAGGATTCATCTATAGTCAAGTAACCAATAAACAAGAATAGGTATTAGCCCTTAACATTTAGGTTTTATACTAATCTTTTGAAAGTGGTTAATCTTAATTTTAAATAATAAATGCTCTTAATTATTTGGTTGTGTAATAATATTATTTGATGTGTAAGAATTAGATATGTATATTACATTAAAATTCTATTAACTTATTTTTACTTTCTTTTCTTTTATCTTTGACTATAATAATCGTGTATTCTTACACAATCATTCAAACCTCATAATTTTAATAAAAACAGAAAGAGTGAAAAATTAATATTTTGTTATATTTTTAAAAAACTAGTTTAGTGGGATAATTATACTTAAAATATAATTGTATTTTAAAAAAAATAGAGAATACAATATATTTATATTGTATATATTTTCTTTCTATTAATTAAATATTACATAGAAATTTAGATAATGTTATATAATAACGTGGTACTTACATTACAATAGTTATGAAATTTTACGGATAAAATCTGTAATATAAATTTAAGAAATTTCTTAAACGAGAATCCATTATCTGTGGACTATTTTCTTTACCTACTTACGAAATAGGTAGGGATAGGTAGGGATGGGTATTTTGGTACCTGCACTCACGAATACCTACTATCCATAAGATTACATAAATATCATACATTTAGTTAATTAAATTCATATTCTAATATTAAATTTATATTAAAAATATATATTTTAATATATTTTTTTTAAGTTTTTAATATTAAACGTTGATAAAATTAAAGGTGATCTGAGATTGTTGAAGAAAAAAATATCAATTAAAAATATCCAATTTTCTTTTACTTAATATTTTCTTTTAGACCTATGTTTTGAAGATATTAATATTTAAAAAAAATTATATTATGAGACTTATGCTTTAAATATACCAATTTATATTTTAGACTTAAGTTTATTTTTTTCAATTAAAATATTATTTTTCTGAATATATATGGATATTTATAGGTATCCGTGAATTGTTTTTGTCGGGATGGTGGATGAATTTTCTTCATTCCGAAAAGGTAGTGGTACCACCATGCACACCCACACTTATAAATTATTGTAACTCATGATTCTTTAAATAAAAAATATAATATAATTATTTATTTATTTTAATTAAGTTATTTAATTAGGTTTAAATAATAAATAATAATATTTTACGGAATGAAATAAAATAAAATCTATTGTTAGGAAAAGATAAAGTTAGATTATTAAGAAAGATGAAATTAAATTTTTAAAGAAAAATTAAAGTTTAACTATTAGAAAATATAAAATAAGAAAGATAAAGTTAATAATAAATTGAGTCCGAATCTTCTTAAATTTAACTTTACATTATTTATTATTTATTAGTAAATAAATAAATAAATATTATATTTTTTTATTTTAAATTTATTTAACTTAAGTTTTGTAGAAACTTTAAAGATAGAGAAAGTTTAGAAAGCAATTCTTATATTAATAATCTGTTGTCTATCTTTATTCAATGTGAGAAAGAGTGAAAAATTATATGGATACTTATAAAAGTTATGGGAGAGATAATTCTTAAATCTTCAATAGCATTTTCATGTGTTTTATAATTATAATTCTCTCAAATTGTAAATTAATTATGTATTTTATATTTTTTTTAAGATTTAAGGATCTTGTTTATATAAATTGTAGTTATTAAAATTTTTGGGTTTGAATTTATTATTAAATAACGTGTGAGAATTATATTAAATTAAGAATAAAGTTAGAGAATATTTCTTTTTAGGATTATGATATTATTTAGGTATGTTTTTTTACTGGATTAAGAAAAGTGGTCTTTATTAAAGTTATAAGCTTGAATGTTGACTAACTAGTGATGTTGATTTCGGTCCAAAATAATTTTTATAGCTAATGATATATGATCCTTTTAGTGAGTTAAAATCAAGTTGTTAGTATGAGAATAAAAAATTATGTTCTTCCTTTTTTAAGCCTAGTAAACAATTGAATCAAATCTTGAGGTTAGTATAAAAGTTATAAATAGTTGTATTAGATTTAAAATAAGATAAAAAATAACTTTAATATAATTCTATACGTCACTTTTACAGCCAATAAACTATAAGAGAAAGTAAGTTAGATGTTGTGCAAAACATAAGAAATATTATTTTCACTTTCTATGTGTAGATCTTATGCATATACATGTATGAGGAGGTATATCTTTACATATGTGATGATAAATGAAATGTTGTACTCTGAGAATTTGTACTTTGTTTTGAAGTACTTGTAAATTATAATAATGTGAGTTCTTGTTATTTATTTGGATGTGCTTATGAGTTATTTTTATTTTTTTAGAAGTCTAAACAGTGATTTTATAAGGTAAAAAATTTAAGTTATGTTTGGTTATTTGAAAAGTTTAAGCAATGACTTAGTAATGTAAAAATTCAAATTATATTTTATCATTTAAGAAGTCTAAGTAGCAACTTAGTCGTATAAATATCCAAATTATACTTGGTCATTTAAAATATATAATGAGTAATGCATTTATGTATTATGCATTTTTGTGTACATACTTCATTCATTCATGCATACATTATTGCATACATTCTTGTAGGTGGATGCAATTTATGAAGGATGTTTTATATGGTCTTTTACCTTGATCTTTGAGATTTTTTTAGTAGGGAAATATTTGTTTATGAGTGGGATGAGGGATAATCATGGTCAACTACATTATCTAAACTAACTCCTATTAGATTCATTCTAGTTAAGAGTGAATTGTGAGGGTTTTCATAATTCGGTTTATGTAATGTACTCCTAGACTACTTCATATGTCAATCTTGTGTGATTGTAACTGAGTATGTATTGGTATGTGTAATGTTTATGTATTTTTAACTCTACCCAGCCTTCTTATATGTATCTATTACATGCATGAGATATATTCTTGACTCATCTATTTGTGTTGTTTGTATTTTTTTATTTTGGTTAATTACCCTTACAAGTGAACATATCTTTTATACTGAGAAAAATTTTATAGGTGATAAAACTTAAGTTTCTTTTGTCTTTATTTTATGGAATGTTCTTATTCAGTATGACATCGAAGTATGGTGACAATGCCACCCTAATTTGGCTTACAAAAAATGGGATAGGGTAGTTGGCTCGCATAAGATTCGTTGTTTGAATTTCTTGACCTACCCTACATAATTGTAGGCTTATGAGCCACCATAATAATTAAAAAATTAAAGATAAATAATCTTAATTTTTTTTTTCAAAATTAATCATTGTGATATTATTTTTGTGATAGAAATAATTATATGTTCTAAGAATCACCACCATCATGATATATATCCAATTACAAATTAAAATTTAAACAAATCTCACTAGGAACGAAGGTAAGAAATTCCTTAAGTATAGTATTTTCCTTCATATACATTCTTTTAAATCCTTAATAGGTTTCTAAATATTATACTTATTTTAAGACATAATGTACTACTTGATCTATCCTTTTGTCCTTAAGCTTTTCTTAAATAGTCATTTAATTTACATCACACACGTAAAACATAAACTACTTTTTATTCTCCTCTATAGTGGGTTCCTCCTCTTACATGCTACTTACTCCCATGTAAAGAATACAACCATAACAGCAAAACACAAAAAAGGGTAAGTTAGTAGAATCTATTAATGAAGTATTTGAATTTTCTCTCTTTAAACAAAGTTCACAAAATACATCATAACCTCACAAGTGTAAGAGCCTACCTAAAACTTTACACTTTTAAACACAATCATAACAAGACAGACGTCTTTTTGAAGATAGTATGGATTTTAAATATCTAGAACTAGCTGATGTAACATGAATTTCATCTATAAATAAATGTTAAAACAAGTCCACACATGTTTATAAAACCTTAAAATATCTTAATTATGTAAGAAATATATCTTGACCAATTTTTAGGAAAAGTTTAGAAATTATATAAAATATTGTATTCATACAGTAAATTCTGTTGTTGTACACTTCAACATAGGCTCCCTATTTTATTTATATTTTTGTCTATAAGCATCTGATTTAGATGATTCTTTTTGTACTGGATTCCTACCTCATGAAGCTGTCATACAGAAGTTGAATTATGCAATTTGGAGTTGAAATTGATTGATTTTTAGCACATGTTTGAATTCATAATTCAGTAGTTGTTGTTCACAATTATCTGTACCTTAAGTTATGGGTTGGATCACTTAGCTCAAGACCCATCCATTAAGCATGGACTGTTGTAGTATAAATAAGTTATTAAGTAATGTAATAAGTGAGGGTTAGTAGAGTATACAACTCGTTTAGATATTTTATTTTCAGCACCATGCATTCAAGAAGTTAGTTAATTCGGTTAGTGTTTCTTGTAGTTTTCCTTTGATGTTCTTATATTTTCTTTGAATGGAAATCGCTTTTCTTGATCTGTGTGTGTTCTCCAAATTTCTCTCAATCTTCTTTTCTCTTGTTTCGGTTTAATTAATGTCTTAGTTTTTACTTTGATTCAAAATCAACATTGAATCCATCCACTGGTTGTCAACGCTTGGAATTATTATCTTTCTTTGGCTTACCTTGCACTTTGTTTCTTGATTAAGGGTGAAATAAGGTTGTGTTGAATGCCTTTCAATTGCACACTAGTTATGCAAGTTCTTGGTTGATTAATCAAGTTCTTGAATAGGAAGGATAGTGATAATCAAGTTTGTCTAAAACTTGAGGTTTGGTTCAACATTGATTCTCAGTCAACACTTTAGAATTCCTGTAGTTTACTTTTCAAAAATTTAAATTTGCATTTAATTTCTTAGATTATGAAATTTAAGAGTTTCTTGTGGTTTCTTTGAATCAATTGTTAATGAAGAATTTCTTGGTATTATTTTGATATTGCTTTGCCATTTTCCAATCAAGACATGATTAAGCTTGATTGCATTGCACTAGAATGTCTTCTAATGGTGTAGTTCGTACTGTGTTGAGTTGATTATGATCTGCATAATCCACTAAGAGGATTTGGAGATTCGTTGAGTGAAATGGTCCTAACAACTCTCTGGTTGAAATTGTTGGGCGTAGGGTATTTTGCTCAGCGGATGTGTTCTAGTGATTTTGGATGCTCTTGAGTGCACCATTTGCTGAGCGGATTACCTTCCGCTGAGCAGATTGGTCCTAGTTTTGGGATTGTTCTCGGGTCCCAATCCGCTAAGCAAATTGAGTGTTTGTTGGTCAGGTTGGCCCCATTCTAAGAAAGAGGATTTATATTTAAATTCAAATATAATAGTAGGTATGGTTGATAATGGTATGAGGTTATTGATGATAAATATAAGATGACCTTGAGGTTTGTGTGACTCTTGTTAAGAGGAAAGTTTATTTCTTAATTTGAAAACTTTGGATGTGGTAACTTAGTGTGCATAGATTTAAGGATATGGTATGAAGTATCCAAATCTTAATATTAATCTAAGTCATATAGACTAATATCGACTTTTGTATATAAGAGGGACATTTTTATTCAAAAATTACCTAGAAGGGTTAAGTTGACTCGTATTTATTTTCTTAGGTCAAGTCGTGCTTTGAAACACGACTTCATTCTGTAGAAGTGGTGCTCTGAAAATGCACTGAAGTTGTGTTATCAAGTACGACTTCACTTTTTTTTTTTTTAAATAAAGAAGTCGTGTACCTGACCCAAGAAAATAAATATGAGTCAACTTAATCCTTCTAGGTAATTTTTGAATAAAAATGTCCCTCTTATGTACAAAAGTCACTAATATCTCATGTGGTGAAAGGTTCATGGAGGTTTCACCCACTGTTCGGAAAAGACAATTGGATGAGACTATCCTGATGTGGTGTTAATTGTGATGAGTAAAAGAATGATCTTAAGGTGAAAAAAACTCAGTAACTCGATCATGAGAAGACTCATGTTCCTTAACTATACATAAGGTGTTAACTCTATATATTCGAAATTTATACAATATTCTGAAAATTGCCAATCTTATTTATGATTATAATTTGAAAATGTATAAATCTAAAGTCTTTATATTCATAGATGTGCATTTACTTTGAATAACATAGATGTTTAATAAATACGTATTTTCTTTTATATCACTAATTAATCCTATTTTATTGTTATATATTTATAAAACTGTTATAATCATAAAGTAAGTAGATAAAGAAAATAATATTTAATAAAAAAAAATAGATGTAAAAGTTAATAAAATAGTTTAATAGTAATACAACAGTACTGTTATTATACTTTTTGTTATTGTCTTATGTAGTAAAGATTTAGGGTATGTTACAAGTAGAAGTAACTTTTTTTTAAATTTTAAAAAATATTGGCCCATATATTTTATTTTTTATTTTATGAAACTTTAGCATGTGGGCTTTATTTTTAGAAAATTAAAAGAAACGGTGAAACATACACCCTCTAAAACACTCCCGCTCCTTTCTTTCCTATGTCATAGTAGTCATTTCCACGTCATTATTTCTTTTAGTTAATTACACATTTCTTCTCCTTTTTTTAACTATTTAATTTTTCTCAATGGAAAATGAAAATTTATAAATATTTTTTATTAACTTAAACAAAATCTCTCTTTCAATCAATTAAAAAAAACATTTTTTCGATAAATAAAAGAAAAAAATAGAGAAAGAATTCTTAAATTTAATAAAATAAATGCCAAAATCACAAATAGGAGTTCTTTTATAACGTTCCTAAACTAATAAATGGGTTAAATGTTTGAAATGAAAAATATAATAAAAATAATTATTGAAAAGATGGAATTTGAAATCTAGAAAAATAAACTCCTTCGTATGAAAGTCCTTTCGAATCTCTGTATTCCTTTGTGTCTATGTAACGGAAATCTTTTCCGTTTTCCAATCTTTCACGTAACTGAAAGTTATCATAAAGTTTGAATCACTGAAAAATAAAACGGTGATGATTTTCAGGGTAGAGTTTTCATTCACATTCGAAATTTTCATAAAATTATCAAATTCATTTTCTTAATAGTTTTATTTCTAAATGTTGTTTTTTTTCCTTGAAAGGAAGAGTAAATTTTCTTTTTCCCTCTTTCATTATTTATAAAAATTAAAATCTCTTTTAGAGATTGAGAATATTAGAAAGGAAATATCCTAAAAGTTTTCTTATTTGTCTATTAATTTTCTCTATTAAAATTTTCTTCTTTTGTAATTTAAAGATTTGAGAGTGAAATATAATAGCTAACCATTTAAATCCTCTTTTCAGTTTCACTTCAAATACATTGAATGGAGACAGGTTCCAATTTACCCTATGTAATTTTTTATTTGTTTTTCGTGTTTCAATAATTTTTTATAAATAATCTCATAAATACTAAAGATTTAACTCTTATATTTTTTTGTAAATAAATTTAATATATGAAAAACTATTTGTATTCAACATTTTTCCTTTATAAATGTTATAGATAGTTAAGACAACTTGTTTTCTCTAATTTTAACTAAAATATTAATTAATAATAATTTCAATTAAATTTTACACTTTAAGAATTATATTATGTTGATAAAAGAATAAATTCATAAAATATAATATCTTTCTAATTCTTAGATTTAAAAATTGATGTGGTGACAATGTGTTATTTTAAATTCTTTTTCTAAACAAAAATTTAATTAAAATAATAATAATAATAGATTAGAATATTAGTTAAACTTGTCGATTATAAAATTAATTTTTTAATAATATAAAATTTAATAAAAAATATAATTTATTAAATTTAATATTCTTTTGATCATATAGAGAATAAGTTGTACAACTTACCATTTAAATTTTTAAATTAAATAATAATAATATTTAATATTAAAATTAAGTTAAAATAAATTATGTGGATGTCTAAAAATAGGGAATAACTTAATTGAATGCAACATCCTTTTAATTCAAGGATTTAAAAATGAAATTTGTGTCAATTTATTGTCTTATAATCTTCTTCTAAATTAAGCATTTTTTTAATAACAATAATAAATTAAGTTTTTTAATATATTTACTTGAGTGTCCCTTCTTGTTATTTTCTCAAAATTTAGGAGATGTAATAGTTCAAAAATATTAACATTTAATAAAAAGGAAAATCAAGTTAACAATTATCAATTCACAAATATCTTTTACGCAAAATATTATTTGAATATAACTCTTTATTACACTAGAAGATACATAGAAAGAAAATATCACTCTTGTTAAATTAATATAAAAAATATTTAACTATTTTTCTATAATTATAGTTATAGTATAATAATAAATTAATAAAAATAAGTTAATCAGAAGTGACATTGTTTTATTCTTATAATATAAGAACATAAATTATGATAATTTAATTATTTTACACTCTTTATACAATAATTAAAAATATTTGTTAAAAATAAATTTCAAAAAATTAATAATAATAAAATTAATTTAAAATTTTAAAATATATTAATATATTAACTTAATATACACCATTCTCATTTTTATTTTAAAAAGTATAAATTGTGATTAAATTAAAAAAACAACATTCAAATATTTTTCTATTAATATAAATCATTCTTATTCATATTTTAAAAAAAAAAAAATTTTGAATTTATTAAAATATTTATTTTTTGATTATATTATAATAAAATATAAATAATATATTTAATTAATTATAAGTAATTATTTTATAATAATTTTTTTAATATGATAATACTTTTTAAAAATGTAATTATACCAATTTTGTTATTAATTTTTAAATATTTTTTTAGTAAGTATTAGTGATGATTTTCATTATTTTTTCAAATTATGTTTTTTTACCATCTTAGTGACCTAAATTACGATAGTGATATATTAAAAAATATATTATATTATAATTATTTAAATTATAATATAAAAAATAATATTAGAACGAAATTATAATTTTAAAAAATTTAATGTTAAAATTAAATTATTGAATGAAATATATATATATATAATTACTTTATTTATAAAATAATAAACATTCTATTTTTACAACCTAATTATTTTAATTAAAAATAACTCAATTAATCTAAAGGATAAGGGAGAAGTTAAAAATTACTAGAAGTTTGGTACCAAAGAAATATCATTATTATTTTCGGGAATGATGAATTCTCGAAATAGCTAAATTTTATTTGGTTAGTTAAAATACTATTGAAAATATTTATATAAGTTTTCTAAAAATCAAAAAGTAATTTGTTTTTTTTTACGAAAATCTTGAATTTTTACTACATTAAATTATTTGGAAATTTTAATTTTTATTAAAAAATTTATTTAATTCTAAAAAGTTAAATTCTGAGTAATTCTGGAATATTTTTTACAGGAAACTTGAAAAAAAATATCATTTATAAGAATAAAATTTTCTTAAATTTTTATTTTTTAAAAAGTAATCAGAATATGTAAATTAAAACTTTTCGTCTACCAAATGGTTAAACAAAGTTTTTAATAAAATTAAAAATAATCTGTAAAACACAACCTAAGTTAAAGATATATATTAAAAAAATAAAATATATTTTATACTAAAAGATGAAGATATTTTTTATCAATAATTTCCTTGATTTGAAATAAACTTTTTATATGACTGATTTTTACCATAAAATCTAGTCAATCATTAATTAAAAAGTTTGAATATCAGCCACACCAACAAATTCTCTTTAATTAAATTTAAATAATAGAAGTTGATATCTAAATAATATATTTTTAAATCTCAAAATTTATTTTTAGAAAATAAATAAGAAACTATATTATTTATTTATACATATGATGACTTTTTAAATCCAAACCAGTCTTATATTTCTGATGAGACTTTATTAGGACAATTAATATCAAATTTACCATTCATTAACTCCTTTTTTCAAATTTCATTTACTTTATACATAACCTCTCAATTTGCTAATTTATTCTATCATTAATTTACAATTTAATGCCAATTAAAAACTTACAAATTAATAAAATTAATTTTATCTACACTAATAAGGAAAGTTTGTATTAACTATTTTAATTATTAATTATTAATTATTAATATTAATATTAATATCCCATTTTTGTTATTATATTAAAGTAATAATTATATGATATATATTACTATAAATAATATATGACATATAATAGTAATTTCTTTTAGTAGTTATGCAAGCATAATTAAAAGGTTTTCTAATGGAAGTTTAAATTAAAATATTTCTGAATCTAATCAAACAAAGTCACACATTACACATATTTATATACCTAAGCTACTACATTAAAATATGAAATGTCCAAAAAATTAAAAAAAAAAAAAAACACATCAAATTCTTACATAAACCACTTTCAGAAACATGCAACCTATTAAAATTGTCATTTTTGAACATAAAAATGAAAAAAATTTAAATTAAACATATGGATGAATATTATGTATGATAAGATCGTGTATATCATATTTTTTTTTTTATATTGTATAGTTTTATTATGTTTGGTCCAAAATTGGGTTAAGAAGAAGGAAGAACAAAAAAACTATGCATAGACCAAAACAAATGGTGGAGCCTGTTGCCCAAATTTAGCTTCCATGATCTTATACGTGTCAAACCTGTATTCCACCAAAATTTATTGAAGGTTTGATAATACAAATCTAACGTCATGCATCCACAGGTCCAAAGTTCATTTATGAGCTTAAAACCATTAAAAGTTGTATATAAAAAAAAAAAAAAAAAAAAAAAAAAGAGTAAATAAAAGAATAAATACAAAAAACATTATGCCATTATGGCCATTATTAATTCTCGTGATAATTATATTACCAAAAAATTAAAAGATGATGAATAAATGGTTTAAATTAAGAAATTACCTGATTAAGGCACCAAAATTTGTCTACTACTATTCTATGCATTAAATGCTCCCATTACTTTACATGCCACTCTTTTCTTGAATTCTCTTCCCACTCCTCCACTACCCATTAATTAATACCTCTCCACATTAAATGAAACAATTAATTAAAATTTAATCAAATTTATTTTAAAATTCAAAACCAGATACTAGCAAAACCAGAAAACTGAATTTAATGGAATTTAATTTAATTCAATGGCGATTTTTGTTTTATTTTTTTATTTTTTTTGTCCTTTAATTTTACTGTAACGTACCATCACCTATCTTTATTGGCATATATAAATCTCTCACAGTCACACACATGAAGAAACTCACACACACCCCTTTGGTTTCTTCTCTCTCTTTTCCTTTCTTTCTATCTTCTTTCTCTCTCTCTCTCTAAATCCTCTGTGAGAAAGCTCAGCAATGGCTGCTGAGGTTAGCTCTCTGATTCGGGTCATGGGTGGTGGCTACAAGGAGGAGCAGCATCGGACCGTCGGAAATGAATCACATGGTGAGAAATCAACGGCTCTGATTACCCGCGACCTTCTTGGTGGGTCCTCAATTGAATCCCAGGAATTGGACCTCGATTTGCAGGTTCCTAATGGCTGGGAAAAACGCCTCGACCTTCAGGTTTGTTCAATTTTTCATCTTTTTTTTTTCTCCGAAAATATTAATCTGAAAAAGAAAATAAAAATAAAACCTTTTTTTATTTCCTCTGGAAAAAGTCATGATTCCTGGAATTGAAATTTGCTTTCGGTAGTGTCGTGCTTTTTTAATGAAAAAACTAACGACGGAACGAAATCACTGTGTTCCGTTTGTGTTTTCCTTGTTTCACCTTTTTCAGATTTCTGTTTTGTTTGATGTAGATTTTGTGTTGTACAATTCTTTCACTGGAGGGCTTTATTTTTCCTTTCTAATTCTTGTGCATGATTTTGATTTGTTTATTATGAACACTACATGTTTATGCTTTCGTTGTTGTGCTCTGATTTGGAACTTTTGGGATTTGTTTTCATGGTTTGTAAGGATAAACAAAACACAGTTTTTTTAGGAAAAAAAGGTTTAAATTCAATTGTTTTCGATCGGTGATTTTTTTTATTATTTTATCTCTTTTGTGGAATTGTTAAACTTTTGCCTTTTAATGTAACAGCAGGTTTGCAATTACTCAATTTTCGTTCCTCTGTACCTTTGTATTTATTTCTCATAAAGCTGAGTTTATAGGATTCAGATTTCTGGTATCCAAACTTTATTATCCATGATGTCATTTCTGAACCTCTCTCTCATAGATTCATTCAAACCCTTCATAACAAATTTCATTCTTTTGCATCACTCTGAATTTTTTTTGTTTGTTTATCAGTATATTGTATTAATTAATTCATACAACCCATGTGAATGTTTTAGTAAGGGATCTTATTATTGTCTTTACAAATTCACAAATTTACAAATTCCCATGGTACATGTCAATTACTAGGAAAAATATGAAAAATATGAAAATCAAAACCAGTTTTTTAATGAGACTTTGGTTGGTGAAATTGTTTATGGATGCAGTCAGGGAGAGTGTATCTTCAGAAGTGCAACACCACCACAACAGGGTCTCCACCAATGTCTGAGCACAAACTCAATGCAAAACCAGCAGGACCAAAGCTTCAGGACCTAAATTTCCCATCATCATCTTCGTCGAATGTGCTATTGAATCTCTTTGATGAATCAAGCTTGGACCTGAAACTTGTTTCATCCTCATTGCCCTCAAGCAACTACCAAAGTGTGTGCACTCTTGACAAAGTGAAATTTGCACTGGAGAGGGCAGAGAAAGAGCCTATTATCAGGAAACGCAATTCATTCTTGAAGTCAACACTCTCAGCATCATCACCCTCTTATTCCTCATCCTCATCTTCAATCAGAGAAACCACTCAAGAGGAAGATAGTGAAGAGAAGTTGGTTTCTTCTCCCATGGCTGCAGGGTGCCCTGGTTGCTTGTCATATGTGATGATCATGAAGAACAATCCTAAGTGTCCTAGGTGCAATTCTCTTGTTCCTATTCCCTCCATGAAGAAACCTAGGATTGACCTCAATATATCAATCTAAGTGGTTCCTTTTGGGTAATTGCTGAAATTGCCTCCATTTTCGATATAATTTGTTATTTTTTTTTCAAGGGTTTTGTAAATGGAATGATAGATGATGATAAATTTAGGTTCTTTAAGGATAGGATCATTTGTTTAGTGATATTGGCCAGGGATTATGAATGTATATTGAAAAAGTCACTGCGGTTTTATTAGGAAAGTTAAAAAAGAAATTTCTCTAATTTCTCTTTTTTTTTAATTTTTTTTTTTACCTCTTTCTTTTAATCAATTAATGACTTTTGTTAATTAACTGAATTTGCATCAATTGAATAAATGCATTTAAGGTTTATTAAATATGGATGGTTGGATTCAAAGCTACCATTATTATCATTTATATTTTATACATATCATAAACGTACACCTTAATTATTTTGATTCATTTTTAATAATAATAATTATGGTTCAGACTTTTTTTATTGTTTGGGGTCCTTTTTCTGGCTGTAGATAAACATTACAGTGTTGAGATATGCTTTGAATAATGAATAAAACTTTTCTCATTTGATGGTATTTATGATGAATAAATATTTTTGGTCTGGATATCAGATATGAGTTAAATAACATTTGAATTTATATTAAATTTCGCATTCATTGAAGCGTGATCTTTTGGGTATACTAAATGGGAAAGATTTAAATTATTTATTTTTCAAATAAATAATTTAACAACATTAAATAGTATTTAATATTATTAATTAGTTGCTAATTTCCCAGAAAGTAACGATACTCAAATTTTTCGTTTCTAATTTAATAATAAATGTATTGATTATATTATTTATTATTTTCCTTCCCAACAGTTAGAGATATTTCTTATAATTATTTAATATATATTTTAACAGTTAGTTCAAATTTACTAGAGGAAAAATCCGAAATGTTATTCTGTAGAAATTTCTTAAAAAATAAAAAATGACAAATTTGTAACTTAGTGGTGGACCCCATAATTAATAAAGCTAAAATGTCAGAATGTGAATAGTGAGTAATCTTGTGTGGCATGGTACATTTTTTTCATTGACAAATGTCAATCGATTAATGGAACCTTCCTGGATTTTGTTGCATCTATTGAGAAATATAAATTATATTTTTATTTTTCTCATTCATTTTATTTTCTATTTTTTCATAAGCCTTGTAAATATTATTATCCATCTCAAAATATTTCTTATTTTATAAATTAAATGCATTACGGATTTTTTTTTACAACTGTTCGTATTTATTACTTCTAACTTAAACTATTTAAATAAATTCATAAATGCATTAACTATTATAATAATTATTGTATAAAAGTTTTTATGGAATCGATATATTTATACCTTAAAAGATAAATAATGAGATGGAAACAGCTGTATTAATTGAAAATATGAAATTGAAAGAATTTGATAAAATATATTTAATAATCTAAAAATGATTTTGAATAATCTCACATTAATAAATAATACGGTATAGAAATATATTTTACTAAATTAAAACTCACTTATAATTTTTTATTAATTATATTATATAGTATATATTTATATATTTAACATGATTATGCCATTTTTCACTTAACTTGATAATCTCAACGGTCTTCTATTGATAAAATTCAGTTTTAATTTTAATTTTTTTTAGTAATACTAAAGAAATCTTGGAACCATTAATTTGATTCTGAAAAATAAGTGCAATAAATAGGTCCTTAAATGACATTGATTTGGAGCCGTGGTTAATAACTTCTTTGGAAATGTTAATGGTCAACAGTTACTTTTAATGTCTAAATTAATTAAACAATCTTTTGATGATTAATTTCGCAAAAAATATTTATTCAAAATAATTTTAAATCTTCTTACTTATTTTATAGGGTTTTTATTAAAAAAATAATGTTTCAAAAACATTATTTCTCAATTAATATTTTTATAAAGTTTTTGAAATGTTTATATATATATATATATATATTACAAATTTATTTTATTTACCTGTTATAAGTTTGTTTTATTTTTATTTAAATATCAATTTAATAAAATAAAGTCCAGGTTAGTTTTTTTAGTATTTTCTTTTGATTTCTCTAATTTTAAAATATATGATATTTTTATTTTAAAAAAGACAAAAAAAATGAATAATATTTTAAAAATTAAAGCAAAATTCAAAAGTTTTAGACTATTTAAAACATATTTTGTATGTAACTCATTTATTTATTTAACGGTTAAATAAAATTAGATATATTCTCAAAATTAAAGTAATAAATTCATCAATTTAAGAAAACAGGATGATGAAGATAAGTTGTAAGAAGTTACAGAATTCAATTTTCTTTTTCTTTTTCTTTTATTGAGCATATGAAGGGGATCTTGTTATGATTTGTGAGAACTAATTTTCATGGTTACGAAAAAAATGAAAGGAAAGAAAGGGAAGTACATAAGATTGAGGTACATTTCATTGACTTGCAGCATTGGCATGTACCAGACTTCACCGTCCAATCCATTTTCTTCTTGTCGTGATTCCATCTTTCATTTCCCCTTTTCCTTGCTTGTTCTTTCCTCCCTCTTTGGCCTCATATAAGCCAACACAACTAGTTGCACTGATAAAAGCACATTTACTTTTAAATTTAACCACTTTTATTTCATAAATTTCTTAATCTAATCAGTTTTTTTATAAAAAAAAAAATTAAAAAATCAAAACTAAACTCAATTCCAATCTAACCAACATGTTGATGAAATATATTTGTTTTTTATGTTAGTTTGATAAATTTATTTTGTGAGCTCATATATATATATATATATTTATTTATTTATAAAAGACCCATTTACTTAAAAAAATAAAAATGAGAGATAATATTAATTAAATGGAATGAGAATTGGGTTGTAAATTTTTTTATTATAAAATTATATATATATATATATTTATATTTATGGATTAAACACTTATTTAGATGTTTAAGCAACTTTTTTTATATTGAAATGATATATATTTTTTTAAATAAGGAAATTTTAAAAGAAAAAAAAAATTGATATGACTTTTATACCCCTTAACATAGATGTTCAAGTAATGACTCATTATTTAAGTTAAAAAACATTTAGTAAAAAATATAGAAAGAATTTATATGACTTTGATTATGCATAAACATGATATTATTGGTCCAGTAATGAGTTTTTTCAGTTAAGTTCATTAACTAGGTATAAATGAATTAATTTTAAATTATGTAAAAAATATTTTTAATGTTTTAAAATAGTTTTTTTTTTTAATGAAAAAGTCACTATACATGAATAAATATGAAAAAATTATATATAAGAATATAGTATAAATTAGTTTATGGAAGATGAAAAATTTTAAGTGATAAAAGAGAAAAGTTGTTCAGTTATATTTTAAAATCATATAAATATAAACTTAATATTTCATCTTCATTATTTAAAAATTATTATTTTTTTAAAACTTTCCATTTTTCTAAATTCATTGACTTTTCCTTAAAATTTCTTATCCATTCTCATCATTTTCAAGATCTGAGCATACCTACAGGAATCTATTAAAGAGTAGAGTAGCTTGGACCAATTTGAATAATCTCTTGGGTAAATTTTCAATATTCTAATTTATTAGAAGGGGCTAAGTAGGGTGGTTGCTTGAGGGGTTCTAGGTCCCATGCAAGTGTCTTCTTTTACATCAATATGGATTAATACGACTCTATGCTAGTCTAGACCCAGAGTGATGTATTTAATTTTTTTTATTAGAAGCTCATAGAGCACATGGAACTTTGCTCAGTGGTGGTAGCAGTGAATTGTTTGAATCCCAAGTAAGAGAAGCTAGTTCTAAAGATCCCTAAAATCATAAGATAATAGATTCATAACTAAACTTGTGATTTTGATAACTGGATGTATGTGAACTGGATATTAAACTGGTGTGCTAATTGAATATGTGCATAAATGCCCAAAAATTGGGTTGAATTAGGTTATTGGGGATTTTGTGATTGAGCCTTAGTGAATCAATAGTTATAACAATTGTATACTTATTTATTCTAAATTGAGTGTGCTTGAATTCTGAATGATAGGAATCTGGTTTTAGGTTGTATGAAAATGTGCATACTTGAGAATGATGTGGAACTTGTGTTTGACTATACTGAAAATTTTCAATTCTTATATTGAGATGTATGCTGAAATTATTGTGAATGAGTAAAAGTTAGATGGATTGATTGATTTGTATCAAATTGTGCTTATTGATGTGTTTGAAATGAAAGGTGGTATAACTTTTAATTAAGTAGAACCCTATTAAACCTATGAATCTAATTTGAGTTGACTTGGTGGTGTGGTAAATTGGAGTTGAAATTTTGGAGAAGAATATACTTTGAATTGGTGACCCAATAATTTATGAAAACATGCCTAAATTAATCTTTTGTGACTAGACTTATGATATGAATTTTGTTTGAATCCTTGAACAAAATATGATGATATGGAGCAAATTGACTGATGTTGGATGAATTTTTGTTTGAGTTAAGCTGAATTGAATTCATATTTCAGTTGTGAAATTTTGTAGGAGAACTATTTTGAACTGCCAGACTCATCAATTTTCTTAGAAAAGAACATAAGATAAGCTGATTTAACACATTTAGATGTGTCAAATTTATGAATTTGGGTTTAGTAAATCAAAGTGACTTTTCTGTAGAATTTGGGTTGAATATTGTTAATGAGTATCCTAAAATATGTGAATTGAAAACAATTGCAGTGGTATGTTTGTTGTTATTACTGGAATGTATTTGAATTAGGATAATATGGATTTGATTTATGGTTGTATGATTCTTTTGTGCCAATAGATGTTACATTGTTTAAATTCTTGCCTGAAAACGATGTTGAATTGATTTTGAGTTTTGTGGAAAGAGTATCCTGGTTCAAATGATTCATCTTCTTTATAGAAATAAGGCACTATTTTTAGTTGCTTTAGAGCAATGTGCAAGGTGATGGATTAAGTCATGAGAATCATAATAGTCATTCTGTAGAATCCTCCTTTACATAAAATCTGTTAGCCACCTGAAAATCAGCTGAGTGGATTGATATTGTTGTAGTGAAATAGAAACTTTCATTTAAATTTCAAGCATAATGAAATGAATGATGGAAAATGATACATGCTTGATCAGATCAAAGATAAACATAACATAAATTGAAAAATAAAAATTGTAGAAAGAGATAAAAAATGGAGAAAACACCACAATCATTACTGATTGATAAGTCCAGTAGGGATTCGTCATTCTGAATTCTAAAATCTAAATATAAGAATCAAAAGTTCCATTTAGGAACTTAGAAAGAATTCACTCCACAAAAACAAAGCTTCCGTTATGAAAATATGAATTCTGAGTACAAATGGTTAAGATGAGAGTATTTATATTATTTCTCCCATTAGGCTCATTTGCTAATTACGCCCATTTAATAAACCCTAAAAAAATACTTAAAAAAATAAAAATAAAAAAATTCTCCAATTATATAAAAGTTAAAATTATATCTTGAAAGGGGGATGTAAATAAGTATTCCAATTTTGATTTTTATTTTACATATTTTGGAAATCATGTAATCGAAATAGACTTAAAATTGTACATTTCTGTTTAAAATTATATAATTAAAATAATATATTTTATAAATATTATCTTATTGATTTAAAATTATATAATTAAAATAATATATTTTATAAATGTTATCTTAACATGTGATTAACATGTGATTATACAAATTGGGACAATATAATAATTTAAAAAATAAAAAAAAATAATTATTTCATATATAAGATAATAAAAAAATATATAGTTAAGTATTAATATTTAAATTAAATATGATTTTTTAAAAATTATATATTATTATTGTGATTATATAAATATCTTTAATAAATTAAATGTATTTAATAAATATGATATATATAATATATATACCAAACATATATATATATTATTTTATTTAGAAAATATTAATATATTATTTTTTAATAATATTAATTTTATTTAAAATAAATAAATGAGATTATAAATGCAGACTTTCAATAAAAAAAATTATGAATTAAAATTATGTATATATATATTTATTTTGTTTATATTGGTTTTGATTGATAATCCTGTTATTCATATTATATTAGATAATTTATTTTTGTTTAAAAATTTATAATTAATTTTCAATATATTTAGTAAATTATTTTATTAATTTATGAGTCATTTTAAGTAGGAAGAATATTTGTTTGGTACATTAATTTGGATAGGTGTGTTTGTATTTATTTTTTAAAATAAATGGTTTTCTAATAATTAAATAGTTTTTTATTTTTTGTTAATGTATTTGTATAATTTTAAATAAGTAATATTTTACATATTTTTAAAATAAATCTTATTTTTTATTAAATAAATGATTTTTTAATTAATAAATTAGATACAAATTATTAATATACTGAAAAGGTCAAATAATTTAAAAATAATTTCTATTTAATTTTTAAGAAAAGTATTATTTTTTAATTGAGTCTTATTAATATAAAGGAATTCTTTCTATAGAAAAATGTAAGTGATTTTATTTTAAATAAAATTTAATTATTTAAAAAAATATTTTAAATTTGATCAAATTACCTATTTATTTTAATTCATTTAAACTTATTTCATAAGTTATTAGTTTTTTTTTCTTATTTTTTATTTTACATCTACTAATTTATTTACAATCACATTTTTATTAACAAAGTCATTAATTAATAAGTTAACTGATAAAATATGCTTAATATTGTATATAATTTATTTAAAATATATTAAATATATTATTATATTTAAAAAGTGTGTGAGAATTATTTTGGAATCTAATAATTACATCATCCTCTGTCCACCAACATACCTCATCTTTATGGATGACAATAGAGAAAGTCAAACTATTCCTAACATGTCTCATTATTGTGCTTGGTTATGTATTAAATTGGAATAAAAAATTTTAAAGTAGAAATAAATATTAATTATTTATTTTTATAAGAATTTTTATTGTGTGTTGTATTAATTATTTCTAAATATTATTAATTAATTAATTTTTAAGTTATAAATAATAAATGATAAAAATTAATGAGATTTTTTTATATATATTTCTTAATAAGACTGGATAGAATGAGTAGTCATAAATTATATAAACACTGTTCCTTCTGTAAACATTACTAATTAAATGAGAAAACTAAATGAAAGATGATTAATTTAAAAAATATTTAGGGAATATTCAAAGAATAGTATAAATTATTGAAAAAATTTAATATTAATAAGTAATTTTTTAAAGAATATAGATTAATTAAAAAAAATCTCTATTTGTTATCTCTATTCATTTTTAAGTGTTATTTAATTGTTTTTTATAAAAACTGATAAATTTTCTTGTTTATTATAAAATAATTATGAAATTATATATATATATATATATATATATTTTCTATTCAAACTCTACCACAAAATGGTTATGAAGCTTACAATTTTATTCTTTTCTATTTATACTCTACAATAAAAAATAAAAAAATTACTCTAAATTTTATATTGAATCCTTTTCTATTACTATGAATGTATTGCATATTTTTCATTTTCACTTTTATAATAATGTGAAAATTAGTTCAAGTTAAGAGAAAAGTAAAGATATATTTTAATATTGTCTTAAATTTTAAAAATGATAAACAAATATAAAAAATAAAGTAATTTTATTTTCCAAAATTTTATCACTTTAAAAAAACTAAATAGAGGGAGTATTATTTGTCTTCTAAGATTATTCACACTTTAGAAAATAATTAACTGAGAAAATTACTATTACTAAGAAAATATCTTGTAAGGGATATACAATATAAAATATGTATATATGTTGAGTATAAAATATCCAAATTTAAAATATACTATATATTTTTTAAGTTCAACAAGTGGCTAAAATTTGTTCAACCAAACAATTGATTAGTTTAATAAATAACCTAGGCAAGTCAATGACGAAAGGTTTGATGTTTAACATAGATTATTTAAAAAGAATAATGTTTTTGAGGAAAACTAAGTATTGAAAGAGAAGAGAGAGGAAGTAGTATAATTTGCAGTAGTTTTATTAAGTTTTGGTTTGAAGGGAAGTCGTTTTCATTTGTCCACCAATAATTGCGGGGACAATGAAAATATATTATTAACCTGGAGAATAAATAAACTCAGTAGCTAGGGTTTTCAAAGTCAAATCAGTTAGTTTTAGTTCTCCCTTCAAAATTTCTAAGTTATGATCATGTTCAAAGTTGTAGTTGGAATTATAATTATAGTGTTTTAGCATTCACTTTATAGTTCCAAATGATTCATACTTTTAGTAGAAGTAGTAGTAGTACTAGAACAATTTTTCTATAATTTGCTTTTCCTTGAAAAATTGTCACCCCCTTTTTTAAGCATGAACTTACATTGATGGTTCAACTACTATACTGTCGAATAATAATTTGGTGCCCATAGTCATGGCCATGAGCAACATACACTTGATAGAAATCTTAAACAAATTCAGGTTAGGAAAAATAAATGCTCTATGGTTCCCCTTCTCACTCACTCCCTCTTACATTAAATAGGTCTCCCCTTTTGTTATAGAACCAACAAGTTGTGCTCCTGCTTCTAACCATTCACAGGTATCGAAATTAATATACATGCAACAGTTATTATGGTTTTTCTCACCCATTTAATCCTCTTATTTTACTTCATTACATTCTAATTTTCTAATTCAATTTTTTAAATTACAATAATAATATATAAAATGTTGAGAAAATTCCATATTGATTAAAAATGAGATTGAATTATAATATATAAATGAGGTGTAAACATCACCTCTTGAACTGATTTTGAGGGTGAGTTAGACCTATAATTACTTTTTACATAAACAAACACCCACTTTTTCAAGACACTCTTATAATATTCATTATTTGCTAAACATGTTATATTTATGTTCAGCGTATTGTATTTACATTCAGTGTTGGACATCCATATCTCATAAGTCGATTTTATGAGGTTATGGTATCAGAGCTTATTTTAATAATGTTGTTGGTCTTATCACACAATCTATCACCCACAAATGTCGTCTTACAATTGTTCGATCCCATGTTCGAGTTAATGAAATCTCACATTGTAAATTTTACCTCATAAATCGATTTATAAGATTGAATTAAATTTAATGTCCACTTCTATTATTTAGCGTATTATATTTAGGTTTAGTGCATTATTATATTTACATTTAGCGCATAATTTTTACAAAAAATTTACTAAAAGCATAAATATAATTTGTTGCGTTCAACAGAATCAGCTAAACACAAATATAATGCGATTATAAAGACAATGCGATTATAAATGTCTTGAAGAAAAAAAAGACGAAGTATGATTTTTCTTAATCTTAATTATTTAATAAGGCAGTAATGTGATTATGTAAATTTGATTTGATGAGGTAATAGATGTTTTAAAAATGGAGGAAATTTTGTTGGTGTAAGAGAAGGAGAAGGAGAAGGGGGTGAGGTAGTCACATGGGAGATAATTTAAAGGGAAAGTGATGTACAAAATGTTGTTGTGTCCTTTAAATGTTTGAAAAGAGCATCCACCTACACTTTGTCAAAATGATGTGTTTAATGGATGCTACTGCTGCATGAATCTAATTAAGAGCAGTTACTAGACCAAGTCATTAATAGACCTAACAAACATTAATGCCCAATTTAATTTTTATCATACTCTTTAAAGTTCCTCACCTAACTTCTCTTATGACTTTGATGTTTATTCTCTGAAATCAGTGGAGCCGCAGATGTAGCACACCCCTTTATTTCCACCATTAATTAATCAACTAAAACGTACCACTGTATCAATATTTTCAATGTAAAATTAATTTTTTTTTTCTTCTTTCTTCTTTGCCAAATAAAGAAACTAAGAAATGCATATGCCTATTTCTCCAAAATCTATTGTTAAGGTTAGGAATATGACCTCAATATCAAAACCCTAAGGTTAAAATTTCATTCAAATCTGGTATAAAGTCTACATCACTTTTAGATTCTTCCTGTTCATAACAAGCTATGGACCCAAATATATGTCCATATCTCATCATCCATTAATAACACCAACAATTTAATATTTATATATTATGGGTGCTATACAAATATCTCAAAAATATTTTACTTTTTAGTCTATTATATATTTGAGATAGGTACCTTCTTCTCCCTTCCTTTCATGGATATATACTAGAAAAAGTTATAATAAAATTAAAACAACTTTAGATCTTTTAATTTTCATCATTAATTGTTTTATAGGAATAATACAACTTTTATGTTGTGTTATGTTGTTTCATATGTTGTTTGTTTACAAAACAAAAATGAATAACATCAATATTATTCAAAATCTATTGGTTATGAAATGATGATTGAATTTGTATTAAATAAATATTATTATTTTAAATTTTAATATAACATATTAAATCTGTTTATATATATAAAAGAAGAAGAAGGAGAAAGATTCACTTATTTTCTAAAAAAAAATTGTAGACTTGATTTTTATTCTTTTTAAATGAATCTCTCACGAAAGAATTATGTAGTTAAATTTAAAATATTTTATTTGATCTATATATTTATTTTATCCATGTATTTTGTTTTAAAAGAATAGTTGTTGGAAACAAATTTTTTTTGTCTAAAATAAAAACAACTAAGTCATTTTAAAGTATTACATTAAACATGGTGTTATTTTCGAAATATATATATATATATATATATATATATATATTATTAAAAATAAATTTTAAGAAAATATGAAAGAATAAAATTAGATACTATATTTAGAGTGATTCTAAATGATGTTTATTTTTTTAGAGAGAATAAAACAGAGATAGTTTCTAGAATTATAACTTAAAATTTTTTAATTCTAATAATTCAAATAGTTATGAGTCATTTTAAAACCTTAAAGAGACTTAAAAAATGTTTTAAGATTATATGAGAGATGACAAAATAAGTTGATATAAAAAAAAATTATATTTCTGTAGATAATATTTAAAATAGTAGAAAATATAATTTCTTTTCATAAATCTCATATAAATTTCCCATTACCATAATACCATATTACTTTTCTCTTTTCATCTCCTAAAAATTGTGACTATTTTTTCTTCTAAAATAAACATAGGATACAATTAATATTTTTTAAAATAAAAATGAACCTTTTTTTTTTCCAGTCACATTCGAGTTTCTGGAGTAGGCAGCTTGAGTATCCATTCCATTAAAGGTGAGTCACAGCCTTATTTTAGACTTTATATTTGTCACAGAATTGTTCGAATTTTACTGATTTTTTCAACATCAATGTTAAGGTGAGTAATTTGATGCAATTTAGATCAATGTTATGTTGTTAAATTATTATAGTAAGATATAACTTTTGACACTCTAAATATTCTTCAGAAAATATTTCATATTTAAATTATTAAATATAATATATTTATATTTCTTATATTGCATATGACATCATATATTTTTGCTTCTTTTCAGTAATCTATTTCTCTCTTATGTATGCCTTAAGTTTTATTAAGTATTTACAAGTTATATTTATATTATATTTAGCATTTTAAAAATTTTCATGCTTTTATCATAAAAAATTTCTATTATTGAACCTTCTTATATTTTTTTTAAAAACCATACAATTAAATATCATGTATAATATACAAAATTATTTAGTTTAGTTTTCAAAATAAAATTTATTTCCTTAAAGGAATTAACAATACATTATGATTATCCATTAAGTTCATGCATGAGAATTTTTGTGGATAATTATAAATTTTAAGTTACTATTTAAGTCATAATTTTATAAATTAAAGACTTCTTAATTAAAAAAAAAAAAGTCTACTATGACACATTTGACCTTTGAAAAAAGAAGCATTTATTCTGATTATTAAAGTCTTGTAAACTTCAATTCTGTGTAATACTCACTTTTCATAATTAGCCTTTTTAGTAGAATTATTTATAGTGAATACATATTCAAGTTACTAACTATAGTAGGATTTCCCTTATTGAGAATAATATGATAATAAAGCTTATAATGTTTCAATTAATGATAACAAATTTCTTTTGTTATCATCTACACCACGGGCACAAATTTATTTTTTTTCTAGGATTTTTTTTTTAAATAAAAAAGGTTAACAAATCATCTTATCGAGAAGGAGGAACACTTAAAAGAATATATTTTTCAATTATATTATGATGGATGGGAACTAATTTTTTTTATTTCTTAGAAAAGAGTTAATTCGGTGAGATTTAAGTTGAGATGGTTAGAATGATAAAAATAAGTTGTAATTCATGATATATTTTGATGAGATAAACCAATTAATTATATGTATCATGGAAAGAAATTCTTGTGATCAAGTTGATCGAGAAAATTATAATATGTTATTATGAAGGATCGATTAATAAAAATTTGGAAATGTTTGACGAGGTTTGAATTGATGGATATTCAGAGTGAAACTTTTATGGCAAAATTCTACCATGTTATTGGTAAGGTAAAAGTTATGGAGATTGAGGGATGATATTCAACTATTAAATAATGATTCAAACTTGGACACTAGATTTTTTATCACGTAATTGTACAATGGATAAAGTTCTTCTTTGGATTAGGTTTCTTGTAATGAGTTTATTTTTTTATGATGAGAATATGTTATGAACAATGACCTCAATAATAAGAGTATCAATTTGTGTAGACACAAACACACTCAATGAATTTTGCAGTTGGTTTACAAGTGTGTGTGTTTGTGAAGATTGATTTTAAAAAACCTATCCTAAGAAAAGTAGACTTTAGGATACTTTTTTATGAATGAGTATTTTCATGTTATTTGTTCGTATTGTGATTGTTATGGTCCTATCATGTTAGAAGAAATCACACTATAATTGTTATAAGGGATGGTTCTATTGACATCTTTGACTAATATCTCCAACTATTTCGTGACTTGAAATCAAGAACTCATAAAGAATGGATGATAGTAAAATAAAGATAAGAGTTTTAGGGTAAAGTGAAATAAATAGATAAGAGTGGTATTTTTTTTTCTTTTATTGTAAAAAAGAATGAGGATCTAGGACCATTAACGAAAAAATAGGAGTCAACACTAGTTTCTAGATTGGGAATGATCATGAAGAAGAGAAATAGATGCCAAAGAGATGATACTTTTACTAATGTATCATTATATATGAATAACATGTTTAAAGGGAGGAAGCTAGATTTTGTAGGTGATGGGTATGGAAGTACTTCTTCAAGTGTTGATTCTCTGGTCTAAAGAAGGAGTGGTACAAATAAAGGTAAAACTCATAATAGGAATGAAGAAGCGAATAATGAAGTTGAAAGAATAATGAAGGCAATGGTGAGCTGGGTGACCTTAGTTGTATCATGCATGAAAATATGGATATAATGCAAAATTAAGGTTTCATCTTGAAACCCCCAAACCCATTCATGTTTTATAATGATTGAGTTTGATGATATTATTTTAACATCCTAGAACATTAGTAGTACAATAAACAAGAACTTTCAATGACATGTGAAAGAGATGTTAAAATACATCATCCTTCACATCTCTTGTTATATAAGACTCGTGTCTAATTTAGTAAGGTTCAATGATTTTGGAATCAATTGAGATTTAAGGTGGTAAGGTGTAGGAAACAAGTAACTTTTGTAGTGGTATTTGAATTCTCCAAAGTTTGAATTATGAGGTTGGCCAAAAAGCTTGGGCATGTTAAAAAATTTATGTAAACCCAACTTGGATGAGTAGAATAAATTTATGGAGTATCTTACACAACTATGGTGGATTATTACCATACCTTGGATTTTGATAGGTGATTTTAGTGAAACCACCTCATTCACTCAGATGATAGATGATAAGAGGCCAATTTATATACTCAAAAGCAATGACTCTATTAGATTGTTTGAATGCATGCAACATAATGGATTTAAATATGTGTGATGGGAATTAAACATGGATAAGGTGCAAGTATAGTGAAATGAATCTCTTTAAATGTTTTGTTCATGAGTTTGAAGATATTGAATGGAAATTCACTTGATATTTTAAGTAAAATTATTTAAAAATTAAGAAATAATACTATTTTTTCCAATTCCACTTATAATCCATTGTAAAATACATTGCCACGATGATGAATAAATTCACAAACCTTGTTCAAAATGTTCCACCTTCATAATTAGTGCAATAATGTATAATAATGTATACTAGTACCAAACTTCATAAAAGTAAATACCAACAAAATTTCTCTTGATAATCTAAGTTCAGTGGGATTTGGTAGATTAGTTAGGGACTATAAGAAAAAATAATCATTGACTATCATCAATCAATTTATTGGTAAGAGATAATTTTATCTATCTAAAATTCATAATAAAATGTAAGAAATTAAGTTTATTTGATTATGAAAAATTATATATGAAATTGATTTATTAATTAAGTAGTTGTAAAAACTTGTATACGTCTACAACAAATATTCATTTTATTAAATAAAATTAAAGATTAAAATTGATTGATATATTTGGTGAGGGTATTTTTATGTTAAGCACCTCATTCCAACATTAGTATTAGTATGTTTACAATTTTGTTTGTTGATGATAAGAAAAATAAATTATGTATTTAGACCCTTTATTATTTAGTTATTTTGTTAATATTATTGTATTATTAAAATTGATAGGATTTTGAGAAGAATTAATTTGAATTTAGTAGTATAAGATAAGAATAGGTTACTTGAGTTGAGTTGAGGTGATATTATGAATGCGGTCTATTCAAGTCTTTATGATTCATTACTAAGAACAATACGAAAGTAAAACGCATACCTAACATACAATTAATGAGATACAATTAAGTTGGAGTTTATTTTCCCACCTACTACCAAGCCTTTCACACAGTTGCAGATCCTGTCATACATCTCTATCTCTTGCGTAAACCAAGTTTACAAACATTTACACAATCATTTAATATCTTTCTCCTTCATCTTTTTTCAACCTTTCATCTTTTAAATCTTTTATTTTAACAAACACCTTTAATTTTGGTTAGACAACCATTGCTTCTATATTTAACTTTCTATAAGCTAAAATGGAGTATAAGCAAAGGTTTAACCTCTTCTTCTTTTTTATATATATAAATAAACTGAAAATGTCTTTAGATACTCTTTTAATCACTCATTTCTTTCAAATGAGTTCCTCTCATTAATACATGCATTTAGAAAAATTGTGACAAATAAAAAAAATAGAATGGTAATTATTTTTTCAGATAACAAAATTATTATACTCCTTAATTTTGGTAAAAACAACCTTAAAAAGTTACTGTTTCCTCTTTCTGTTCTATGTGAATTTAGTGTTAGTTTTATAAAAACAAAATTATAAAATAGTTTATGTTTTCACCTACCAATGAAGCATTAAATACTTTCCCTTCCTTGTTTAAAGTAATGTATTTTTGAAAGGAGTGAAACTATTTAAGTAAAATTGTTTGAAAAATTAGTATATTTATTCTTGTTCTTAGTATTTATGCAATAACATTAAATTACAAGCATTATGGAATGGGAAGTTTATAAAAACAAATGGAGAAATTATAACTCTCTTTCTTGTATCTAATATTATTTTTTTAACTATAAACTTTTTTAATATTTCTATTTTGGGTGTGTAAAGAACCCATCATCATTACTTTTCTTAAAATAAAATATAATATTATTCTAATGTTTTACTAATTAGCTATTACAATTCATATATTTATATGTTACATTATTAATTTGGAAACAAATATTTCTATAATTATATTAATTAAAGTTCTCCTTCATCCATTTATATTTATTTATTATTTTTATTTATAATATTATTGTTTTTATTTATAATAATATTTACACCCATATCAAATACAATCATTATAATTTCATATAGACAATAAAAAAAAAGTGATTATTGAATTTAAATTAAACATAATGTAATAAAAATTTACACATAAAAATTAAAATCATACACATTTAACTATCATAGTCATGAGACAAAATCTTTTAAAATTCTTAATGTCTAAGACTAATTTGATGTTCATGTATATATGTTATGCTATATAGAGTTATTGAGATATTTTTTGTCTATTTCACCTTCAGAGGTAATCTAATTTATTCCCTTTCAAACAATTACATGTTAGGATACTTTCTGTATTTAAAACTAAAATATGATGACTCTTTTTCAAGATATATGTGATGTAATCTCCATCAATTTCTCATCATATAGTATTTTTGTCTATATGACTAAAGTTATTATTGAAGTTTGGATATCCTATAACAACATCTCAAGAATCTCATACATACACTACATCATACCAACTGTCATCATACATCAATACTATCATCACATAAATTATCACACAAACTTATAACGTTAATCACAATACATAAATATTATCAACGCATAGCTTATCATAAGGGTAAAGTTAGGAATTCTAAGTGAGAAGGGTCAAGCTAATCATTATATATAGGTTCTATGATCCAAATTTTATATAAACTAAACAAAAATGATTGTTTAAAACTGAAAGGGAGTATACATCCATAAAATAGTGATATAGTCAAAATTTTATATAAATTTTATGAATTTTATCTTGTTAATTGATAAAATAATCTCAAATTTGTAGACACTTTATCACGTATCAAAATATCTATAATGTCCTAATTTTTTAGAATAAAAAAATATAATTTAATTCTATATTTGGCATAATTAAAATATTTATTTATACTTAAAAAATAAAATAGAATAAAATATTTTATAAAATAAAATAAAGTTAGGTGGTTAGAGAAAAAAATAACGTTAGGTTGTTGAATAAAGATAATAGTTAAAATGATAAAATTTAAAAAGATAAGAAATAAAAAGATAAAAGTTAAAGAGATAATAAAACTTAAAAAGATAATATTAGTAGTAAGTTGAGCTTAATCATTAGAAGCCCAACTCTATATAAATAAATAAGTATTAATTTTTCTCTATTTTTATTCTGTGCTTTTAATTTTCAAAATTTGGGAAACTTTAAAGGAGACAACACATCAAGAGTTTGACAAACAATTTTTAATTAAGGATTTGCTTTTCAAAATATTGCATATCGTCTTTCTTTCGATGTAAGAGACGGGGAGTGAGAAATGTTTCATATATGAATACTTATAAAAATTGTAAGTAGAGAGACGATCTCTAAGTCTCAATAGGATTTTGTATAAAAATAAAATATAATATATTTATTTTGAGACAACTATAAATTTTTAATGAGATTTTGTTAATATAATGATTTTGATGAGTTATGATTAATTACAATTAAATTACATAAAATTTTATATATATATATATATATATATATATTAAATTATTCTTTCTTGGAACATGATTTAAAGAATAACAAAAATTTCACGAAAATAAAAATGCCATCTAAATTAATAATATTATATAAATAATCTCTGAAATTAGTTAAAAATTATATATATATATATATATATATATAATTAACATGCAAGATAATTTTTTTCTTATACTTGATAATAGTAGAGATTATATTTTACTAACCTTTTATCTAATTAATTATTTTGAAAAATAATCATAATTTTTTAAATGATTAAGTTATAATTGAAAAATTATGAGTTGAAATTTGAGTTAGGTATGTTAAAATTTTCAAAATAAAAATTTATAAAATTTTATTAAAAGAAAGTCATAACCATCACCATGGTACAAGTTTTGTCATGATAAGGTCAAATATGAACGATCTATTAAACAAGTTTCTAATGGGTAATGGTAATGATATTTTAACATCTTGGGAGGATATTTAATCTCATATTTTTAGATTTCTTTTTGAATCTTTATACTTCTTCTAACAACAATTATACATGATATTATTAATAGATTTATTTATAACATGGTGTTATTCATAAAAATGATGAAAATGACTAAAATATAGTTATTTGAAGAGGTTAATAAAATATAGTTATTTGAAGAGGTTAAAAAAGTTGTCTTCTCTTTGAACACAACAACTAGTTCCCTTGGACCTAATCACTTTGGTGGGTGTCTCTATCATAAGTTTTTGGAATATCATAGGACAAGATATGTATAAAACTATTATACAATTTTTCTTGGATAGTTGGATTTTGATTAAAATGAATGCTAATATGTTATCTCTTATACTTAAATTTTAAGGTGGTAATATGCTATAATAAGTATTATTGATGTCATATGTGATGCTTTTGATGTTATTAGTATGTTAAATAAAATAAAAAAAATCATGGTGGGAACGTGGCGATAAAGTTTGATATCAAGAAATTATTTGATACATTGAATTGGAAGTTTCTTCTTCTTGTACTCAAGACCTTTAATTTTAATGAAAAATTTAATATTCTTTTGAGGAATTTTAATTAACTAAATTAAAAGAATTTGAAATTCTATTAAAAAAATAAAGAATTTTAAATTCTCTTCCCCATATACACTCTTTCTTCTACACTCCAATCGCATATCTTCTCTCTTCTCTACGAAGCATCTCTCATTTGAGTTCAAAATCATTTTCTCTTAATCATTCATTCAGATTTGTCTCCCTCCTTTTCAACTCTATAAACTAGAGTTTATTAATTAATTTTTGTTTCCTTTTTTGTGTTCTTTGATTTGTATTTGATTTTACTTTTAATTTCATTTATCACATCTCATTTATCATCCAGATTTTCACCAAACTATGTTGGTTTTGCATTGTATTATTATTTTTCACTATTTTTTCATGTATACAATCTATTGTCTTTCATTTTTTTCAAATCTGGTTAGTGTTTTTATATATCCTAATTGAAGCACATGTAGTGTGAGTGAGAAAAAAAGAAAAAAAAGAAACAAAATATCTTAGTATTATTTATTGTTGTATAAAAAAATGTAAAAACACTTGTTTATATACAGGAGATTAATTAACATTAAAGAAACAAATTAATAACAACATAAATTATTTATTATTTTAATAATAATAAAAATTATTTATTATTCTAATACTCCTCTCAAGGTAGGTCATGAATGTTAAGAAGACCCATCTTGGACACAACAATCTTGAAAGGAATAGGATAAAGTGATTTAGTAAGTACATCGACCAACCAACTGTTGAGAAGAAGGAACATACATTAATGTGACAAGTTCTTCTTGAATCTTGATCCTAATTATGTGATATTCTATCTCAATATATTTAGTTCTTTCATGAAAATTAGAATTCTTGGCAATCTGGATTATACTAGCTATCTGAGTAAGTAGAGAATGTAACAAAAATGGAAAGGTGAAGATCCTTGAACAAATATTGAAGCTACTGCAGTTCACAAGTTAAGGAAGTTAGAGCTTTATATTCAGCTTCAGAAGATAATCTAGAGACAATAGTTTACTTTTTAGATTTCCAAAAAACTAATAACTTTCCATGAAAAATACAGTAGCTCAATAACAGATCTCCAAGTAATAGAACATGTGGCCCAATCAAAATCGAAAAAAGCTTGTATTTACAGAGAATTGTTAGTTGGATAAAATAAACCAGCATCAGGAGCATTTTTCAAGTATTGAAGAATAAGCATAACTTGCTATAAATGAGGTTCTCTAGGTGTAGAAACAAACTGGCTAAGCTGTTGAACAACAAAGCTTACATCTGGCATTGTACGAGTGATGTAAAGCAACCTACCAATAAGTCTCTTATAAGAAGAATGATCTGAAAGAAGAGAACCTTGATCTGCATGTAATTTGACAGAAGGATCAACAAGATTGGGAGCTGATTTGCATCCTAACATACCAGTTTCAGAAAGCAACTCAAGGCAGTATTTCCTTTGATTAAAACTAGACCAGACTTAGACCTTACAATCTTTGGACCAAGAAAGAACTTAAGAGATTCAAGATCCTTGATATGAAATTTTGAATGAAGATGACTCTTGACAAACTGAATCTCAGAAAGACTATTACCACTAAGGATAATATCATCAACATATATTAAGAGAACTGTGATAGTAGTACCTTGAAGTTTGATGAACAAAGAATGATCAACAAAACTTTGTGTGTAACCTAAGAAAAGTAACTCAAATGTCAGTTTATGATTCTAATTTCTACTGGCCTACTTGAGACTATAGAGAGACTTCTGAAGCTTGCAAACTATTTTAGAATGAGGAAGAGCGATCCAGGAGGAGGTTTCATATAGACATCTTTCTTCAAATTGCCATGGAGGAAAACATTGTCAACATCTAATTGGTGTAGAAACTAGTTGTTTGTACTAGCAACAACTAATAAAACATGAACTGTAGTGATCTTGATAACAGGAGAGAAAGTTTCAAAGTAGTCAACCACCTCTGTTTGTGTGAACCCTTTAGCAACAAGCCTTGCTCTGTACCTTTGAATTGAGCCATCAGATTTGTATTTAATTTTGTACACCCATTTGCATTCAGCAATATTTTTTTCAAGAGGAGGATTAACCAAACACCAAGTCTGATTCTTGTTGAAAGCCTAAAGCTCACTTGCCATTGCTTTTTGCCAACAATCTTGAGAACAAGCTTCTTCAAAGGAGATAGGCTCAACATGTGCAGAAATAGAATGACAAAAAGAAACATGATCAATAGAACATTTGTCATAGGAAACAAAAGAATGCATAAGATAAGGGGTAGAATGCTTTGATTGGGAAGCATAAGTAGTACAACAATAGTACTGATCAAGATAAGCAGATTTGTTTTTAATTCTAGAAGAGACTCTAGTTGGAACAGTAGTGTTTTGAACATTATCAATATCAATAAAACATTAGTATTAGGCACATCAGGGTTAGGAAGAGAAGGTGAGACAGAAAGAAAATCATAATGAGGAAATTCAGAAGAATTGAGATTAGGAAACATATTCAAATTTTCAAAATCAGAAGAATGCTGCAAATATGGAAATATGCGTTCATGAAAAATAACATTTCTAGAAATACAAAAGGATTAAGATGAAGATTGTAAAGGATATACCCTTTAGTACCAGATTTATCACCTAAGAAAATACATTTAGAATCTCTTTGATCAATTTTGGATCTATTAGTAGTAAGAATATTGGCATAAGCTAGCTATCCAAAAGGCTTTAGAAAAACAAAGACTGGTTTGTTTCCAAAAACAAGTTGATATGGGGATTGAAATTTTAAGAAAGGAGTTTATAATCTATTAATGAGAAAAACAACATTTTTAAGAGCATAGGACCAAATATTTTTAAAAATTTTTGCTTGAAAAAGTAAAGCTCTACAAACATTTAATAAATGTTGATGTTTTCACCATTTTGTTGAGGGGTCTCAACACAAGAGGTTTCATGAGCAATTCCTTTAGATGAATAAAAATCAATGAGTAAAAATTATTTGTCATTGTCAGATCTAATTCTTTTTAAGTGACAATCAAAGTGATTTTCATTTAAAGTAATAAAGGTTTTCAAGAAAGATCTGACATCAACTTTAGTTTTAAGTAATAAAACCCAAGTAAACCTGTTATAGTCATCAACTATAGTGAGAAAGTATTTAAAACCTTCAATAGAAGAAATAGAAAGGGTTCCCCATATATCAACATGTATAAGTTAAAAAAAAAAGCTTTGGTTTTGGTACTACTGTTTGTATAAGGCAATCTCTTTTGTTTAGTATAGGCACAAACATCACATACATCAATAGGATGAAAAAGAATATCAAGATATTAAAAGGATATAACTTGGAGAATTTTATTAGAAGGATGACCCAACTTCGTGTGTCACAAAGTACAATTATCATTATTGATATTGAAAACAGAAGTTTGTAAATCATAAATGTTATAATGAACATTGATATTATTTTAAAAAAAAATTCAAAACACTTTGATCCAAAAGATGAAACAAGTCATGATCTTTCTTAGTTACTCCAATCATTTGAAAGGTAGACATCTATAAGAGAAAACAATTGGTTTTATAAAACAAGATCAAACAATTTGTATTGGAAATGAGTTTAGGAATAAAGATTAAATGAATAGAAAATTCTAGTACATATAGAACATCATGCAAAATTATATACCAGAAAACTTAGATACAAAAGAAATATTATTAGGAAGCTTAATAAAAATAGGAGAAATGGACTTAAGGTTATGAAATGCAGACTTGGTAGGGCATATATAATATGTGGCGCCACTATCTAAGATCCAAAGAGGTGCAAGAAAAGTTATACCTGAGGAATCATTAATGCATTGATGAACAGTATTGGCAGAAGATTAAGAAGACTGAGATTGTTGAAATTCTGTTTTGGATAAATTTTCAGTACTTTTAAGTTACCTTTAGAAGCTAAACTAGAGCTGGTTGTAGGTGGATCCTAATCCACTTGCATATGTGGCCCTTTTTCCATCAATATAATTCTATGCTAGCTTAGGTCCTTAAAAATGTGTTTGATTTGTGAATCAGGTAGTCTTAAAACTAGTTAGAGTACTTAGAACCTTGTTTAGTTGGAAGTAATAAAGAAAATTTTGGAACAACATTCAGGTAAGAAAAGTTAGTTTGTTTTAAGATTTCTTGTTGATGACTTGAAATGTGAGAATGACCTAACAACTAGGATTAGGCTCTTGGTGGAGTTTTATATAAATTAGAACTATGTTAATTGAGAACTTTGATTTTTGCCATTTGTGAATAGTTAGTTGATTGAAGAACTTTTGATTTGCTGACTTTATGCTTACTTTACATGGATTGTGCTTGGATCCTCTCATTGTGTAGAATAAAATCTAATTTGGACTTGCAAATTGTGTGGATTGATGTTGGATGAGTTGTGGAAATTTTTTTTGTAGAAGACTCATTTAAATCATTTTATTGCGTTTACCTTTAATGGAACATGATCAAACTTACATTTTAGCATTCTTAGAGGTATTGGAATTGGTAATTGGATCAAAGGGATTAAAGTTGAATCTTTAGCATAAAATCTGTTGAGCACAAGACATTTTTACTTAGTGGAATTGGTTCTAGGGGAGGGATGCTCTTGGGTGCACTATCCGCTAAGCGGATTACCCTTCTTTGAGTGGATTTTTCTATCCGCTGAGCATATTGGGTGTCTGCTAAGAGGATCGATCACAAGTTTTAGGACTGCTCTTGCGTTCCAATCTGCTGAGCGAATTAGGTGTTTGCCGAGCAGATTGACCATATTCTAGGAAAGATAAATTATGTTTAATTTCAAGTATAATGATATATGTGGTTGATAATTTGTATGGGAGTATGAATGAGAAATTTATTATGGCAATGAGGCTTGTGGTACACCTATTGAGAGGAGGTTTGAGTATATGTTGTAAACATGATAATTGTTAATTTAGTATATATGAATTTAGGGATATGTTATAGGATATTTAGACCTTAATGATCATCTAAGTCACATAGATTAAGATGACATGTGGTGAAGGTTGATGGAGGCCTTGCTAGTTATTTTTGAGAGACAATTAGTTAAGACTACCCTGATGTGAGATGAGTGTGGGGAATTGTGGGATGATTCTAGGTGAATAAAACTCAGTGATCGACCGGTTAGGCATGCGGTGTAGGAGCATACATCAAGTATTAGTCCTAGATATCAAAAATCTATACAATCTTTCGAAAGTTATCTATCTTATTTATTTATGTTTTGGATAGACCCTTACACTTAAATGTTATTGGTGTTGTAAAAATGGTAATGTTTGAAGTTTGATTTTCTATTTAAATTATCATGCTATCTTACTTTTTTATATTATTTGTATTTATTAAATTATTATAACTGTATTCTTTACAAAATAATAGATAATAAGTTAAGAGGAGAATATATGATAGAAATAATATGTTAGGAGGAGAATATATGATAGAAAAGAACAAGAAGTAGGAAAATATTTTCGTTTCGTTTATGATGTAATTAAGTGGTTTAATAGTAGAAATTTAAAAATATTTTGGAAAATATTATAGCATAATGGAATAGTAGAAGAATTTTCTATTTTAATTAATGTTTAGAATTATAATATATTAAGTAAAGTATTTCGGTATGTTACTTTGAAACAGGGATAAGCATACATGTAATTTTTTGTTTGTTCCACTAGACTACATGTTATATATAAATATATATTATTTTTCGAAATTATAATTTGCGTAAAAAGTATTATTAGATTATATGCCTTGGATTAATCGGACCACTATTTTAAATTTTGAAATTGCAAATTTAATGTGTTTATGATTAATAGACAATATAAGCAAGATGTCTCTTCAAATACCATGATGTTTTTAGATACCCTGACATTTTGCAATCCTCTTTATTTATGTTCACACCACGGTAGCTTTTTCAGTCATCTTAGGAAACAGAATGGGTTTAAAGGGTGACATCAAATTTGGTTGGAAACAGGTTAGGTTTAAAGGGTGACATCAACTTGGTTGGAAACAGGTTAATTCAAATTTGGTTGAAAACTGGCTCATCCAAGAAGGTGGCTCTTCTCAAAGTCTCTGCCAACAAAGCTTCTAGAAAATACTTCTTATAGGGTTCATCCATATATATATATATATATATATATTATTCTAATTTAAGATAAATTCAAATTGTATATTAAATAAAAATAAGAAAATTAAATAATATATAAATAATAAAAATACACAAATTGTTAATCTTAAAATTTTAAATAAAAAATAAAATTATATTTCTTATATAATTATTGGATATTATCCATTTATATACCCAACACTGCAATCACCATTACCTTCTAAATTAATACTTTAGGCATGATGTAACAGAACTGCAAAAGCCTTACTGTTTGCAGATTTTTTTTCATCATATTAGTAATTAATTATATATTCCTTTATATTATTACGTGTAATATATGTATTATATAGAGACCCTACAACCTTATATGTTAAAAAGGCTATTTTCGTAAGATCCATTTTTTTATTTAAATAAACTTTGTAAAAAATATCAGTCTAAGTATTTTTGGTAAATGAGTTAGATCAGATTTATATAGACTAGACTTACTACCCAACACATAGTTTTAATATTTTTTTTATATAATAATCATTTTAAAATTGTAATTTATTATCTTATACATATTTTTACTACTAGACTGATCTTATGTGTTGTTACTGGACTAACAACATGTGAACTACTAAAGTGTTTGATATGACAAATTATAAGGATTAATTATTTTTTGTTGTTGTAGAAAGATGGAGTAGGAAAGAGTACAAAACTTCAAAGGAAAATTAAGTTGTTTATATATTAAATTTAAATATATTAATATTTATAGGAATTTAATCATTACAAGTTAAATTTAAAGATTCCTTAAATATTTTCGTAAAAGATTAATTATATTAGGTTATCTTAAAGGAAACCAACAATACTAAATTATTATATGTTGAATATAGTTTGAAGTATTCAATATTTCGTGTTGAGTGTAAGTAATTTATTTTTTAAAAAAATTATTTTTCTTATATTTAATTTTTGTTAGACATTTCTTCAAACTTTTTAGTAATGTGTGTTGAAAATAAATATATTATTCTTAACATACAAATATTGTATGTTTTAATGAATTATAAGTATTATGGAGATATTTTGCTTTATTATAAGCAAACAATGAGATAACTGTAATGGTGCCCATAACCTCTAGTAATAAAAAAAGATAGATTAATTTAATTATCTTTGAAATTAATCCACATTCTATCTTGGGTTTAATAAACACAATAGTGAGATAGTAAAATTAGTTTAGTTTTAATAATGAATAAAGATTGTGTGCGGTAGTCTTTTATTATAAAATAAATTAAATATTTTTTATTTTAAAAAAATTGAATAACCTAAATTTTAAACAATTGTTTATCTTTTTGCAATATGGAAATTCAGATGACGTGTAACGAATTTTACTCGTTTTTGTACGCGTTGTTTTTTGTTGAAAAGAAAAAATATATCTGGAGATGTGTTTTTAATTGTTATTTATGAGAGTAACATTATGGGTGTAATTACATTTCAAACAGATCGAAGTATTAATGAAAACCCATCCTGGTACTAATTGAAAAATCGCTTTCTTTAATAGCTGTCTTGTTAGATAAATCATAATTGTATAGTTATGTTTTAGCTGGCTTCGAACTTATATATGTGGATCCTACAACCTTTCAACAAATTCAAAATGTAATTGCATTTCTCACCTTTTAATATTCCCTTTGAATTTTCAAATAATTTATTAATAACCATTGTATAATTAAATTTGTTGCTCTTCATATTATGTCACAATATATGACTTGTAAAATTATGATATTTGACTCAATATTTTTTTATAAAAAATAATCGTAATAAATTATTCAAATTAAATTTAATAATTTTATTAACTAAATTCTAATATTATGTAATATGTGATTATAAAGTTTAATTATTTCTAAAATTAAATCGATTCAGAAAGTAAAAAAATCCAAAATAATTCTCTTCAGCGAAATACAAGAATGCTTCTCAACAAAAATAATGAGTGAAAACCTCTTCACATGATGACCTCTAAAACAAAGATGATTTGTTGATTGATGATATTTACAAAAGGATGATTTCCTGTGCCCACCCAACTTAGTGTCTAAAATATGATAGCAAGAACCCTCCATGTCCACACGAATCACACATTCAAACCCTCTGAATTAACACTTACCTGTCCTTCATGCAGAAAACAAAACCTAACCATAAACCACAAACTATAAATCATCACACTAAGGTCCCAACACCTTTTTATTTGCGTGGAGAATATTTGTTGCTACAACCAAACCACACAATGTATACAAAACACCAGCTCTTACCATCATTCCACCTTTTCAAATGCCATAATGATGTTTCTAAGAAATTAGAATAACTTCTAAGGTGGACTTATATAAATGGTATAGTCTTTAAACTAGTATTTTTTATTAGTCCACCTAATTATGGAAAAACAAAAAAACTTTAGCTTACAAAGTCTCCCTAGTTAGAATGAAAATTGAAAGTTTGACTCATTATAAATCAATATTTATATGTAATAATAAATAGTTTTCATTTTATAAATATTTATAGTAATATTATTTTTTAAAATATTTTTAACATTTATAAAAATATAACAATAAAAATTATTTTACTTCGTGTTCTTTATTTTTAAAAAAATGGTATAATTATTACTTTAAATAAATAAATTATTTAAATAAAATATTAATAATTAAATAAGTCCTTTTAGGATTTATTTTGATTTGACATAATCCGACTCATACTTATTCGTCCCACTTTGATTTGATCTAATTTAGTTTATTTTGTCTGAATTTGACCTGACTCGATCCAATTAGGTCTAAACCAATTCAATCCGACTTGTTCTAATCATCTTGACCCATCCCAATTAGATTTAACTTAGTCCGACCTGATTCAACTCAACCAAACCTTATTTTTCCCAACCCAGCTTACTCTAGTTTGGTTTGGTCTATCTCAACCCAATCTAACTTGACCCAACCTAATATGTTTGCCTATCACAACCCAACATGGCTTACCTTGGCTTGGCATTGCCTCGACTTGGCTCATTATATCCTATCTTGTCGTGACTCAATTTGGCACATTTAAATTTATACTGCCCTAGCCCATCTCTACTCAACTTGTACCAACCCATTCCAACCCAATTTGTATCATCCTAGTCTATCCTAGCCCAACCTGTACCACCCCGACCTATCCTGACCCAACCTACCTTAACATTATCTAATCTAACCTACCTCAGTCAGACTCACCTTAACTTGACACTACATACCCTAACTTGACCTAACCTATGCTGATTGACTTGACCCATTCTAACTGACCCGACTTACCCTAATGTTGCTTGACCTCACCCTTACCCAGACAAACCCCACTAAGTTAGACATAACATGAACCAACTTGACTTAATTAAGCACAAACCTCCCTAACTTAACTCGACCTATGTTATTTTAAAGTAAATAGTTTAAAACCTTCATTTTTAAAGTTTAGTTTTTATTTTAAAAAATCTTGGCTTTTGAATTGGTTTTATAAGTATTTTAGTCCTATGGGCTTTTTGGCTTTGTGGGATTTTTTACCTAACTCATGTAATTTAGAGCCAAGCCTTATGGATAGACTAAATTGGCATGTTTACCTTAAACATTTAAACTCTTTTTATTCTTGTTTCTTACAAAGGTGTGAATACTCATCTAGACCTTTCAAACTTACCTTTAAAAAAAAAATCATAAGAGTATATTCAAATTCAATTTATAATTATCCAAATCAAAATCACTTTAAATTTATTTTAATAATCTATTTTAATTTTAATTTATATTTTTTATTTTTAAATCTAACTCAGTTAATTAGTAAGGATTAAATAATATGTTATTTTAAAAAGTCAAAATGAAGATTCATCCTAATAAATTATTTTATTAATACAACCTTTTATTATTATTTTTAAGGACTTAGATAGAATAAAAATTTTAGATAGATAAATTTTATCCAATATAGAATGAAAATTAGTTTACTTAAGTTTCAAAGCATATAAAAAGAAAACTAAACATTTCATCCTTTATTATTCTAAATCATCATCTTTTTAAAAATTCTTTCTCTCTAAATTCTTTGACTTCTCTCTAAAATATCTTACCCACCTCTTATATTTTCCAAGATCCAAGAGCACCTTTTGAAAGTTCTTGAGGAGTAGAGTACTTCCATCCAATTGGAAGTTTATTTTAAATAAATTTTTAATTACACTAACTTTTGAGACTTCTAATTAAAGATACTTGCACGTAGCCTTTCTAATGCTTGCATGTGTTGTTTTTCTCTTCAATATGAGTGCATGCTAGCTTAAGTCCATAGTAATGTAGTTAATTTTGTGATCAGGTACTTTTATAGAAAGATAAAGTATTTTCAGCTCAACTCATTTTTTTAGGTGAAAAGTACTTTGGAAGAGTTACACTTAGGTAAGGGAAGTTATTAGAATTTCCTCTCCTTTATTGAATATAAGGATAAAAATATGGATTATGAAGATGTGACTAGGTTATAGTGATTATATTACAAGCTATGTGTTTGATGAAAGAACTCCGAATGTTTTGTGATTTGATGTGTTTGAACAAATTTGTTGTGGGTGAAGTATATGAAATGAGATTAGGATGATGTTGCTTTGATGAGATAATTGTATTAAATTCATGTGTGAGGAGAAATTAAAATTGGTACCAAAATTTAAATGTTGAAATTTGGCATAGAATTCAAGGGATTTTCACTTGAGTAAAAATTCCTAAAGGTTTTAGGCCTCGCTTGCGACTTGAATTTTGCTTTTGCTTGAGTAAAAATTATCATGCTTGAGCAAAAATTTTCACACTTAAGTGAGAAAACCATAGGCAAGTTTGATGCTTACAATGGAAATTTCGCTTGAGTAAGGCTATTTAGCTTGAACAAAAATACTATATTTTTGAAAAATAATTATATATTATAAATTTAATTTTAAGGAATATATATGTGTAAAATTGAGTGAAACATGAATTGAGATTGGTTACACGATAAAATATTGGAACTATATGTCTATATGACGGACTATGTGCCGATAAAAGATTTCTTTAAGCCCGTGTGATGGGTTGGATGTCGATAAATTTATTATGCGTTGGTTGATGTGTGAACTAAGTAATTACTAAGGAGTACTAATTGGTATAGAAAGTAGTGTGCATATGGGATTCTCGAGATATCATTATGGAATATCTAGAGTTGAATAATAACTCTATTCATGTAGACAAGGGTACCATGTGGTGAGAAGTCGATGAAGATTTTTATTACATTTATCTTTAGATAAAGAGTCATCGTACTTAAATATTATGTGTAAGAATCACTTTGACGTGTGGTTGTTAGTATGGGAATAGACCTAGTAGCTAAAGGTGAAAAAGACTTAAAGGGTCGGTCTATAGCCCGGTAGTCAATATAAATGAGTAGGTGTTAATTCTAGATGTTAAGGATCCCATATAATTTTCTGAAAGAGTTTGTCTATATATGATACTTTAATTGTTTGATTTTATTTAATTTTATCTTACTTTTTATATGTTGTATTTGTTCATTTTGTTAGGATAATGTTTTAATATTAGAGTAAATAATATTACAAGTAAATCTATTTAATAAATACAAGTTACGTTTATGTTTGGAGAAGAATATTTTGAGAAATACTATTTCTTATTATGTAATACTATTTGTTATGTAATTAAAATTGACAGAGTTAATGGATGATGTAATGAACTTGTTTATATTACTTAAAATACTTTAATTTCTGAAATAATAAATTTGTAACTTTCTAGTATAATAAAACTTGTTATAGTCAGATAATAGCATTAATTGGTTCATTAAATTTCTATTGAGTCATTTGCTTACTCGTTATGCAAAGTTATATTTGATGTGTTTGTCTAGTTAATTTCAATGAAAGTATCATTTATCATTATATTATATTAATAATGCTCATCATATAAATTACTATTTATTTCTAAATATTAATAATAAAAGAAATAAAAATTTTTAACAAATAGCAAGTCATTATATTAAAAATGGATAGAAAGATATGAGATATCATATGGTTACAAGATAAAAAAAATGAGAAAAATATTATATGTAAAAAAATAAATCATACATAAAAGGAAAAATAAGTCAATTAGAATCATTAAACCTGTTATACTATTATATTATTAGTCATTGATTGTATACTCCCTCCTCCAAAATTAATAGTTTAATCTTGAAAAGCATTTTTATCATTTAATAAAAAAATATAATAACTAAATTAATTTAAATGTCAATTAAAATTAAAAATGAGAAGGCTCTTCTATTCTAAGATTGATATGGGAGTTTGTTTAATTTAGAGCAACTTCAACTTTGTTAATGAGAACAAAATTTTTAAAACATGGTAAAAATATTTTTAAAAAAATCATATCTTAAGTTATATATATTATATTTACGTAAAATAAAAGTTATGAGTTAGATAACATATAAGGCGACAACTTTTATAGATATCATTTTTCAAAATTAGAAATAAAAATAAGTCAAAATAGGATCACAAGATTAGAGTGAAACTCAATTCATACTTTCACATCTAATAATCATATAACTCTCATTAATTTCACATAAAAACACATCAACACACATAATCATCTATTCAATTATGAATAATTTTGCTTAATTAACTTTCCTTATCTCTAATCAAGTTTTCCCCAAATTGAAATGGATGAAAGATTAATATACAATTCACGCTCTTTCCCCGATATTTTCGAATTTTCAAAGAGATAAGAATTGAATGATTGGAGAGGATTGAGAGAGATTTGGAAGAAGTTTAGAGAAGGATTAGAGAGAAGAAGAGATAGGATTTTCTAGAAATAAGAGTAAAATGAGAAAATTATAGTTAAATAGACTATTAATAATCTTTCCTCTTTCTAAACAAGTGAGTTTAGAATTTACCTAATTCATGATTCTGACACAGTTCTAAGTCTAGATTTGTGTTTGAATCTAATTTTAGATTTGAATCAAGTATAAGCCAAATCTAAATCTAGATTCAAAACTTGACTAGACTAAAACAAACTGAACTAACTACTTGTCAATTGAAGTTAAACCAATCAAGCCGACAATTAAAAATAAGTCAAAAAGAAAATATAAAATAAAGTGACATAAATTTAAAAAGAATATATAAAATTTTAAATTTTTAAATAAAATTTTAAATTCTTTAATATTGAATAATCAAATGATTATCATAAATTTTTATAATTTTTTTAAAAAATTCTCATTCCAAATAACATATTTTGTTATAAAATATTTTAAATTTTTTATAAATAAATTATCCATTATAAATTTTTCATTCAAACACATTATAAAACTAATTCAAGAAAGATATTTGAAATAAAAATATAAATAATTAAATATATAATATGAAAATTATGTTATTATTTACTTTAAAAAATAAGAATATTGTCAAAAAATTAGTTTAAAAAAACTTGATAGAAGAATTTATAGAATTTATAGAATTTTATAATTTTAAAAAGGTTAAATATATTAAATTTGACTTATTTTTATTTTTAAAATATTTTGATGAGATAAGATAATAAAAAATTATTAATTTTCTTTTTTCATTTAAATATAATACTTTTCCATCAACGTTGACCAAGGTTAATTTATCAGAATTTTATTATTATTTAACTTTTTATGCTCTGTAATTTAATATATATTTTTTTTAAAAATTAGAATAAAATTATTTAAATTTAAATTTTATCTTTTTTACGTATGCTGATGTATTAGTATTAACTATATATTTTTAATGATTGGATGAAAATTCATTAAATATATAAGAAATAACTATGACTGGTTATCTATGATATTATCTGTAATAAATTAATTAATTTAATGTTTTTAATATTCATCAAATGAAACATCATTTGTTATTTTATTATTATTATTATTATAGTTAACAATATCTAAACCAACTTGAGTGTACTTTTAAACTCTTTCCAATTCAAGATTAGCTTATCAGTGTTTTGGAGTAAGAACACAAGGAATTGAAATACATGAAATTTAAACGAGAGATTGAAACTAATCTTTTTTGGTGGTTAATTTCTTAATTAAAAAATTAAAATGTGAAAAATATTATTCTAATTGTATATTTTAATCAATCAACCATTATCATTTTATAAATTTGATCATTAAAATTTTTTTCGCACAATTTATTATCAAATTTTCAATTTTCATATATTTTATTATTCAAGATTTTTTTCACACATTTTACTATATGTCTTTTTAGCTTTTTTACATATTTTATCACGATAAAAAATAATATTATTTATAAAAACTATTAATAAAACAAGATACTTATAAAAGATATATCAGCACTTCATTGATAACATGTGAAAAAACTGAAATGTGATGTATAATAATAAAATATGTAAAATTTTAAAAATATGATATATAAAAGTGTTAATTTGATATATCTTAATTTTTCTAGTAATTTATCTAATTAAGAGGTTAAAAAAAAATTAAAAAAAAAGTTCAGATTAACTTAATTCAATTAGATTCAATTCAAATCAATTTTATTTATCTTTGTTCAATCTGATTTAATTTAACCAAACTTAATTTAATCTGACTCAATTTAAATTAGGTAGCTTTTGTGATTCAATTCTATCTAATCCTATTAAATTTTCACCCAATTTCGATATTGACTCTTGATATATTGTTTTTTAAATAAATACTTTGTATCTTTCATTTTTAAAATTTATCTCTTACATAAAAATATATTAATCCATGAATTAGTCTTGACCAATAAAGTTTTTATAAATATTTTAGTCTTATAATTTTATTTTTTTTACATTTGACTTTATGAATATTTTTTGTCGTGATTCATGAGGATTAAAGTCAATTCTGATCTACCAGACTAGATTGTGAAATCTAATAATTAATATATATATATATATATATATATAATTCAATAATAAATTTTACAAAATGATGAAAATCGAATAGTAAAATATACGGTAAAAAATATCTACTGTGTGATGCCTAACAATGTCGCTCTCTCCATGATTTCTAATAAAAAAGAAATCTTATTATTTGAAAATATATAATTTTTATTATATTTCTTTGAATATCTTTAATTTAGAAAGAAAATGGAAACAATTAATTTGGTAAACAATTTCAAATAATCTCATTTTATTTTATAGAGTAATGTTAGAAAGATGAAAAATTTGAAGGTGGCAAATTAACAAGCTAAGACATTGCATTGATCACGGGGAAGTAATTTGAGAGAGCATATTAAGCACAAATTAGTCAAACCACATGCGCAATAGAGAAACCGATTGTTGTAATTCACATCATTAATAAAAAAAGGTTTAATTTAATTGTATTAAATAAATACAAATCTCATTAACAAAATATATTGAAAAATTAAGTTAAGTTTAAAGTATATTTTTAATAAAGTATTAAAGCTTATTTTAGTAAAATTATTGGCCTATCAAGTTACTTGTTATCTAGTTGTTATTAAATTATTTATAATTTTTTAATCTACATTTGAGTTAGGAGATATCAATATAAAGAGAATGCATTGAAAATTTTATAAAAGACTTTAATGTAAAAAGAGTGCATTAGAAATCTTATATTACTTGAAAATAAGACCAATTTAAAATATATTAGTTAGATACAAATTTCGTCTCCTATATAATTTTATATCACTTTAATATAAGATCGATTTAGAATATATTAGTTAGATATAAATATTATTTTATAAATTAATTTTGTAGGATTAAATTAAATTTAAAATATATTTCGAAAATATTTAAAAAATATATGAAAGATTATGAAAGTAGAAAAAGATATTTAAAAAATAAAAGTTATTATAAGATAGATAATAAGATATGATAATATTTGGGTCCAAAACATAAATGGAATTGAATTGAAGATGTTGACTTGCACGGCAGTGCTTAGAAGATACATTTCATTGCAATAAATGGGAGTTAGAAGTATCGCATTTCTTTAGTACCTAACTATTAAATGGAATTGGGACCCACTTTTTATTCTGATTTTATTCACACACCCATCACCCATCCCAACCAATTGTGTGCCTTTGGATATCTCCTCCTTCCTTCTCTTCAAAATTCTTCCTCTTCCTCTCCTTCATCAACAACATTCAACATTCACTCTCAACCCCACAAACTTTATGTCATCTAATAATCTAATTAATCTATATCAATATCTTATTTTTATTTTATTTTCACTATTCACTTTCATTTCTCATGTTGTTGACCAAGATAACCCTTATGATTTTTTCTAAATCTACATATTGGGTGTGAGTTGAATCCATAAGATGTTGATGAATAAGTCGATACCCTTAATACTACTTTAAGAGGAAGTTAATTTAAAGAAATGTAGTGGTAATAAATGTGATTTAAGTTGAAGGAAGAAAGATAATGTGATAAATGGCATAGTCCATCACATTCATCATAGTTATGTGGCATTATTATATGAAGTTAGGAATTGCATAAGAAATTGCTTAGGAGTCACCATCGTCATAATGAGAACAAGATTGGTTCAACCAAAATAGGTATCCAACTATTTAACGTTCATAATAGTACGCGTTAAATTGATGACCCAAACTCAAGGTTGAATTGAAAGGTCTTCGTGTAGCAATAAATGCTCATCCTTTGGGACCATTATGAATTTATGATTAGAGTTACTTATTTCTTACGTTGTCCACAAGATTTTTTAGCTTTGCTTAATATATCATCAATTGGGTTTAAGGAACAGCACGTGTGCTTTTTTATAGTCAAATTTTTAGGATTCTGTCGGTTCAGTGTGATGCTCGTGCGCTTCTCCTATTTTGCATGCACCTACCGTTTTTCATTTTTCCATTTCTTTTTTTTTTTTTTCTGATTTCTTTCAATAAAAACATGTTTATTTGGAGCCTACACTTTTTCAATTCTGTATACAATCTACACAAAAACATGTTTATTTTATCTTTTTACTTTTTTAATATCCCTCAAATTTGTTTCAATTCGACACTCTAATAAATTACCATCCAATTTATGAAAATAGGTAATTTATTATTTCTTAATTTTGAAACTGTTTATATCTAAAGTTAATTTTGAACCGAGCGTAACTTACGTTTCTGTTTTTTCTTTCGAGAACAAGCAAACATGTGTTTGTGTTACACGTTTTAAGCCTTGAACGCACCTTTAAGAACAAACAGTGTTCCATTTTATTTGACAGATTATAATTTTGAAAAAGGTGTTGAGAAAAGTAATTAATGTTTTAGATTTCATAAAAAATATTATATAAGTTTTTAATTTAGATATGTTTTTTGTTCTGCATGAATTTTGATTTTGGTATTGAACGAAAATTCAAGTCGTATATATTAATGTTAGTGTTGTAATATAATTTTAATGTGTAACACTTTTAAAATACTCTTAAGATCTATAAATTAAATATTATTTATCTATTTTAAAATGAATATTGTAGATTAGAAATAATAATTTAAAAGTTTTCTAATAATAAAAAATTAAAGAAAAGTAATTCACAAATATCAAAACTAAACTTTACATATTTTTTATAAGAGCTAAAACAATGATTTCAAATTTCATAAGATTAAAAGTTTTACATTATCAAAATCAAAACTCATTTGTAAAAAATTAAAAATATATTTAAACCTCATTTTTTATATATCTTACCTTTTTATTAGTATTAATTAAAGGTAGTACTAAAAATATTTAATGCTTCATTAATTTTATAAAATGACAACTAGTTTAGAAATATTTTTTTTCTAAAACAGTATAAAGTGAAAGGAAAGAAATATATAGTTTACTTACCAGCACAATAATTTCAAAGGCAACAGAAAACATGTTGATAGTTGACAAATTACTCGGCATTGTTCAGGTTTTTATGCAGAAGTACTAAGTAGACCCATTGAAGATAGCCTTATAAGCTATCCTTTACTATACAAAGGAATGTAGTCAAATCTATATTCTAGTTTTAAGGGTAAGTATCCTTTACTCAATAGGACATTTTGTATGAATGTTAATCGTAACATACTTCTAAAAAAATATATATATATATATATATATATATATTCTAATTATTTGTAAAATATAAATACTATTTTTATTATAATAATTTTGATTAAAATTTTCAAAATTTATAATTAAATTATTTTTTTATATTAGTATTAAGTCTATTATATTATAATATATTTTATGTTATTTTCTATTTTCGATTCTCTCATAATATATATATATTATGATATATATATATATATATATATATATATTTTATTTACTCTCACGTAAAAATATAATCATAACAGGAATACACGAAGAAAAGAAAAGGTAAGTTAATAGAAATTTTTATATTATCATTCAAACAAATAACTCCATCAGCATAATTCATATTATAAGTGTAAGGGTATACCTAAAACTTTACATATATAAATATAACTATAATCGGACTAATAACTTCTGAAATACTGTATGGATTTCAAACATTTAGGACTAACACCTGAGATATATTTAGGGACCAAGGATATTCTCAATGACTGAACTTTTCAGTCTTTTCACCTCAAGGTCATCCCACATCCTCTCATAACCAATATACCGTCTTAGGGTAACTTCACCTATTGTCCTTTCAGGATAATTAGTGAGTGTCCATCAAACTTCGTCACATGATACTATGGTCTACATGACTTGGAACATCATTAAGGTTTTGATACCTTATAGATATCTTTAAATCCATACATACTAAATTATCAATATTCAACCAATTTATAGCATTATAGCAAAATCTCCTCTCAATAGGAGTAACACAAGCCTTAATGCCATTTAATTTCATCATACATCAATTATCAAACACCATCATAAATCATTTCATTTGTCTTTATTCAAAATCAAACAAACTAAACTAGCCAGTTGCAGGTGCAATCTACTTAGCGGATAGAGATCCACTCAACGGATAAAGATATGCTTAAGGAACCTAAATCCGCTCAATAGATTTGGATCTGAGAGCATATCCAAGTCTATGACAAATTCCGCTCAACACAAGACCCTCACACTCAATGGAATGATTCACTAACACAGGACCCTCTACTCAATATATTTTAACCCAAGAATTCCTAGAATAAATTTGTTTAGGCAGTAGAACATGAGTTCTACAGAACTGTGAAAATGCGATTCCAACACCATTTTCACACATTTCGGGCACACCAAATACAACAAAAGCAATGTATATCATGCATTTCAAGTATTCAATCACAAATCTCACAAAAATATGTTAAAATCAGTAGCTTTCTTATCTTTTTCCTTGATTTTCAGATTTTTCCTCTTTTAGATTTGAGTTGGTTTTAAGGTGCTACTAGCTCCACGAATCCCTAACAACAAACTCAACACATAACCATGAATCTCAACTTGTCTAGACCCACATTAATGAGAAAACCTCTCACAAGAAACCCCAAATCAAAATTCATCCTACAAGTCCAAAAACCTAACTTCCATGAAAGACTTAGAGTATGGAAAGTTTATTTAAATAAAATTTCAATTTAAGAAAGTTGATCTTCTTTTCAAAAACTTTTCAAAGACAAACTCAAATATTAAAAAGTATAAAACACGGCTAAAAACTAAAATAAAGAAATTAAGAAAAAAGAGTTTTTAGATAAATGAAAACTTTTGAAAAATAATAAAAAGTAAAAAACCTACTTCTTATTTTATATATTTTTTAAAACTTATCCAGACTATTTGTGATTCTAAATAAAATTAATTTTCTCCTTTTCCTTACATTCATGAATAATCAATCACCTCCGTTTGACACCTTCAATTTACTGTTTCTTCACTCACATACATAATAACATTTACTTCACTGGGAAACTAATTGCTGAAGAACTTAAAAGTTAATTAGTGAGAGTTGGTAGCTGATAGCTGAAAGAGGTTAAATTATAAGTGTTTTGGTGAAATTATTAGATAAAGCAGCTGGAAAATGTAAACTATATAAGACATATAAAATAAATAAAAATAGAGTTATAATACACAATTCAATATGAAAATACTTAAAAATAATAAAATAAAAAAAACTCTACCATATATTAATATTAATATTAATATTAATATTAATATTAATATTAATATATTGAAGCATAATCATGTAATAGTAAAATCAATATTGTAAATAATGTAATAATTAAAATAAATGGTTATAATATAAAAGTATCTGATGATGATAATAATAATATTTATAATAATAATAATAATAATAAATTTTTAATAATAATAATAATAGTAATAATAATAATAATAAAACTTACTTTTTTTTTATCATTGTTAATATCTTGTTTATAAAATATTAAAAATAAAATAAAAAATACCTTATCTAAAATAAAATAAAAATAATAATAAAACATACTTTATAAGTGAATGAAGAAAATAAAATAACAAAATTATGTCTTATATTGAAAAGAATAAAAATGAAACATAATAAATATTTAAGAACACAATAAGAGTAAATATAAAAAGTTACAAACTAGTGATTTAAAAAACACTAATTTTAGAGTTTATTTGGATGAATTTTATTCATAATTAGTTTTTGTAACAAAATAAGAAGAAGAAAAATAAATTGAATTTCTTCATAAATTAATATTAAGCTATCTATAAGTTAATTTATACAAAATAATTTAAATAATTTCTCCAAAATTTATTTTTAAGTTGTAAATAAAATAATTTTAACTTAAAGATTTTTTTTTCTTATAAAATTTTATGAAGAAATTTGTCCAAACACGTAATAATGTTTTAAAAAAATGCTACGAACTACTAAAAAAAAATTTGTGTATCAAACACTAATAAAATTATCACACAAGTTTTTTAGTTAATAAAAAAAAAACTAAAAACTAACTTAAATGGCATGCAAAACATAAATATTTTTTTTTAAAGTGATTGTAGTTTTAATCTTTAAGAAAAATCTAATTCGATTGATGTTCTCACTGTGTAATAAAATATTAATTATTATATATTTAATTTATTCTTAAATAAATTACATCAATATCATATTTATAATAAATAGAAATAATCGTAGTTATTGAGATATTAAAATTTTTTCAATAAAAAATTCATAAATTATTTTTTTAAGTTTTTACTAAAAATTTAAATTACAATTGTTTTAGAATAGAAAGAATGGAAAGCATAGCCAAATTTACTTGATACTAACATTATCATTCATTATTAATAGGCCCAATTTTGGTCAAACTTAAACAACAGTTTCAGGCCCGTACTTTGCCATTAAAAGCCCAAAATTTTGAGATTTCCTTTTGTAACCCAACAGCATGTCTACAGATGATGGGTTTTCAATTGAAAGCCCAAAAGTTTACCCAAACCCAAACACGAAACCTGCGGTCCACGTTGATGAAAAAAGAAAAAACAACATTTACCACTAGCTGTCGCCACAAAATAAAAATAAAAAAATTAATAAAATTACCATCAATATTTATTAAGAAAAGTATAAAAAAATATTAAAAACAAATTGGTTTACAACATGTAAGAGAAATACTAATATCTTACAATATTTCTTATAAAAGTGATTACTTATAATTAATTAAACGTATTATTTATATTTTAAAACAGTTATTTCACTTTAATATAAAAATTATATTTGTCATATATCTTTTATTTAATATTTTATTGAAGAAATAATTTATTATAATTATAAATAAAAATGGTTCTTATTCATATAAAATATTTAATGTTAACTCTTTTAATTTAATTATTTTATTTTAATTAATATTTTACAATTTTTCAAATGTCATAATTCATATTTTTCAAAATATGTATCTTTTTTTTTTCTTTTTCTTTTTCTCAATTTTTACACTTAATTCTTTTTCATCAGTGCAGTCTCTAATTATGTATCTCTTCCCCTTTTTTTATTTTATGTTACTATAACTAGAGTGACAATTGTGATTAGGAAAAATGAAAAGAACAATCATAAAAAATTTGCAGAGATAATAGCTTGTTTGAAAATTTGAGGAGAATGGTGAGGGAACTATGAGCTGACTATGTGTGGGGAAACAGAAAAGATAAAACTGAGAAGAAAAAAAAAAAGGATGCATGAATAGAAAGTAGAAAGAGTTGAATTTTAAAAAAAAAAAAAACCGAAATAGCCTAAATGCAATGATAAAAACCTAAAATAAAAAGAAATAAAAAATTTGGGTCAATTTTGGGCCAGACTTAGTTTTTTTTTTCTAATTTTTTAATTAAATTGAAAGAGTTTTAATTAAATAAAAAAATCAATTTCACTTTATTTAACAAAATTTGTTTTTATTAGAAAAATAATAATTTTATATACAAGTTTCAATAAAAGCAGCATTTTAAATTAGTATTGGTATGAAAAAAACATATTAAATTAAAATATTTATAGTCTGAATAATTAGAAAATATTTTCATGATAAAATGTAAGTAATCACGTGAACATTCATTTTGTTTAAAGATTAAAAGTGTAAAAGAGGTAAGTAGGGATTAAAAAAAAAATCTACACAATAGCTTAGAACGATTAATTGCTTTATAATATTTATATAATGACACAAAATTTACATACATTCAAAACATGTTAATAATTGAATATATTTAAAAATTTTACATGTATAAAAGGAAGATGATTACGTGATTTTAAAAATATATGTGAGTGAAAAGAGAAAAGAAAAAAAAAAACAACTTATATTATTCTATTCATTATGGTACATAAACGTGCAAAAAATACTTATTTATATATAAGAAATTAATTTTCAACAAACTAACATTTTAACAAACAAGTAAACAAATTAATTAATAACAACAAAAATAAATTATTATTTTAATATGTCTTTCAAAGTGGGTCATACATATTAAAAAGATTCATTTTGAATACAACAATCTTCAAAGGAACATGAATGATTTAGTAAGCACATCAGCCAATTGTTGAAAAGAAGGTAAGCATACATTAATCTGACAAGTCTTTTTTGAATCTTGATCCTAATTATGTGACAGTCTACATCAATATGTTTAGTTCTTTCATGAAAAGTAGGATTTTTGACAATTTGGATGGTAGACTGACTATCTGAGTAAGTAGAGAATGAAATAGAAATGGAAAGGTGAAGATCCTTGAACAAATATTGAAGCCACTACAATTTATAAGTTAAGGAAGCTAGAGTTCTGTATTCAGCTTTAGAAGATGATCTGAGGACAATAGTTTGCTTTTTAGATTTCCAGGAAACTAATGACTTTTCAAGAAAAATACAATAGTTAGTAACGGATCTCCAAGTAGTAGAACATGTGGCCCAATCAGAATCGCAAAAAGCTTGTATTTGTAGAGGATTGTTAGCGGGATAAAATAAACCAGCACTAGAGCATTTTTCAAGTATCGAAGAATACACATAGCTTGCTGTAAATGAGGTTCTCTAGGTGTAGAAACAAATTAGCTAAGCTGTTGAACAACAAAGTTTATATTTGGCTTGGTATGAATGATGTAGAGCAACCTACCAATAAGTCTCCTATAAGAAGAAGGATAAGGAAGGAGAGAACTTTGATCTGTTTGTAATTTGATAGAAGGATCAGTAGGATTGGAGGCTGGTTTGCATCCTAACATACCATCTTCAGAAAGTAACTCAAGACAGTATTTCCTTTGATTCAAAACTAGACCAAACTTAGACCTTGCAATCTCTAGACCAAGAAAGAACTTAAGAGGTCCAAGATCTTTGATATGAAATTTTGAGTGAAGATGGCTCTTGACAAACTAAATCTCAAAAAGGCTATTACCACTAAGGACAATATTATCAACATATATTAAGAGAACTGTGATAGTAGTGCCTTCAAGCTTGATGAACAAAGAATGATCAACTGAACTTTGTGTGTAACCCAAGAAGAATAACCCAAATGTTAGTTTCTGATTCCAATTTCTACTAGCATGCTTGAGTCCATAGAGAGACTTTTGAAGCTTGCAAACCATTTTAAAATGAGGAAGAGTGAGGCCAAGAGGAGGTTTCATATAAACATCTTCTCTCAGATCACCATGGAGGAAAACATTGTCAACATCTAACTGGTGAAGAAACTAGTTGTTTACAACAGCTAGTAAAACACGAACTGTAGTGACTTTGATAATAGGAGAGAAAGTTTCAAAGTAGTCAATCCCCTTTGTTTGTGTGAACCCTTTAGTAACAAGTCTTGCCTTGTACCTTTCAATAGAGCCATCGGATTTGTATTTAATTTTGTACACCCATCTGCATCCAACAATCTTTTTTCCAGGAGGAGGATTAACCAAACACCAAGTCTGATTGTTTTTTGCCAAGGAGGTAGGCTCAACATGTGCAAAAATAGAATGGAAAAAAGAAACATGATCAATAAAAAATTTATCATAGGAAAAAACAAAATCTATAGGGTAAGGGGTAGATTGCTTTGATTGGGAAGTATAAGTAGTACCATAATGGTACTAATTAAGATAAGCAGGTCTATTTTTTAATTCTAGAAGAGTTTCTAGTTAGAACAATAGTGTTTTGAACATTATCAATATCAATAACAACATCAGTACTAGGTACATCAGGGGTAGGAAGAGAAGGTTGAGTTGTTTGCATGTAAGCTCTAAGTTCAATGCATGTGCCTTTTAGTCATCAATATGTGTCTATGCTAGCTTAGGTGCATAGTAATATGTTTAAATTGATGATCAAGTACTCTTAGAGCAAGTTAGAGCACTTGGAAATCAACTCATATTAGAAGAAGAGTACCTTTAACTAGAAAATCAGGTAACGAAAATTAAGATAATTTATGTAGAACCCTAGGATAGAAGAATTAGAACTTTGAGAATAACTTAATTTTGATTTAATTTCTCTATTGAGTCTGTAATGATTGGGATTGAGAATGTGTTGATTGTGAGAATGGTGTGGACACTAGGATTGAACTTCTTGTGAAATTTTACATTTATTTGAATTGTATGTTGATTTATTGTTATGAATGAGTAAGAGGTAGATTGATTGACTTGACTTGAAATTTTGTGTATAACTGTGCCTTTTGTTATGTTTGATTCTGATAATGGTATGATGTTCATTGCAGTTGAAACTTTGTCAAATGGAAAGAATCATAGTTAGCTCAATTTTTTGGTGTTATGAATTTGAAATTAAACTAATTTGAATTATTTAGAAGAAATTACTTTGCATCATTTGATCCAATAATTTATTGAAATAATCACAAAATGAACTATTTAAAACTCTATAAATGTCTTAAAATGATAATTGGGTTAACAGAATTAGGGATAGTATGTTGTAGAATTCTAATCTACATAAAATCCACTAAGCATAGATTAATTTCGCTGAACGGAATTGGTCATAATTTGAAGGTGCTCTCAAGTCTAAATCCGCTGAGTGAATAATTGGATCAAGAGATTTAGGGATAGTCTTCTACAGAATTCTGATCTACATAAAATCCGCTGAACATGGGCATATTATGCTCTGCAAAATTGGTTCTAGTTTGAAGGTGTTGAGCGAATCTCAATTCGTTGAGCGGATCACAATTTGTCGAGCAAATCCCAATTCGCTGAGCAAATCTCAATTCACCGAACGGATTTCAATTCGTTGAGTGGTTCTCAATTCGTTGGGTGGATCTAGGCTTTCGCTAAATGAATTAGACCTATAGCCAAAAAATGCTTTCAGTTTGAATTGGACCACGATAATGAGATATATTATCATGAATTGAGTATATGTTGTAAATTGATGAAAATTGATAATTTAGTGTATATGAATTTAGGGATATGTTATGGGATATAAATCTTAATAACTATATAGGTCATATAGACAAAGATGTCATGTGGTGAAGGTTGATGGAAGTCTTACTAATTATTTCTAAGGAATAATTGGTTAAGACAACCTGATGTGAGATGAGTGTGGGAGTTGTGGGATGACTCTAGGGTGAAGAAGACTTAGTCGTCAATCGTTTATGTCTGTGATCCAAGAGCATACATAAGGTGTTAGCTCAAAATATCTCGTCTGTTTTTATTGTGATTATGTTTTTAATGTGTAAAGCCTTAAGTAGGTCCTTTTACATATGTTTTGTACTAACTTAACATTTTTGTGTTGTTTGTTTTGTCTAACTACCATTGTAGATATAATTCTTTTTAAGTGACAATCAAACTGATTTTCATTTAAAGTAATAAAGGTTTTCAAGGAAGATATGACATCAACTTTAGTTTTAAGTAATAAAACCCAAATAAATCTGTTATAGTTATCAATTACAGTGAGAAAGTATTTAAAACTTTCAATAGAAGAGAAGGGGTTTCTATATATCAACATGTATAAGTTCAAAAAAAAAAAGCTTTGGTTTTGATATTACTGTTAGCACAAGGTAATCTCTTTTGTTTAGCATAGACAAAAACATCATAGGCATCAATAGGATGAAAAAGAATATCAAGAAATTGATAGGATAGAACTTGGAGAATTTTATTAGAAGAATGATCCAACTTCGTGTGCCACAAAGTACAATTGTTATTATTGATATTAAAAATAGAAGTTTGTAAATCATAAATGTTACTATGAGCATTGGTATTATTTGAAGAAAAATTCAAAACACTTTGATCCAAAAGATGAAACAAGCTATGATCTTTCTTAGCTAATCCAATCATCTGGAAGGTAGACATCCGTAAGAGAAAATATTTGATTTTATAGAAAAGATCAAACAATTAGTATTGGAATTGAGTTTAGGAATAGAGATTAAATGAAAAGAAAATTCTGTTACATATAGAACATCATGAAAAATTATATTGCCAATAGTAATGATATAAGAAAACTTAGCTACAATAGAAATATTGTTAGGAAACTTAATAAAAACAGGAGAAATGGGTTTAAGGTTCTAAAAAGCAATCTTGGTAAGGCATATATGATTTGTGACACTACTATCTAAGATCCATAGAGGTGCAGAAAAAATTATTGGCAGAAAATAAAGAAGACTGAGATTGTTGAAGCAAGGCAAGTAAAGTTAGATATTACTCCTTTAAGAAACCAAACTTAGAGAAAAAATTGTCCTCCTCTTTGACAGAAGAAGAAGATGCAGGTGAGAGTTCTGCTTCAACAATATTAGCAGAAGGTTTGAATGAAGTAGTAGTGAACTTGGAGTTAGTTTGTAACCAAGTGGAAGTTCATGCTTAATCCAACAATTATCGAAGGTATGATTCATAAACATAATTTGATAATGAACTTGAGAGAATTCGTCATTTAGGCCTCTAAGAAATTTGATAATAGAATTATCATCACACTCTTTTTGAATCTTAGAGTTGAGACCACAACCACAAGGAGTGAAATAAGAACATATGAGAACAGTTTAGTATATTGACAACTCTTTCCATAAAACGACAATTTTGGAGTTCTTCGTGTAGATCGACGATATGAAATTTATCAACATGTGAGAATCGAAGAAGATCACACCAAATATCGTGAGTAGTGTCCATCCACATCATTGGTTGCTTGATATGAGAAGACATAGAACGTGTTAACAAAAAAAATCATCATTTTGTTACAACGCTTCCAAGCATCATGAAGAGGATCTGTACGAAAGGCATGATAGGGTTCCAAGAACATATTGCTCCTTGTTCTTGGTTTCAAGGGCAATGAGCATATCATGCTTCCATTGTTGAAAATTATTTTCAGAAAGAAGCGGAGTAATGAGAATGAGAGCAGGATTTTCTCCAGAATGGAGATAAAATTTGCAAAATTTACAAGATGACCGGAAACATTGTTAGAATTCGCTATTGTTGAACTTAACAAAAAAGATAAAGATGATATCATGTGAGTGAAAAGGAGAAAAAGAATAAACAAAATAACTTGTATTGTTCATTGTTGTACATAAACGTGCAAAAACCCTTATTTATATATAGGAAATTAATTGTAACAAACTAACATATTAACAAACAAAGAAACAAACTAATAGATTAACAAATAAAGAAACAAACAAACTAATAACAACATAAATTATTTATTATTATAATAATACATATTAAAAAAATTTACTTAAACATCCTTAAATATATTTTGATAACACCTATAAAATGAGATTTTTTTTAAATGTTCTTATTATTTAATATCTTTTAGTTTGTGAAAGTAAAATTCTCATTAAAAACTTATTCATATATTTTCTTTATAAAAATTAATCTTTATTTTTTAAAGAATATTGAATTCTTTTTGTTAAAGAAATTAAAAGAAAATTTATCAAAAATTGATATTATATACTCGTATAAATTAGAAGTTTGTAAATAAAAAATATTATAATGAACATTGATATTATTTGAAGAAAAATTTAAAACACTTTGATTCAAAATATGAAACAAGTTATGATCTTTCTTAACTACTCCAATCATCTGGAAGATAGGCATCTTTAAGAGATCACATTTGATTTTATAGAATAAGATCAAACAATTAGTATTGGGAATGAATTTAGGAATAGAGATTAAATATTTATTATTTTTCTTAAAGGATCAACAACATAAACATTTGTCTTAAAGAATCAAGAATATTGTTTTTATTGAAACTATGTTTCTATAGTACTTTTTTTTGTTGATACAATATTTTAGTTGTGTTACTCTTTATTTTTGAAACATTACTTTTATTATCTTGAAACAAATATTTTGATTGTTGAAAGTAAATTAGTTATAATGTTCTTATATTTTTATATAAAGTTATATAACATTTAGTATCAACACAATGATAGAATAATGATGAATTAGTTAGAGATTTGTTAGAAAATATATACATCAATTTGCAATAGATTAGAAAAAGATAATTAGAACTATTTTATGAAAGATAACGAAGGATTATCGCTAGAATAGTTATGAAGGATTTGCATCAAATTTTTGAGAGAATAATTATGAAGATTTAGCTTTTAGATTAGCAAGAGAATGGTTGTAAGAGAATGGTTGTAAGGGATTAGCTTTGAGTTAGAGAGAAAATGGTTGCAAAGGATTAACTTTAGATTTGCAAGAGAACAATTTATATAGCAAAATAATATTGGTCAAAGTTTAGAGAAGAATTAGTGAAAAATTTATGAGGGAACTATTGTGTGGGATTACCGTAAGATTAGTAAGGGAAAAATTGTGATGGATTAGAGAAGGAATAACAATACCTTGCACAACCAAATCAGTTGAGAATATAAAACTTTGTCATATACATTAGTATGAGATTTAACAAAAGATTCATAATGAATTTTCTAATGAATTAACGAGGTAATAACTCCTTTTCTAATGATTGTTTCATCGTTAATATATGGATTTCTTGTAGTGATAAGTTATTCTTAATCCAAGTTTTCTTGATTCCTTCTAATTTCATCATTTTCTTATAATTCTTGTTCTTATTAGGAGAAAGTTTGTTTAAGAACCATTTTTTTCACATATAAGTTTGATAGAAGTTTTATTAAGGTAAGTAAAGTTAATTCCAAACCCTGTACAAAAGAAGTCCTTTTTAATGATCACCAAAATTGGTCGTTAAATAATGAATTTCTGTCGCTATTTTATTTCTAACATTCCTAGCTACTAACTTGACATAAAACTGTTGAAGAATAAGAATGGAAAACTATATGTTATTACAAACTCATATGTGCTTCAAGCCTTACATGCTCAATGGGCTTGATAAAGTCAAATAAAGAAAAAATTCTACTAATATCTCTAATGACTATAAGCTTGACTTTGTTTATAAAAGGACAAGTCTCACATGCATGAAAAAAAAAATGTGACACATGATTATTAAATTCTTTATATGTACATAAGTCTTCATGGATTTTTTTGTTCATAACTTACGTCATTTATAGGACGAAAACTTCATTGAGTGAAAATTCATTATTTTTAAATGCTTTCTTGTGAAGTCTATTATCTTTGTTGAACAAGTGTATTTTGTATATCCTCTCTTTAAGCATTATTTGTTCTAGTCTTTTAAACTATCTTTGTTTGTAAGTCAAGAGTCACTTTGTGTCAAGAAAGATAAAAGTGGTTTAGTGATTAAAAAATGCTTATTTTTTAATTTAGGGGGAGTTAAAATGATTCTTCAAGAATAACATTATGTACTCGTTTAAGCTAAAAGTGACCATAATTAGTGATTATTGAAACCTCTCAAAAGTTTCTTGAAAAATAACTAAATGTAGCTTGATTGGAGTGAATTAGTATAAACAAGTGTTTAAAACTCTCTATTACATGCTTATGCTTATGCTTGTCTTTTTTGTTTAAACTATCTTTGTAAAATCCTAAGTATTAGACATGATCAGATAACCTAACCCCCAATCAAACTCATTTGATATCTTGTTTTTGGAAAAATATTTTCAAAAAAGATTTAATCTTTATTCAAATTCTCCCTTTCTAAAGTTCACTTGTGCTCAATGAGAACATCAATGAAGAGAAGAATAAATAAATAAATAAAAAGAGAAAAAGGAATCATAACAAGAAATAAAGTTAAAGAACAATTGAAGGAATGTTACTTGAAGAATACAAGAATTATTTAGGAAGAATAGCTAGAAAGATGATAAGATAATATAAAAAATAATTGTCTTGTTAATTTAGAAATTTCTTGTATAAATAAAGAAAATAAATATTTTTCTTTCAGTCATATTCAAACACCTCCTTAGAAAAAGATAAAAGGGAATGTTTGTCTTGTAGAATAGTTCGGGACTTGTTTGTATAGAAGATGTAAGACACTAAATAAGTCCTAAACTCGATGACACATATCCTATATATAGGTTTTGTTCATTCTTTGTAACTCATTCTTGAAAGAAATAAAATTTGGAAGAGTCATTTTTTCTCCTTGGTCGAGAATCTCAAGAGTTATGAACACCTCGCTTTTGAATATTATTTTAGATTTCTCATATACAAATGGTGATTGTCATTGTGCACTTATCGTACTTGCAACTAACATATAGTTCTTCATCTATTACTCCCTTCAATACTTTTAATTTCTTACTCTTATTTTAGTTTCACTTTGATCAAACTTATATATCATAATTCTTAGATTTTTTTTATTTTATTTCTATTGTTTAATTCCTTTGTTTCCAATACCATTTATATGTTTTGATCCATGATATCTTACAATCTTGACTTCTTTAGTTGATCTAATTATTTTTCATCTATTATTCATCTCTAATTATAATTTCAATTGATCAAATTATTATAAAAAATTATAAATTATATATGAATTTTGACCCATTTCTAAACTCATATCTGGATTGATTTTAAAATATCTAAACTCATATCTTGATTGATTTTAAAACTTATTTTAGTTAATATATTTTTTATGGATTATTTTTTTATAAATCTTTAAATTTTTATGATTCAATTTATTATTTATGCGTAATTTAATAAAAAAATTTTTTATACTAATAACTTAAGCTATATTATAAAGTTTTTCATAATATATATTAATAATATTTTAATTATGAATAAGTAATTTAAAGTATGTGTGTTTAATTGTAGGATAATTTATATACACTTTACATAATATTTTATAAATATGATTTATTTAAAATTAGTTTTATTAAAAATATATAATAATTTATAAATATTTTCATCATTAAAATTTCATTCTTATATATGATAATTTTAAACGAGTCCTTTAATATTAATAATTGAAAAAATTCTGAAAATAATTTTTTTCTTTTATATTCTCTATTCATCCTTTATTTCAAACTAATAATATATATTATCATTAAATGATTTAGTATGTATGAATAAAATTGTATTTTAACAACAGAATACATAGGGGGAACTTGTGTTAGAGAGGATCGAGCTCCAAATCTAATTAATTAGATCTCCCTCCTCATTTTTCTTAAAACTTAAAAACTATTTTTCATTATTTTCCACATTTTAAAAATTATTTTTCAGAATAACCGGAATAGAAGTAAAAATGGAAGAAAAAAATAATAAGGGGTAGAAAGAGATAACCTAATTGGAAATTATAACCTTCTTTGAACAAATGGGCCTCGTTTCCTGGTCCAACTAACCCCCAAGCTCTGTCTTGCTGCATTGTGCCTTGTGCTTGAACTGGCCTTCTTGTAAAGACCCACCCAACACGAGAAGACAAATAATTAATTAATTAAGAGATTAATTATATTTTTCAATTAAAATCAAAATCAAGATATGAACAGGTATCATGTTAACCTAAATCAAAGTGAGATTTGATGAGTAACTAGAATGAAGCAATTTGATTAGTAGAAGATCCCGTGATATAGGGAACTTTAAATAACCCCATCATTGCTATCTTCATGTGACCACTTCTAGATCCTCACATGCCACATTATTCTCATTATCACATACTATACGTTACCATTATTAATTTCTTCGATTCAACTTAATTATCATCATTCAGATACGATCAATGACCCATTATTAATTTCTTAAATTATAATTTCCAATTCAAATCTTTTAAACGAAAATAATAATAATAATTGAAATGCAAAACATGTTCACGGAAACTACAAAAATACCTCGGTTATCTCGAATATTCTTGATCAAATCGTGACTCAAATCAAAAACCGTAACGAGTAAGAAATAGTATAATGATTGGTAAGAACGTGATGAAGTTGTGGAGAAAAACGTAGAAGGAGGTGGCATACATACATACATACGGTTAAAGGCACGCGTATAACAGTTGGTTTCTTATGCAAAAGCTGCTTCAGATTCTGATTCTCTCTATTAAAATAATAGATGGAGCTTCTCTCTTATATTATTCTTTTAAATAAATAAATAAATAAAAGTGGCCAGAATGATATTTATTATTTATTATTAATTAAAAACATTATTATTCTTCTGTTATAATGATTCTACTAGGTTGGAGGAGGATATAGCCTGTGAAGTGTGGGTTTTTGTATTCTGTTATGCGCTGTCTTTATCGTAAGAATATTCCACAAATTATTGGGAAGCCATGCTCGATTAAAATGGAACATTTTTTTTTTAAATGAACTAAAATGAAAAATATTATTAAATCTATACGAGTATAATGACAGTGATAATACAAAGATAAAAACTTTAAGTTAACCAAATTTTTACGATAAAATTATATAAAAACAAAAACGTTAATTAAAGTAAAAGCATTTAGGTATATGTCAAGACATGACATGTCAGAAAATTAAGTTTTCGTCTGTGGGACTCTTGGAAGCACGCTTGGAGGCTGAAGTACGTTTGCAGTTAGGCCAATTATTTTCTTCAAATTTCATTTTCTTTTACCTAATTTTTCTTCGTGTGTTTTAATCATATTATATATATATATATATATATATATATATATTAGAAAATCTCATATTGATTAAAGATGAGATGAGGTCAAACTATAATATATAAATGAAGTGTAAACCTCATCTTTTGAATCGATTTTGAGAGTGAGTCAGATTCATAATCACTTTTTACATGATATCAGTTAATAAGATTATTGGTTCTAGATTCGGTCACTTGTTAATATATCAACCTTGGTTGGCAGGTTGTTGGGAATTATGATCCCCTTCTACATGATTGGTTGGTAGGTTGTTGGGGATTATCATCCCCTTCTATATGATTTGAGGTGTCCAGATTATTAACGGGCTGCTATATAGATTATGATCCACTTCTACATGGTTCAAGTTGAGAATAACTCTTTGACGTGTAAACCGGTTTTGAGGATAACTTAAACCCATAATCACTTTTTACAAAATCTAATTAATTTTATTTATAGTTAGATATTTAATTAAAAATAATATCATAATATAAATATAAATATAATATGATTTTATAAAAATAATTTCATTTTTATTATATAAATTTTATCTTTTTAATGGATAGAAGTTCTACTAAATATAAATATATTCAATTTATTTATAATTTTATCTCCAATATATATATATATATATATATATATATATATTACTAAACATATTGTAGTCCTTTTTCCGAAGCAATAAGCTGCTATTACACACCAAAATTATGAATATATACACATAGAAAGAGTTACATTTTAGCTTGTTCAATGCATGGGATAAGTATTTATTTTATAAAACTAAAATTTATTATAAATAAATATTTTTAATTGTATAAACTATACTGTAAATAAAATTTCAATAAATAAATATATTTTAACGCATAATTTATATTTTAAATTTATGATAAATAATTTTAATTATGATAAAAGATTACTTTTAGTTAATCACAATTTTTTCAAAAAAATCAAAATAAAAACATAGATTGTTAGAGATAAAAAGAAATTAACAAAAATTCATAAAATCATTTTTATTAGACCAAAACACATAAATATATTTTAATAGAGAAAAAAATGTCTAATTTGTCAGATTATATTATAAAACTGCAAATTGAAGTAGGTTATATACATTTTCTTTCGACGTTCCTTTTGCTATAAATATCTATTGAATCAGCATTACAAATTGATATCGATAATATAACATTTCTTAACATAACTGCAAATATTATCATTCAAAAAGATATTATATATATATTGGTATGAAATTATCCATTATTTGTGGGTGTCAACGCGAACATATCTTGTGGGTTAGGTGTACTTGGCAAATATTCTGATACAATTATTTGTTCTTGACTCCATGACGAATCTCCAACATTAGATCCACAAGTTTTCTTCAAAGGAATAAACTCTTTTCACACCAAACCAAGATGTCACACTTACACTTCCTCTTATTTAATTATTTTCTTTTCTCTTACAATTATTTCGTGGATCAATCGATGATATGGTTGAGTTTGGATGGAGTAAGCACATAGTTCTGCAACACATCATGCCAGCTAGTTCATTGAACTTGATCAACCCAGTTCCATTAGAGATGATGCAAGGTTGGCAATGATCATGATCTATGTAGGTTGCAGTGACATGTTAGAAAATTGTAACGTGTTTTTAATGGATGCTATATTTGTTGAAGATGTTACATTATGGTACATATCTATGGTTGTGTTAATTAGAATATTACTTTTCGACACATTCATCACTTCAATGAGGGAAGGTGTAAGATCTGCATCATGAAAAGTTTAGGACAGATAGGGAAGCATTTTATTTTCAAACATTATGATTTTCATATTCATGCTAAATGTCATCAAGGAAAGTTGTTGAAATTTCATAGAATCACATTAGTTATTGTCCTTAATGCCATAATGATGTTGGAGCAATGCATTATTTCCTTCAATTATAAATTTGTTGGTAATTTCAATGTTACTTATATACTATTCTTTTTATATTCAAATATAAATAAAACTTTCTTATATTGGGTGGGTTGAAATAATTTATTACTAAATTTTAAGTAATTCAAAATTTAAGTATCATTTTTGATAAATATGATTAAGAGTAGTTTAACAATTATAGGTTTTTCTTATGAAAAAAGAAAAGAAAAAGCATAACCAAAAATATAATTAAAGCTACAATTTTCAACATACAGAATTCATAGTAGAACCTTCTGATGATTATTTTTTATCTTCTTCTTTCCCTATCAAACGAAAACGAACACCCATAATAATTAAACCTAATTTTAGAAGAGACTAATTAAGTTGATCATGGTAAACTTTCAACCAAAATTTATTATGATTTGGAAGAGACAAGATTTCTACTAATAACATTATGTGACTTCGTCAACTTTACGTGAGAAAAGAATATGCATTATAGCCATTTGAAATGTATTTTATTATGTGGATAATTCCTCGATGGTTTCCATTTACATACCTTTATAAGTGAAGGCAAAAGCATGAAGAAAAACATGGTACCATTGGAAGATGTAAATAGTAATGAAAAAAAAAAACATATTTGTTAAAGTTCTTCCATTTGTGTTTAATTAATGATTATTCCACGTTTTATCATTATAATTTTTATTTTTTTTTTATGAAATTTGATGTTTTCAAACTTATCATATGTTGTTTCTCTATAATTTCTTCAAATTTTCATTAACTAAACAAGAATATAAAGAGAAAAAAATATATAATTCTTATTTGTAGTATAAAATGTACCCGTGCATGTTTCTTTATCTCTGTTCCTTGTCTTATAGTCATATTGAGTACATCTGTTTTCCAAGTCTATCCATTATGCTTGAGACTTCTTAACTTCTTTATCATCTTCAATATTCATTATTGGAATATATGATTCGTTTTAGGGTTTTCAACCTTTCCTTTTAGAAAGGTTAATCTACTATAGAATACATTGTTGGTTTGTTGATAGAAGAACAAGGGGAAACTTGGTTTATATCATTATTTAAAGATCTACTAAATACTTGATTAACCTTCAAGAACTTGCTTTGATATCAACTATTAAGAGTAGAATCTAAGTTCAAAGAGGGGGAGGGGGAGAAGTGAACTTTATCAAATTTTAGCAAACTGATTCAAGAAAAAAAAAGCTATCACATCCCTGAATAGAAAAATAGAGTTTATTTAACCAAGAAATTATTCAATTTTTCATACAAGATCTAATTAAACTAGTAGAAATAATAGAAGTGATAGAAAAAAAAATGTCACATACTGATTCACTCTTCAACAAAAGTCAGATCCAATTTGTTTAATCATATCATTATAAGTTAATTCATTATATCTTCAAGTTTTACAAGAATCTTTTAAGAAAACTAGAAAATACAACTCACACAAAATGATCTTAAAGATCTCTTATAACTATTTTTGAAACCTATCACAAAAAACACACAAGAATAAAGAAAAAAAAAAAAAAGAAGAGCCTAGATCAATCTTTGCACAACTAAAGGTACTCAAGAGAAAGATGGATCTTTACCAAGGAAACAAGCTAAAATATTATAGTAAATTTACATATTAGATGGAACACAAAACCTCTATAACCTTGCTAGCAAACCTGATCTTTATAAATGGGTTAACTTTGATTTATACAAATGGTTGAATAAATTAAAACTAGTTTTTATCCATTAAAACAGAAAAGAAAATGAGTGACAAAAATTAATCTATTAAAAAAATATTTTAATATGTTAAAATCAATAAAATTGGTATTTTAAATGATTTTAATTGATTAAATTTTGGTTTTAATCGATTAAACCAGAGACCTTGAAAATCTTAAATTAATTTAAATAAAATTAATAAATTAAATTGAAGTCTTAATAGGTTAAAATGTTCTAGAATTGTTTCTAACCCTCATAAGAACAATTTAATTGATTAAATATATCTTTAATCATTTTAACTTCCTTTAATTCATTTTAGTGAATGTTCCATCTCTATACACACCAAATACAACTTAGAATTAAATCAAAATTTAAATTTTTCACTTATAACCTAGACTACACTTCAAACATCTTCAAGATCATCATCATCTTTTCACTTTGAATCTTCATTTTGCTTAGTAAAAAGTTGCAACTGTAAAATATTTAAGATAGCTAACATCATCAACAGTTGAATCTTCTTAAATAATCAAACATAATCTAGAGTTTGATCTTGATAAGTCATTACTTTGTCTTCTAAAAATACTCAAGTAAATTGTAAATACTTCAAAATAAATAATAAAAAGTCACATTATTATTATTCATGAATAAAAATAATTTATAAATATTTATAAAAATTATAATCATCCATAGTAGATATTATTTACATAATTAAGGTTCAAACTAAATATATAGAAAAGGTTGTTCAATAGCCAAGCTAATATCTTTGTTTGACTAACATCTAAATTTTATTATTATGAAATTGGTTTTATTAGCTTTTTCAAAAATTAAAGATTTTCTATGAATGTTGAATCTAATTTCTTATAATAATATACAAATATTTTAGTTTAAGCAATATAAATCAATTTCAGTCATAGAGAAATAAAGCACAAGGTCTATACTAATTCACTAATAAAGAATTACATCCAGTTACTCTAATATCAAGTTTCTTCTCTAAGTATCAAATATTTACAAGAATCTTATTTAATAAACCATCAATACAAATAACACACGTATCAAATCTTGCACCCTATAAGATTTGAAACTCAAGTGACACCAAGTTATACCTACAAATTAAATGAATATAGAAAAGAAATACAAAACCTAATCAATATGTTTGATTTACAATAGAAGACAAGTAAAAGGTTAATCCAAAATCATAACAAGAATAAGATTACTTTCTAAAAATTCAAATAGCAAACACTTCTATTGTAACTCAAATTCTCTTTAAAAATGTTAGAAAATTATTTGTAAATTATATGAATATTTTCACAAAGGAGTTAGAACCAATTTATAGTCATCACAACTGTTTTAGAAACCATCATAATAAATTAAATTATTAAGAGAAGAAAACTGATATAAAATTAACTTATTCATTCGTCTTTTTAATTCATTAAAATCACTTAGTATGATATTTTTAAGTGTTTTTAATTTATTAAAAGTATGAATTAATGAGTTGATTAAGAAAAACCTATTTTTATATAATTGGCTCATAAATGAAACTGACACATTAAAAAGTTGTAATAATTTGTTAAAAAAAGTTTTAAAATCTTTTTACTTCTAAAAATATTTTAACCAAATTCAAAACCTCTTTTAATAAATTAATTAAAATTTAAGAAATACTTGTATAGGATTTTTAATCCAAATGCCTTCCAGTTTTATCCAAACACTTATACTAGCTTTATCTAATTGAATAGAGTTATAATTACTTTATTTCAATAAATTGGAATCATCAATGTACTTATATTATCATTAACAAATTTCTTTTATATGATGATGACAACTTCCTTGACTAATTTGTTCATGAATTCTTTTATCAATAGATTTACTATTTGCAAAATTAATAAATCAAGCCTTTTATTCCTTTTTAGCATGATCAAATAAAGAAAGAATATAAAAATTATATAAAATCAAGTAAACATAAAACCATAAAAAATCTAACATTCATTATTTTATTTTAGCATGTTACAACAAATTCATTGTTAAAAACAAACAAATTTATTAAAGATACGAAAACAACATTAAAAAATAATCAAACATATTGAAAACTCAATCCTTAATCCAATAATATCATATCATTAGTTTTTAAATGATTTATTTTTTCTATTATATATCATATTGTATATATATATATATATATATTATCTACATTAAAAATATTAAGAATTACATATTATCCTTAACATTTGTTTTTTTTATCTTTTAAATATTTAAAATAAATTTAATAAATAATAAGAACATTCAAAATATTAAGCTACCATTTTTTATCATCTTTATCATCTTTAATGTGTTAAAATAGTAATTTTGAAATATGTTTAATCAAATAAAAAAAATCAAAATCAAAGTGAATGCATATGCTTGTGACATGTTAATAAAATTAATAGATTAAAATAATTCAATTTCAATAAAATTAATATGTTAAAATAAAAATTTAGTAGGTTAAAATAAAGAATAAAATATTAACAAATTGTTTAAATATCTCGTTTAAGTTACTTAACTTATTCTTTAAATAGTGACCAAATACATTAATTTCAAGTAGTTTACCACTACTTCTATTAACGTCCATGTGGCTGTACTGTACCCATAATTAGGAACTCCTGTATAAGCCTTAGAAAGGTTTATGTTGTAAGATTACTCGATTTGAATCATTGAAACAATAATACTCAAAATTACTATTCAAATATATCATACCTCATACAAAACTACAACATTTCCGAATAATGTTTAAATTCTATGACTATGCATACATTTCTTTTACATTATACATTATTATAATGTTCTCAATATTTTTTAAAATTTAACTATCTGTTAATATAAAAAAAAGTCCAACACTCATATCCATAAGTATAGATTAAAAGAATGCAAATATTTTCTATTCTAATGCAATAAACTATAGTAATAACCCAATGAAATTAAAACTAAAGAAACCAATAGCAGATATAATTAAAAAACATTTTCCAAAGTGAAATTAGATTATTGGTGTGACCAAGAACATTACCATATGGTGAGTGATGAAATTCTCCTTTTTCTACATGAAGAATGCATCAACAAGCACATAAATTTTTCCATATTCCAATGAACCATTCAACAATGTTAGTACCTTCAATATGAGATGAACGAGCTTCTTACTGAAAGTATATAAATCAAGGTGTAAATGCATGACAAATTTTATTTATTTTGGTTGTTAAATTAATAAAAATATTTGTTTATATCTATGTCACACAATTTTCAATTTTTTAGCAATTATAAATAAAGAAACTAATACAAACAAAATCAACTCGTAAAGTTCCCAAACATGTTTTTCGAAAATATTTGTTATTTTAGTAACATCAGACAACGTTTAGCCAGCCAAACTAACTTTCTATGTTAACTAATTTCAATTGCTTAACACGAAGATAAAATCTAGAAATAATTATAAAGCATACCAAATTAGGATATCTATAAATTCAAAGGAAACTAAACCAAAACACAAATAACCACATATCCTCAAACCAACCCAATAATTTAATTAAACTCTAACATTTGGTACACCAACAGGACAAGACAAGAAATGCAAACTAAAGAACCATTCAGTACTTCAGTACTGTAAGAAAAGATTTAGCTATCCAAACCAAAAATTTCATACTGTCGTGCAGAAAAAACAACACCATATGTATATGCAAAAAATTTTCTAACACCATAAAGCACTATAAGAATTTATTCAATGGACATACTAAATATAATAAATTGGATAAATTTATGTGAGATTCTTATTAAAAACATTTTATGTACAATAATAAATTAGATAAATCTATATGAGGTTCTTTTTAGAAGCATTTGATATAAGGTAATGAACAAGAATGCACAATTAAAATATGAATAAAATACTTAATAATAGAAAATATTCTAATTGTTTTAAAGTTTTAAAGAAAAGAAATTATAACTCTTTTCATTTCTTTTTAAATATGAGAAAACAATACACTTTCTTAAAAATAAAGGAAAAACAACTACTAAGATAATTTAAAAAAAAAAATTAATTTTCTTCTTTCAATTTTTCTCCTAGGCACTACAACAATAAAAAAAAAAAAGTAACTTTGGGACGATTTACAAGAGAAACACTATGTTTCTTATATCATAGGAAAAATAAACACTAAAATAAAATTTTCCCAATGTGAAACTTTTTTCTTACAATCTCCCGTTTGAAGAAGATTTTGATTAAATTAATTAAATCTTCACACCATGTTTTATTCTTTATCATTCATGTTATTTATTTTTTTCGATAGGTCATAAGAGGATCGACTACGTATAAACTTATTAGTACTAACTAGTTTTATCATAACATCTATTAGGCTCTTATCAATGTGAATCTTTTGCATATCTATACTTCCTTCTTCCACTACTTTTCAAACAAAATGATATATTATTCATATATGTTTAGTCCTGGAATGAAAGGGAAACTTTCTTACAATGTGTAAGGTACTCTGACTGTTACAATGCACAATAATTTGTTGTTGCTTATGCTTGAGTTCCTCCATTATTCTTTTAATCCAAATAGCTTCTTTACATGCATGGGTGACTGTCATGTACTCAACTTCTGTAGTTGATAAAGCTACAACACCCTGTAACAAATTGATAATTTAAATTTGAGGAAATAGAAAAATCAATCTTATTCATATTGAAAATCCATATAGGATTGTACATATATAGAGGTGAAATAAAAATAGAAGACTGAACATAAGGTAACAGCCGCAAATATTAAGAGAATAAAATCATTATCAAAATGGAATAAAATAATTATAAAGATATGTAAGAATCTGTCATAATGGAGAGTAATCTGACAACTTAATCTGAAGATCTGATAATGTGTATTAGAATCTGACTGATCATGTGTATTAGCCCCCCTCAAACTAGAAAATGTATATCAGTCATTTCCAGTTTGAAGTTTTATCAGGTGGTTTATCATTCAAAACCCAGTTATTATTACTTGTCAGTGCCTCTAACTCTTGATTCATGGCTATCCTGCAATATTCATGTTTGATGTCTTCAGAATATCTGGTGGGTTGAGGTGTACTGGTGATGTTCATAACAAAAGGCTGATATAAAGGTGTCAAATAATAATAGGAAGGCACTTGAGAAAGAGGATAAAGATTACCTTTGCTTGAAGAGTGATGTGGCAAAGCAGTGGCAACACCAGTTATAGGAGGATTTTGTAGTACTGGTATAGGATTATGTGGTGCGGGTACTATATTTGGTATTTGACTGTCAGGAGGATTATTTTGTGGTATTTCAGGTTCTAACTCAATATGTGGTAAAGCATAATTAAAAGGTTCTACAGGAATAGAAATAGGTAAGGGAATATCAGAATCAATAGTAGTTTTGGGCAAACTAGAAGGAAAATTACAGGAAAGTTTTTCTGAAATGGTGTTGTGAACAGATGATTGAGAAGACTCAGTTGTCTGTGTGAAAATGTATAAACCTTTTTCTGCTTTAGCCCTACCAATCACCTTGCAAGTATT
>BDMB01000064.1:293371-416163 GCA_016859785.1 Macrotyloma uniflorum | reverse complement strand
TGTGTGGAGTCCCTCTAATCTTGTTGTGGCAATAAAGCCATTAAATTTTGATATTGGCTTTCAGTAAGACTAAAACGTGCACTTCCTTGTGTATCCTTTCCTGATAAATCTTCTGGACAGTTGGTCTCATCTTCTTTAGCCATCACCATATTTGTAGATCTTGGATTATCTCTGAACTTAAAGCCAGTAGGGAAACCATGTTTCCTATAACAAACATCAACTGTGTGACCCAATTTTCCACACCACGAACATTTCTTGGAAGTGTATCTATTATTCCAACCATTACTATTTCCTTGATTTCTTTTAGATTCTGATGTATCATTACTGGCCGCAATAAAAGCCTTTGGCATAGAAACACTCTCTGTTAAACTGTCGTTCCTGTTGAGCAACCAATGCAAAAACTCTATTCACATTGGGAAGATTATCCAAGAGCATCAGTTGTGATCTGACACCGGAATATTGGTCATTTAGCCCTCGTAAGAATCTCACCACTTGATTCTCATTTTGCTCTTCTTCAATTTTTTTGATTGCACCACATGAACATTTAGGGTTGCATGTACAAATAGGAAGGGGATTCAAAACATCTAATTCATCCCATAAAGTTTTTAATGTGGTATAGAATTTTGAGACAGAGTTGTCACCTTGTCTCTGACTGAAGATTTCCTCTTGAATTTCTGAGATTCTGAATAGATCAGCATGAGAAAAACGTTCATGGAGCTCGTTCCACACGTCTGAAGCCTTCTCACGCCAAAGTATGAATTGTGCAATTTTCTCGCTCATCGACTTTATTAGCCAACTAAGAACAAGCATGTTGCCCCTTTCCCAAAAAGGAAAAATCGCATGATTCTTTGGTGGTTCTGCAATTGTACCATCAACGAATCCTAACTTATTCTTTGTTAACAAACTCATCTTCATCGCACGAGACCAACTATGATAATTCTCATCTGTGAGTGGTGGTGAAACTAGGACACTGGAGGGACTCTCATTTAGATGTATGTATAAAGGATTTGATGCATTTTGTACATCTTGTAAAGTATAGGGATACATGGCTTCATTAGCCATTGATGCGCGCAACAGATCTCTCCCTCTAAGAGAGCACTGATACCATAACAAATTGATAATTTGAATTTGAGGAAATAGAAAAATCAATCTTATTCATATTGAAAATCCATATAGGATTGTACATATATAGAGGTGAAATAAAAATAGAAGGCTGAAAATAAGGTAACAGCCGCAAATATTAAGAGAATAAAATCATTATCAAAATAGAATAAAATAATTATAAAGATATGTAAGAATCTGTCATAATGGAGATTAATCTGGCAACTTAATCTGAAGATCTGATAATGTGTATTAGAATCTGACTGATCATGTGTATTATCCTGTAACTTAGATAACCAACTTTTTGTCCCTCCTGCAAGTGTAAACACATAACCAGTAGTAGATCTTCTTTTGTCTAAATCACCTAAAAAATATGAATCAAAATAACCTCTGACAACTAATTTTGATCATTCATAACATAATGCAACACCTGAGGTTTCTTTGATGTATCTAAGAATTATCTTAACAACTCTCTAGTGCTTTCCACCAAAATTTCCCATGAATCTACTAACCAGTCTCATTGCTTGTGTAATGTTTGATCTTATACAAATCATTGCATATATAAGGCTTCTCACCACTAATGCATATGGTACTCAAGATATTTTCATACTCTCTGCTTCATTGTTGGGATTCATACTTGAGGCTAACTTACAATTGATAGGAAGTGGGGTGAAAATTAGCTTACAATCTTGCATGTTAAAGCGCCACAAGATTTTCAGTAAGTAATTCTTCTAAGAAAGGCAAACCTTCCTATCTTTTTTGTCTCGGTCAATTTTCATCCCTAAAATCTTTTTTGTTGGTTCCAAATCCTTCATATCAAACTCCCTAGCAAATTGTGTCTTTAATTCTTTCTTGGATTAGATCTTTATTGGGGTCTACCACCAACATGCCATCCATATACTACAATATAGTGACAAAATCATTCTCATCAAACCTATTGTAATAGGTACAATGGTCTAAATTCAATCAATTGTAACCAAGGCTATAACGAAGGAATCAAATCTCTTATACCAACACCTGAGCGTTTGTTTTAGACTGTACAGAGATTTGGTCAACCTGTAAATCAAATTTTCTTGTTATTTAAATCCTTTCGATTAGAACATATAAATTTTCTCTTCAAGTTCTTCTTGAAGAAAAGTGATTTTTGCATCTAATTGCTCAATATGTAAATCAAATCAAATGCAATACACACGTAACCATAACAACTCTGATAGATGTCAATATGACAACTGGTGAGAATATCTCTTTAAAGTCAATGCCTTCTTTTTTAGCATATCTCTTTACCACCAATCTAGCACAATATATATCCACTTGATCATTGTCATCTTACTTGATCTTATAGACCCATTAACAACTAATAGCTTTCTGACCTTTTGGAAATTCCACATGATTCCATGTATTGTTTCTATAAAGAGTTTCAATTTATTATTGCATCACAGTCATCCACAAAGAAGTATCTGAACTACTCATAACCTTTTAAAAAGTTGTATGTTCTCCATCTTCACTTAGAAGACAATACGCATCATGACTTGCCATCACATATTGTGAATGCCAAGATAGTTTGACTCTTTCTAGTGTTGATCACTAGAGTCCTCCATTACCAACCTCATTTGGCTCTTATTCTTCATGTTCCTTTTCTAACTTAGAAAATTCATCTGAAGACTTCTTCTCTATCTATACTATAACATTGTTCTTTATGGAGCTGTCATTTGCCTACTTACTTTGCAGTTCATTTTCTACAAAGACTACATCCCTTCTAACAATAAATTTATGGGCAGTGGGATCCCACAGGCGATACTCCTTCACATTGTCAGCATAGAAGAAGATACATTTCCTAGATTTTGGATTCAGGTTTTGTTCTTTCTTGAGAGTTGTACATCATATACACCAACTAAATAGACGTAAGGATGGATAATCAACTGGTTTGTCATTCCACATCTCCACCGGTGTATCAGATCAATTGTTGTTGACAATGAACAATTTATCACATAACAGTCAGTTTTAAACTGTTTTTGTCAAAAAAGACTTGGCTACTTCCGTTGTTCCCAACATAGCTCTTGTTCTTTCTAGGATTTATTGATCCGTTTTGCCACACCATTCTTCTGAGGTGTATGTAGAATAGAAAATTATCAGATAATACCCTCTTGCTTGGAGAATGCTAAAAAATCTTCATCTACATATTCTCCTTCATTATTTGTCCTCAAACACTTAATTCTTTCCTTAGTTTCAAGTTCTACTTATGCTTTGAATTCCTTAACCTATGAAAACACATCTTACTTCTTCTTGACGGGGTACACCCATAATCTTTTGGAGTAATCATCAATGAATGATAACAAATATTTTTCTCCTCCAAAGGATAATACCAACAATTTCCACACATCAAATCATAATAAATCAAGTCCAATATGTTTTTACTTTTGGTAATCACTCTAGCAAACTTCAATCTATGTTACTTGCTTATCACAGAATGTTAAACTAACTTCTTTAAACTTGGGTAAGAGATTACGTTCCGCAAAAGTTTTTAGCCCACGCTCTGACATATGACCAAATCTACGATGCCACATGATCACCACTTCTTCCTTATTTGTTACTGCAACTTATGCATTTGCTTCTTGCAACATATATCCAAACAATACATACAAATTTGCCACGTTCTTCTTTATTTTCATGACTACCGAATCCTCCCACACAACCTTTAAGATCACACCTTCAACGTGAAACTTACATCCGAGGTCATCTAATTACCTTATGAATAATAGATTCTTCTTTAAGTCACATGTCATATCCCTTGAACTGTACAAATAGTACCATTATACATTTTTATTTTGATAGTACCAACTCCAACAATCTTTAAGGCATGATCATTTCTCATGAATACAAATCTACCTAATATAGGTTTGTAAGTGTGAAACCAATCTTGGTATGAAGTCATGACCAAGTTGCACCATTGATATGTAATTTCCATGACTCTTTTAAATTGCATCTATATAATTATATTTTCTCAAAATTTCCTTCATCTTCAATTTTCACAACAAGAAGTTATTCTTGTTGAATTTTTCTATCTCATTTTGCTGCTATGGTGTTAAACCAACTTATGCAACTCTCATTATGAATAACATTGCAATGTGAGACTTTTCTTTTAACATTTGATTGGTAGTGGACAAATCTAGTCTCCATAAGAAACCATTCTTTGTTGAATAATGCACAATTGTAGAACATCTATGTATTAACAAGACGATGCTTGTTTATTTTTGCATCTAAGATCAAATATTAACTTGACATGGAATTCATAATAATTTACCTTGTCTTAGATTTCTGGTATAATCATGATGTGGGTACCCCTAAATGCTTTTTACCCCGGAAAAAGTTATATCATCTCAAAAAGAGTTATCCAATTCCTTAACATAACTATTTAAGATCAAAGAGTTCCAAAAACAAATCTATTACCCATCATAAAGCTCAAGGCACTACATATCCAAGTCTTTAAGTAATCATCGAATAAACTTATCACAAATTTAGACTTGTACTTCCTAAGTGAACATATATACTTGTAGATGTCAAAATATCAAGACAAAAGTAAACATATTATATTATGACACAATGTTTGTAAAAAAACTTGATAATATTCTTCAGCAGCCTCCCTTTCTTAAATAGGTGGCAGAGCATATCTTTTACACTAATATGAGAGATTCTTGAGAATATACAATTAAGAGAGGGATTACAGGAGATTTGTTGTTACAATAATAATTATCAAAGATTCCTAACAGCTAATCTATAAAAGATAATAAAATATTTTTTTGCCTATTAACATCCCCCCTCAAATTGATGCTGGTAAGTTAACCAGCAACAATTTGCCAACAAGAAACTGATGGCGCTGTCTAGTCATAGCTTTCGTAAATATATCAGCAACTTGAAGATCTGTGGAGATGTAAGGGAGAGAGATAACATTACTGGTCAAGGCTTCCCTAATATAGTGACAATCCACTTCAATATGCTTGGTACATTCATGGAATACAAGATTTGCAGCAATCTGAATAGCACTTGTATTATTAGCATGAAGAAGTGTAGGGTTAGGTTGTAAAAAACCAAGTTGTTCCAAAAGACTACGTAACCACACAACTTCAGTACAAGCAGACGACATTGAATGATATTCAGCCTCAGTAGAAGATTTAGAAACACGATCTTGCTTCTTACATTTTCAAGAAATTAAGACACCACTAAGAAACATACACCAACCTATAGTAGACCTACGAGTATCTGGACAACTTGCCCAATCCGCATCACTGTATGCCATAAGCTTTAAGGATGAGTCTTTCAGAAAGAATAACCCACGTGTAGGTGATCCTATAAGATAGCGGATAATGCGAGAGACAACAACAAAATGAAGATGCCGAGGAGAAGACATAAACTGGCTGACTTGGTGAACAGCATATGAAATGTCAGGCCTAGTTGTTGTTAGGTATATAAGACTACCTACCAAACACCCATAGAGAGTTGGATCTGACAAAAGATCTCCTTCATCTTTCCTGTATTTAACATTTACTTCCATAGGAGTATCAACTGGAGTAGCTCCATCTAACCCCGCCAAATTGATCAAATCCATAATATACTTTTGTTGGTTTAAAAAAATACCATTGGATCGATGATGTACTTCCAATCCTAAAAAGTATGTAAGTTGTCCAAGATCTTTTATGCGAAATGTTGCATGTAGTTCAGCTTGCATCTTAGTAATTAGTCCATTATCAGTTCCCCTAATGATGAGATCATCCACATAAACCAAAATGAAAACTATACCCGTGGAAGACTTGTGAAAGAAGAGAGAATAATCATATTGACTCTGTGTGAAGGAGAACTTAAGGAGCGTAGTACCAAACTTCTCAAACCATGCCCGAGGAGCCTGTTTAAGCCCATACAAAGAACGTCGTAGTTTACAAACATCAGTAGAAGAAGAAGAAGTCATACTAGAGGGATGTTTCATGTAAATTTCTTCTTTGAGATCACCATGAAGAAAAACATTTTTTACATCCATTTGATGCAATGGCCAAGATTGAGAAGCAGCAATAGCGAGGATAGTTCGAACTGTAGTCATCTTGACAACAGGAGCAAATGTCTCCTCATAATCAATGTCATATTCCTGTCTATTACCAAGAGCCACTAATCGAGCTTTGTAGCGATCCAAAGAACCATCAGAGCGAAGCTTGATGGAGAAAACCCTTTTACTTCCAATAGGTTTCACTATAGGAGGACAACACACAATGTCCCAAGTGTGATTTTCTTGTAGTGTCTGCAGTTCTTCCTTTATTGCCTTTTTCCAAAATTCATGTTCCATAGCCTGTGTATAACTAGAAGGAATAGAAATGGAAGACAAGATAGTTGATAAAGATACAGGTGTAAAAAAAGCATACCAATCAGGGGGTTTAGATAATCGAGTGGACCGACGAAGGGGTAAAACAGGATTTGGTGTAGGAGTAGTGACAGGATCTAGTACAGGAGCAGTAACAGGATCTAGTGCAGGAGCAGTGACAGGATCAAGAGTAGGGGTAGAATCATAAAGGGTACCAGAAGGATGGTGACGACGTCTTTCCACAACCTGTGAAGAATCTGAAAAATGTGGCATAAAAGATAAAGAGGAAGATGATGGTGCAACATATGATGAAAAGAAATACTGATTTTCAAAGAAAACCACATTCTTGGAAACTCTAATGTGACGGGCATGAGGATCATAACAAACATACCCTTTTTGAGTAAGAGCATATCCTAGAAAAGCACACTTAACAGATTGGGCAGTTAGTTTGTTACGTTCATGAATAGGAAGATGTACAAAACAAACACAACCAAAAATACGAAGATCAGAGTATGAAGGTGAATGCCCAAACATCTTAAAAAAAGGAGAAACATTATGTAGGGTAGGAGAAGGTAACTTATATATTAAGTGAACAGCAGTAGAAAGTGCTTCACACAAAAAACGAGGAGGAACATATGATTCAAGTAGAAGAGTGCGTACAACATCAAGAAGATGACTGTTCTTTCTTTCGGCAACACCATTTTGTTGTGGTGTGGAGGGACAAGAACGTTGAGATATGATCCCCTCATTTTGAAGAAAACTCTAAAATTCATTAGACATATATTCTCCTCCAAAATCCTATCTTAAGACTTTTATGTGCGTAGAAAATTGAGTCTTAATTAAGGATACAAAAGATTTAAAAATATAGAAAACTTATGCCTTAGATAGAAGAAAATATACCCAAGTGAATCTACTATAGTCATCTATGAACATAACAAAATACTTATAACCCGCATGAGAAACAACAGGTGAAATCCCCCAGACATCACTATGAATAATATCAAAACAATGATTTGCACGGGATGCATTATGTGGAAATGGTAAAGTTTTACTTTTACCAAGTTTACATGTAGAACAATGAAAAGGAACAGAAGAATTTTTATTGCCCAAGGAACCAGATTTGAATAAGGTACTAAGTACTTGAAAATTTGGATGACCTAAACGATTATGCCACATTTTATTCATTTGTCTATCATCAATACAAACTTGAGAAATTAAAGAAAAAATATGACAATTTGTAGAAGGAGATAAGCATAATGGAAAGAGTCGTCCCACTTTAGGTCCCTTCAGGATGATCTTCCCGAACACTTGATCCTGCACAACACAATCAGAACGAGAAAATTGGACATTACAATCATGATCAACTAATTGGCCAACAGATATAAGATTTGTGGAGAGACTGGGAGACACAATAACATTAGTCAAAGAAGAAGAAATATCACCAATGGCACTAATAGGCAAAGAGTTCCCATCAGCAGTGTGAATTTGCTGATTACCATCATAATTTTTCACATTGGATAAAGACATAGAAGAATTTGTCATATGGTTAGATGCTCCAGAATCAAGATACCAAGGTTGATAAGAAAAGTGAGGGTTACTTGAGAGACCAAAGGCAGAAAAAGCAGACATAATCATTTGTTGTACCATTTCAGGGGTAAGTGTGTTTGTAGGAGGTGTAGGAACAGAAGTTGAAGCAGGCAATTTAGAAAGACTAGAAGCATCAACAGAGGCGTGATAAGCAGTTTTGTGCTTCTTTTCAGGACGAATTGGACAAGTTGTGATATGATGCCCTTGACGTTTGCAGTAATTACAGAACTTTTGTGGGCAATCCTTGACAACCTGACCAAAACCTTTGTAACTGTAACATTGAACAGAACGCATATCTCTAGTCTTATTCTTTCTTTGTGCTGCATAGGCTACATGAACAGGAGCATTCAAGTTGGTATTATGCTCCATGGCTGCATGTGTAGCTATGCATTGTTCCTCTCGAAGAAGTTCACTCAAGCAAGCATCCAAAGTTGGCATTGGGTCTCGGTTCATCAGATTAGAACGAGTGACTTCAAATTCAGATCGCAGCTTCATCAAAAATTGATCTCTCTTACTAGTCTCATGCACTATTTGGATAGCCGAGAGGGCTGCACCAGAAATACCATTATAAATAATATTTAAATATTTAGCCCAAAAATTCTGAAAACCAGAAAAATATTCCTCAATTGATAGACTTCCTTGTGTGAAATTAGCCATCTCATACTCCAATTGAAATCTCCGAGCTGCATTGACTTGATGATAAACCTTTTTCAAATAATCCCACATATCCTTAGTAGTATTATAAGGCCTAAGATTAAGAATAAATTGAGATTCAACAGAGCTAAGTATCCAAGTCATGATTTGGGCATCTTTGGTTTCCCATTTTGCCAAATCCGCTGGATCTGTATGTGCTGGAAGTGTGCCATCAATATGACCCCATAATTCTTTTCCTTTGACAAATAATTTAAATTGAAATTCCCAAGCAAAATAATTTTTGCCATTAAATTGAACAAGAAAAGAATCAAACTTATCATAAGACATGATGAAAAAAAATTCTCAGAAACAAAACCTGATTGTAAACCTTGTGTTTACTCCAAATCACCCAGAAAAATTCCAAGGCACAAGACCAAAATACAACTGAACCACCAAAAAGAACCACCAAAGGGAACCACCAAAAGGAACCACCAAAGGGAACCACCAAAGAAAACCACCAAAAAGAACCACAAAGGGTTGAATGACAAATAGTGTCAAGACAAATTTTATTGCCTTACACAACTCTAATCACCAACCTAGCTCTAGATACCATGTCAAAATATCAAGACAAAAGTAAACATATTATAATATGACACAATGTTTGTAAAAAAACTTGATAATATTCTTCAGCAACCTCCCTTTCTTAAATAGGTGGCAGAGCATATCTTTTACATTAATATGAGAGATTCTTGAGAATATACAATTAAAAGAGGGATTACAGGAGATTTGTTGTTACAATAATAATTATCGAAGATTCCTAACAACTAATCTATAAAAGATAATAAAATATATTTATGCCTATTAACAGTAGAAACACAATTACATTTATAAATCACATTTGAACAAGTTTTTTCATAAACTTTTATAAAGGAGAAGAAAATAGAAAGGTAAGCGAATTAAATTTCTTTGACAAGGTAAAATCAATTTATACACTCAACTTTGTAAAACACTTATCTAACTTCTTCAAAAGTTGAAGTACTTAAATTGATATATTTTACAAGAAAAAATTAGTTCCCTTATAAGTGTTTACGAAAAAAATTTCTCACAAATTTTGAATACTGAACATGCCAAAGGGTATGTTCAAGGCTAAATAAACTTTTGGAGGTTTCCTCTTAATAGCCAGTTTCCATTCATGTAGATAACATCCTTCCTAGGATTAACTCTAATTTACACACACAACAATCAAAACCTCAAAATTTACATAATTCAAAGAAAATGAAATCTACTAAAAAACAAGCTGAATTTGAGGCATATCACACTATTACAAAAAAAAAATTATTACCCATGGAATATTTCCCATGGAATTTTTTGTGAAAAAAAAATTAATTACCTATTGAATATTTCCCACAGATTTATTTTTATGGAAATTTTTTATAAATTTATCTGTGAGAAATTTTTTATAAATTTGTTTATGAAAAAGTTTCTCATGGATTTGTTTGTGGGAAATTTCCCATGGATTTTTTGTGGTTTTTTGTGGGAAATTTCCTACTAACCTTTTACCTACAAATTTGTGGGTAAAAAGCTAGTAGGAAATTTTTCACAAAAAATCACAAAAAATTCATGGAAAATTTTCTACAAACAAATCCATGGGAAACTTTTTCATAAACAAATTTATAAAAAATTTCCCACAAATTAATTTATGAAAAATTTTCATAAAAATAAATCTATGAGAAATACTCAATGGATAATTAATTTTTTTTTCATAAAAAAATTCCGTGAAAAATATTTCATGGGTAATAAAATTTTTTTTTGTAGTTAAGAACAATTCACTTTAACATTCTTTTCGAAGATAAGCTCTTCACAAAGGAAACCTCACCAAAAAAGATGAAGAGGTAGAGTCTAATTGAGAGAAAATTACAATGTTAGTTAGAGAAGATGAGGTTTTAACGTCGTAAGGATGAGGTCAAGTTTCAAAGTTAAGAGGGTCAAGGTTAGGATTTAAGGGTTTGAGTTTTTCATGGTCTAATCATGGTCATGATCAAGGTTAGAGTGATTTGAGGCCATGAAGGTTAGCTCAAGGTTGGATCACGTTGGCGGATGGTGACATAAAGATTGTGTAATGGTTCCATCACAAGGTTGGGAAAAATGTAGGTTAGGAAACATGAGTTAGGTTACGAGAACTTAGGTTTAATTTGGAAGACAAATAGAACACAATGGTTAAAGAATTGAGGGAGAAATTTTTTTAAAAAGTTGAAAACTTATGAAAAATTGTTCCTTGACACATACCAATAATATTTTTTTTTAAATATTTCAACGAACATATAATATTTTAATTATAAACTCAACTCAAAAAAAATAATTTAGTTATAGAAAAATATGTATTACTTCATAAATAAAGTAATTTAAAGAAAGAATATATAACAAGTTTAATAAAAATAATAAGATTATTATCATAAAAAATTAAAATTTTAATTAACAAAGGTATTTAAGTTTGAAAAATAAAAATAAATATTATATGTAATTCTTCTTTTGCTATTTAAAACACTTGACTTTTTTTAGTTCAAATTAGATGAATTTTCAATTATTTATTTTTTATAGTAATTATTTTTTTTTAAATTTTAAATTTCATTTTGATCTTTCTTAAAAAAAAAATTGTTAATATCGAGTAGAAAAAGTTAACTAATAATTAATAGTGTAAATTTTATATTAAAAATAAAATATTTTATATAAAAAATAAAATTAATAAAACTAAAAATAGAAAAACGTATGAAAAGTGGAGGAAAAAGTGAAAAGTGGGAGAAGGAAAAGAATTTGGAAAATATTTTTTATATTAATTAAATTGATAAAATAAAAAAATTTAAATAATAGAGTAACTTAGTGATTGATTTATTTATTTATTTATGATTAAAAATTCAATTATTTGATTAGTTATTAAATTAAAAAAAATATTTTAGTTATTAAGAGTGATTAACTTAGTATTATTTATGAATATTTATTTACGAATTTTAAGTAGTAGATAATTTATATTTATGTACAGATATGTGGAAAGAGTAGTGTTAGTAAGGATAAGATTCTCATATGATCCTTCCTAGTTTCCATCCATCGATTGAGTTGTAGTCCTTTGTTCAACTAGTTACACGCATGTTGAATTTGACTTTTTTTTTCAAGCCCTTGAAGCAGTCTTACAACCGAGTCTTTCTTTGAGATGTAGACTCATAGGTTAGTGGTTCACTTTCACTATAATCTTTCCTCCTCTGCTATTTTGGTATATCATCCCATTACAATTTCCAGCCTTTGACTTTGAATCCCTTTGGTATGTAATATATTTATTTGAATATAAATTATATGTCGTATATAATGCATTCATGTTCGTATGTAAAAATAAATACATATTTTTAGTCCATAGGTAATTTAATGAGTTGATAGGTAATTTTCAAAACAAAAATCAAAAGAGAAGTTAAAAAAAATATAAAACTTTTTTATTTTATGTTATTTGGCGTTCCCTCTTCCTTTTTTCTCACTCTTCGCTACGCGTCCTCATCGGAGTTCTATTGTTGTCGATGCTCTCTAACCTCTACCGCTGTTATTGTCTCTGATAAGCCGACGAAACCTTAAGCGAAGTCCCGACAAAGCCCTTTCTAAAACAACTCTTTGAAGTTTCTCACCATTGACACCACCTCATTTGTTTCACCAGAAACTCAAAAGGTTTGAAACATTCTTTTCATCTCTCTTCTCTTCTTTATTGGCTCATTTTGTCAACTCTCACCCACTCATCTTATTTGTTCAATTTTCCTTTTGTTAGGGAATCGCTCAAAAGAGATTGCGCATCTCATTCCTTGTTTGTTGTTTCTAGTTGAAGGAATAAGTTTTATTTAAAGATCCATTTTTTATGCAATGCCTTCCTCATTTGAATGTGTATAAGCTTCTGACTTTTATATTTCAATAGTGTTGTTAACTTTAGAATTCTTTGATGCAATGTCTTATTTGAACATGTTATTTTTACTATAGTTGTAACCATCATTGCATATAGGGAATGGGGGTTGTTGTTCTTGTTGTCTCGGGGTAGATACACAATTAGGTCTATGGATATTGTTAAGTTCTTAAGCCAACTTAAGGTTCACAGGATAACTCAAGAAAGAAAAGGTGTTTCCTTTGCACTTTATTACTGCTTAAAGACCCTAGCATCTCATATTAAAGTTTTTATTACCATTAGGGATAACCTCTTGCTGAAAAAACTAATTGTTTTATATCAACATATATTGCAAACCTATCATATAAGGTGTACCACATACTGAATATAAACTATTAAAGTATTGTGACAATAGGCAAGTAAGAAAAGGCACTAAGGATCAGAAACTAAGAGATAATAATAAAATTGAATTGTGAAAATATTCTACTGAAATTGAAATTTAAAATGGAAATAATTGCTGAAGAAATACACTTATAGAAGTATAACAAGAATTGAAATGGCCTTACACCCTAGGGCATACCTTTTCAATAAATTTAATAAGTCTAAGCTAAAAATATGAGAACCTAAGAGTACGCCCAAAGTATTCAGTAATAAATATCTTCGTAGTTCCTACCAACAAAAAACGTGTATCAAATTCAAAGCATCAATTTATGACCTTGACACTAGCTACAATATTCCTAAAGAAATGGATAAATCTGAGTGTGAATTACAGCATGTCCTAAGATTCAGACCCAAAATTGGCTATGTAAAACATAGCTTCTAACTCAAGCCCTGCCTTCATAAATTTCTCAACCAGACCAAGCTTGGTTGGTGAGTCATCTTTATGTTCCCTCAATTATGTTCCAAGTGAATCTATACTACCTCACTTTATAATGTAGTATGAGATTCAATAACTTTATTAAGTAAGACAAAATGATTGAATTTATTAAGTAGCTAAAGTAAGTTTTTTCATAATTGTAGGTGCTTACTATTGTGAGGAAGGTTGTTGATAAACCTAAACTTTGTTTAGTTTCAGGTATTTGAATTACTTTAGAGTTATTCATGACTTATTTATAATATTCATATAACAAATGTTGTATTTGAAACATTGTGTGTAGAAATAATTATGAGTAAGGAAAGAATAAATTACGTACAATTAGTGGTACTTGACTTTAAGACTTGATCTATAATATAGGATTAAGTCTTACATTTTCATATAGAACGAAGATGAATTTTTTGTTCCATCTACATTAAAGTTTTGGTTTAAAGCACAAACCTCATACATATAGATGAAGTTAGCTATTTTGTTACTGTAGACTAACCTTATTAGCTAAGAGGGATACATAAGTCTTATATGAAATGACCTTCGAATTATTATATTGGTCGTTACCAAAAGTATGATTCATTCTTAGTTTATCCTGTAGTTAGTGTGATAACAAAGTTCATATTTTGCAGAACATGGATGGGTTTCGTGAAAATCGCCATTGGATGTCTGATCGAAGCCATAGTAGTAGAGGTGGTTTAAAATAAAGTTTTGTAGATAGGGTTGAAGAGTTTGTCATGAAAGCTTCTCAGCGAGTTTGTTATCAAAATGAAGAGAAAACTAGATACCCATATAATAAATGTCAATGTACAAGGAGTTTGTTATCAAAATGAAGAGAAAAGTAGATGCCCATACAATAAATGTCAATGTACAAGGATCCTGTCAATGGAAATGGTTAAACTTCATCTCTAAAAAAATGATTTCATGCCAGATTACTATGTCTGGATTGATCATGGTGAAGAACTGCCTCATGTTAACAAAAATTGGGGACATGCTTCAAGTACTATGTTACATCTTCAAGTTAGGTTCTTGCTATAGGCGATAAGAAAAAATATTGGATCTACAGGGTTGGAGACCTTACCTAGAATTACAAGTGTGAAGATACCTTGACATATCTGAGATGTAGTTTGTCTCTGATTCTCACAAAATTACAAAGTTAAAGGAAGAAGTACATACTTATAGGGAGGATAATGAAAGATTAAACCGCCAATTACAGACACTTGTAAACGTTGTGCTTTCTTTTCTTCCACCAGATGCACAACAAGCATTTCAACAACAATAGTAGAAACAATTTCCCTAGCAAGAAACACAACAAAAACAAGAGTAACAAAAGTCAATAAAGCAACAAGGCCAACCACCTTCCCAGCCTCATAATGAACAATGAAATTACTCAAATTATTAGGACATGGGAACAAATATTAGTAATGTTTATTGGCATACATGTTTGGATTTGTTGAACCTTTTTTATACTTTTAATTTTATTTTGATGTTTTTATGACAACAAAGTTTGGATTTCAATTTTTTTTTATATATTTGACTTATATTAATAGATATTTAAATATGTAGTTGCTATATATTCATATTATGTCAAGGACATTTTTTTATATATGAATTTTACACTTAGTGCATATGAAAGTGATGTATATAATATGAATAGGTTAAATATAATTTAAAAAAAAATAGAATAAATAGATTTATTATTTTATCTACGGGACTTACCTACAAATTATTGTTTGTAAGTAAATTCACATACAAATTACATACAGATATCTACCCGTATGTAATTTATCTACGGCATATCAGCTATATGTAAATTATTTATGAATATTATTACCTACGAATTTAAATGAGTAGGTAATGTTTCTACTGACAATAATCAATAGATAACTTACTAATATTCCTCACTTGTCGTCTGTGATTTTATCAAACAAATTCCCAAATCCCCTTGAGTGTAGTATAGGAGAGAACCCGGGGTATCGATCCGTGGAGTAATTTCGGAGGTGTTGTTGACTCAGTATTTTATGAATGAAGAAGTGGATTATGGGGATTTAAAATGCAGTGCTGATGCCAATGATTTTGTTTATGAAATCTTATGATTTTATGTGCAATGAATGAAGTCGGTTTAGATTTCGAAAGCAACAGTGCAATTGGGATGTGTATGAATGGGATGTACTCTACTATCTAATGTATAAAAGAAGGGGGTTAAAAGCATATGATGTATAGACTTTTACTCTAAATCTTGAAACGATGCATGAATCTAATCAAATGGATGCAGGAACCTAAGCAATTGTGACAACAGGTAAATGTAAAATCAACGTTGGATTGGTAAAAGATTGTTAGCTGGTGTGCCAAGACTGGTTTTAAACTGCAGTGTAAACCAAAACTAGAGCATGCTACGACTAAAAATGAAACTAAGATAATAACAACGCTGAATAGAGATAAAGTGAATTATGAACGCAGAACTGAAAAGCACACAATATAATGAGTTTTGTGAAGGTTTCCTGGGGATGAATTCATGCAGAACTGTGCTGCATCATACCAAGATCCAGAGCGGGTAGTGATACCAGTGGAAGACATCCAAGTGCTCTGAATCTTTGCAAGATAGCAAGAGACAGTTGTAAACGTGAATTATCCTTTGGAAACTTTCAGATTTTCAGGCATAGGAATCAAGAAACTAAGGAACGTAAATCTTGAACGAGTAACTCATCGAATAACGCGAAAATTTCTATGAATGAATGGAAAAATCAAGAGATCGTTCAGGAATTAAGAATCAAGAACGTAAAAACAACTGAGAGAAATTAAAATCAAACTTACTTCTTTACTGAACTAAGATCAAGAATAGCGAATCTACTGCTAACACTAAGCACCGAAGAAGAAAATGCGTTCTGCTCCATCACGTCTAAACTAACTTCGCACAAAGAAATCTGAATTTCTAAAACTGCTATTTCCTTATGAATTGATCTACACTTATTACAGAGGGATTCCATCAACTTATAGTACATGTCTTTCGTTTATTGGGTGGGCCCTTTACAAGGCTGGCCCGATCTTTCTTGACTTGAGTGCATCTTTCGTTCAGGTACACAAACTCAACTTCGAATGTGTATATCTTTCTTATTTCTTCATCATTTTTCCTGATTCAAGTCTTCGCTTGCAAATGTTTAAGTCTACTTTCCAATGAAATTGGATTCACGATTTTAGAGGCCCAGTTGAGTCCACTGGGCCTCGATTACTGGAAGTGGTCTTTTGCCGTCTTCAGCTGTCTGCAACTTCTTTTGGGTTCACTTTGATTGTTTGCTAAAAATCCATTTTATGTCTGATTCGTGCCATTCAAAGTTTGAATTAAAACCCTTTGTATCTTCTTTCGTTTGGTACAGGTTTGATGATTTTTGGGGTCTCGTAGCTTCCTGGAGCTCAATTTCTTTAAGATCTACTTCTCTGTCTTCGTTCTTTGTAGTTGATCTGACTTTGTCTGCTTGGGAAAAATCCATTTCATCACCAAATCTTGTGATTCCGGTCTCTATCGAAAGCCTCAGATGTCTATTTTATACTGCATCAAGAATCACGATTTTAGGCTCACTGTATTGAAAGATATCGTTGGAGAACAAGGCAGACGTCAAGCTGAAAATACACTGATTTTGGCATTTTATTTGCTTATGTTATTGTAATATGTTACAGCATATATTTATGAGAACTTTAGTTCATTTATTTATCTATGAATACTTAAATAAGGCTGTTAGTTACTTTAGGAAAGTTAATTTACGGTTCTATCAAATACCCCACACTTACTCATTTGCACTCCTGGGCAAAATAAATCATAAGACAATATACAATACATTGTTCAGCTGTTTCAGAAAGACTCACGCATGCACAAAGCCTATTTCTTATCAACACAGAGCATACCACAGATTGACTATTATTCCCAAAATTTAAACACTGATTATTGTCAACTGATTTCGAGGATTCTTTTTTGGAAGGTGTTTCACTCTTTGTCTCTCTCTTGTGGGTGCTGTTTTCTCTCAAGATTCTCATTCTGCAAGAGTCGTTACCATAGGCTTGAAAGTATTCTAACTTCGATTTGTTTGAATATCATGCATGCACAAAATCCTAAGGACTTTTATATGGCTTGTAGCGGGGCTGTGGCTTATATTTTAAAGGTATGATAATTAATGGGATACTGGTTTTCAAAAGATAGAATTCTTGGCGAAAATGGCTTGACTCTCAAAAAAAACATCCTTTGTGTGTGGAACTTCTCTGAACAATTTTTCTGTGGGGCATGGTTTTTATAATTTCTTCTTTCCTTGATTCCTTTGTCACTGATTTTTCTTTGGTATACACGTGACCTTATGTTTGGCCTTTCTTTATCAGCTTCTTCTTTTTATTCCGCTGTCTCTAGGCCATAGATAAATACCCCACACTTTTGAGCTTTTGCTTGAGTCATAAATCAGAATCCCTCGAGCCTTTCCTATCTCCGCCAAGAATTTAAGGTATTTATTGATTTTCTTTCAGTCCTCGGCTTGTATTGTTTAGGGAATAAACAAAGAAAAGGATTACAGGCTCAACAGGGTGACTAGGGGTTATATTATGAAATGGTTTGGTTTTATTTGGACAGTAAGCTGTATCAAACATGGCCTCAATCATTTTCTGTGAATGCATGACTTCAATATAATCTACTCAGAGAATAAGATCAAATTCTGGCACCACTGTTACAAATGGAATAGTCACACATAAAAGAATTAAGGCTCAATTCTCACCTTGGGTTAACTTTACTCCTCCAATCAGTTTCAAATATTTTGTAGCTTAAATTATAGGAAGTAATCTAATCATGCAGTGGACTTTGTATTAATTTAAATAGACAAATCATGAATGGTTTTCGAAAATTACTATCAATACAGCTTTTGAAAGGATAAAAATCTGAATGTAGAATTGTCTTACTGACTTATCTGGCTCAGTTATGCAAATATATATATATATGCTAATACTTAGTGAATTCGCCTAAAACTACCCCCCTCTTAGAAAATGACATTGTCCTAAATGTAATTTAATAAAGGGATAAAATTATGTACCTGCGAGGGTTGTGTGGTACGAAAGCCTGCATGAATAAATTACTGTAACACAGGATCTATTAAATCAATGGAGGGGGCAGCATCAGCTATTCCCTGCTCGTAGAATAATTTAAGCTGGTGCCCATTAACCTTATGTACAGACCCAGTTGTTAAATGTTTAATTTCAATTGCGCCATGCGGGGATACGTGAATAATTTCATAGGGTCCATTCCATTTAGATTTTAACTTACCTGCTATCAGCTTAAGTTTAGAGTCAAAGAGCAATACCTTCTGGCCTGGTTGGAAGGTTTTTCTGCTGATATGCTCGTCATGAAACTTCTTCACTTTCTCTTTATATAATTTGGAGTTCTCATAGGCTTGTTGTCGGATTTCCTCAAGTTCCTGAAGGTCCAATTTTCTATTTCGACCAGCTTCCTCCATGCTGTAGTTGCAACTTTTCACCCAGTAAGACTTGTGCTCAAGCTCGACAAGTAGATGACATGGTTTGCCATATATGATGCGAAATGGAGACATTCCCAATGGTGTCCGATAAGCTGTGCGCTGAGCCCATAGCGCATCGTCCAAATATTTGCTCTAGTCTTTACGATTAGGGTGGACGAGCTTTTGTAATACCGGTTTTACTTCTCTATTGAACACCTCGGCTTGACCATTCGTTTGAGGGTGATATGCAGTGGAGACTTTGTGTGTGACTCCATATTTGTTGAATAAATCAGCTACTGCTCTATTGCAAAAATGAGTGCCTTGATCGCTGATGATGGCTTTGGGGACACCAAATCTGCAGAAAATATGAGTTTTGATGAACTTACAGACAGCTTTGGAGTCATTGGTAGCTGTTGCCTTGGCTTCGACCCACCTGGAAACATAATCTACAGCAAGCAATATATATAGATAATTATTTGAAGCTGGGAAGGGGCCCATAAAATCAATTCCCCATACATCAAATACTTCACAAACAATTATGGGTTGCTGTGGCATCTGATTTCGATTATTGATGGTATTGCCAGCTCTTTGACATGGTTCACAAGAAACAACGTGAGTGTGTGCGTCTTTAAATATGGAGGGCCAATAAAAACCATTTTCCAGTACTCGCATAGCAGTGCGTTTGGTGCCTAGGTGTCCTCCAGCTAAAGAGTTGTGACACATCTCCAAAATTTGTTGTCCTTCTTCATGTGTGACGCATCTTCCACAGGTAGGGTGGTTCCCATACATAATTCTTAGCTTCAGCTTTTAATTTATTCACCTGATTTTTATCTGCATTGGAAGGTAAGACTCCAGTGGCTAAATAATTGGCAATATTGGCAAACCAAGGAACATAATTTACAGAATATAAATATTCATCAGGGAAGACTTCTTTTATCGGTGGAATGGTTGTGTTAGGATGATTAATTCGGCTTAGGTGGTCAGCGACTTGGTTATTTAACCCTGCTCAATCCTTGACCTCAATATTAAATTCTTGAAGTAGTAGTATCCATCTAATGAGTCGAGGTTTAGTATCTTGTTTTTTTAGAAGGAAACGTATGGCAACATGGTCTGTGTAAACAATGGATTTGGTGCCCAACAAATATGGCCTGAACTTGTCTAAAGCAAATACAATTGCTAACAGTTCTTTCTCTGTGGTTGTATAATTTACTTGAGCTGCATCCAATGTTTTGGAAGCATAAGCAATGACATAAGGGGTTTTATTTATTTTCTGTGACAGCACAGCTCCTAATGCAAAGTCAGAAGCGTCACACATAAGTTCAAATGGAAATGACCAGTTAGGGGGCTGTATGATGGGGGCAGTGGTCAAGCAGGTTTTTAATTTATCAAACGCAGCCTAGCATGCGTCATCAAATGAGAACTTCTCATCTTTTTGTAATAACTTAGAGAGTGGAAGAGCAATCTTACTGAAATCCTTTATAAACCTCCTGTAAAAACCTGCATGGCCTAAGAAGGATCTTACCTCTTTCACTGTTCGAGGGTAAGTCAGAGTGGAGATGACCTCTATCTTTGTTTTTTCAACCTCGATTCCTTTTGCAGAAATTAAGTGACCCAGTACAATACCTTCTTGAACCATGAAATGACATTTTTCATAATTGAGAACTAAGTTATATTCGATACATCTGTGTAATACTTTAGATAAATTAGCAAGGCATAAGTTAAAGCTTGATCCAAAGACAGTGAAGTCGTCCATATAAACATCCATGCAATCTTCAATTAATTCATTAAATATGCTTACCATACACCTCTGGAATGTGGCAGGAGCGTTGCATAGGCCAAACGGCATCCTTGAGTAGGCAAATGTGCCAAATGGGCAAGTGAATGTGGTCTTATGTTGATCCTCTGGTGCAATATGAATCTGCATATAGCCACTGAATCCATCCAAAAAACAATAATGTGATTTACCTGCCAATCTTTCTAACATTTGATCAATGAATGGTAGTGGAAAATGGTCTTTCCGTGTGGCTGTGTTCAACCTCCTATAGTCTATACACACTCGCCATTTATTAGGGACTCTAGCCTGCAATTTCTTGTTGTCTTTGGTTTCAATCATAGTGGTGCCTGATTTTTTTGGAACTACTTGCACAGGTGACACCCATTCGCTATCGGAGATCGGATAGATTATTCTAGCTTTTAGTAACTTAGACACTTCCTTTTTTACTTCCTCAGCTATTGTTGGGTTGACCCGTCGTTGAGGTTGTCTTACAGGCTTGACATTGTCTTCCATGTAGATTCGGTGCATGCACACTGTGGGGCTGATCCCTGGGATATCTTCCATACTCCAGCCAATTGCTTTTCTATGCTTTTTTAATACTTTGATCAGTTCCTCTTCTTCATCGCTGGATAATTTACTGGATATAATTACTGGCTTCTGTAAGTTTCCTTCCAAGTATCATACTTCAAGTGAAGGGGTAGAGGTTTTAGCTCGCTTTCGCCCAGTAGTTTCTGATTGCTGCTTTCTTCTACCTGTCCCTGCTGAGTGTCATTTTTTATCGTCCTTTGTTGATTTCCAAGGTCTGCAGAAAACAAGAAAAGTGGAGTGTGTGTGGTGTTATTATTTATGGAATTTGCAAACTGACCAAGCTAGCCTGGAGTTATTGGTTCACCACTAATTGCAACTTCTGAGTCTGTAAAACTTTGTAAACTAAATTGGGTTTTATGTACAGAATCAAGACAAAAAAGAGTGTGATTATTTAGCATTGAATGGTCTTCAGCGGGATGCTTCATTGCTGTGAAAAGGTTGAAAATGATCTGCTCCTCTCCAAACTCCATGGTTAAGATGCCAATGTAAACATCTATCTTGGCCTTAGCAATCATGAGGAATGGTCGTCCCAAGATAAGCGTTGCCTGGCTGCTGGCAATTTCACCTTCCATGTCAATGATGTAAAAATCTGCAGGGAAGAGCAACTGATTTACCTTGACCAACACATCTTCAATGATTCCCAGAGGTTGGACTGTGGTTTTATTGGCCAATTGAATCACCACATTGGTGGGTTTTAATTCCCCCACGTGCAGCATCTTGTAGAACATGGTTGACATTACATTGATGGAGGCACCGAGATCAATCAAGACATTGTTGAGTGTTAATTCTCCTATGGTGCAAGGGATGGAAAACGAGCTAGGGTCATTACACTTTGGAGGCATAGATAGCTGAGATATGGTGGAAACAGTTTCTGGATTTACTCCCTTCAATTTTCTTTTGTAGGTGCAGAGATCTTTGAGGAATTTGGCATATCTGGGAACCTGTTTGACAGCATCCAGCAAGGGAATGTTGATTGCCACTTTCTGGAATATATCCAGTAGTTCCTGATCCAGCTCCTTTTTCTTTGCTGGTTTGACTTTTTCTGGGAAGGGAGTGGGAAGGTTGGTCTGTTCGGGGGCTATTTCCTTTTTCTTGGCAGCTGCTTCGGGCTTTTCTTGAAATGATTGTGAAGGTTTGATTTGTGATGTCAGTTCTTTGGCACTTCGCAGGGTTATGGCACTGACATTGCCTCTAGGATTGGTCACTGGTTGAGAGGGTAATGTTCTTGATCCTTGCTGTTTTAACTTGCTCACTTCATTGGATACCTGTCCCAGCTGTGTTCTCAAATCGTTTATGATCGCTGTATTAGGAGCTATCGCTTGGTGTATCATTTGCTGCATGTTTCTCATAATTTCACTCATATCTGGGTTTGGAGAGGGGTGCACCAATGGCTGCTGCACTGGCTGCACGAACTGGTTCGAGAACTCTTGCTGGTTTTGTCGCTGACCTGCTGGGTAGTCTTGGTGCTGGTATGGTCTATAGGTTGACTGTTCTTACTGCTAGTGGTGCCTCTGATTAGGATACCGATGCTGCTGGAAATGAGTTTGGTTTCCAATTTGGTTTGGTGTGAGGTTCTTGTGATAGCCCTGATGATTTTGGTGCTGGCCAGTGTTTGATGAAGGACCATACCTTAGATTCGGGTGATCTCTCCAGCCAAGGTTATAAGTGGAAGCATACGGGTCATAGCTCCTTTGGCTGGAAAACTGCTGGTGCTGTCTTGAGGTAGAGAAAGGTGTTTGATCAGGGAACATAGCAGAAACATTTTCAATGGGATCAACCTCCTGCAGTTGAGGGCATGAATCAGTGTAGTGGTCTGGGCCAGCACAAATTCCACACACCTTCGAAGCCTGGTTTTCACAGATGGATTGCTGTTGTGCCAATGCGAGTTGTCTTACCAAGGAAGTGAGTTCAGTCAACTTGTTTTCCATCCTTGAATTGTCCTGCGCGACAGAATTCTCTCTTGAAATCTCATGCACTGCCCTGGGGTTTTGCCTATTGTGAAATTGTTGTGAATTTTCAGCCATATTAGAGATCAAATTTCTTGTTGCAGCTGGGGTTTTATCCATCAATGCGCCTCCGCTTGCAGCATCGATCATGTTCCTCTCCATGGAATGCAGACCTTCATAAAAATATTGAATCAACAGCTGCTCGGCTATTTGATGATTGGGACAGGTTGCACAGAGTTTGTTAAAGCGTTACCAATATTCGAACAACGATTCTCCTTGCATTTGCCGAATGCCACTTATTTCCTTGCGTATGGAAGCGGTTCTAGAAGCTGGAAAATTTTTTCCAAGAACTTTTTCTTCATTTTTGGCCAGGTATTGATTGGTGAAAGCTAGGAGTAAAGCCAGTCCTTAGCTGCATCGCATAGAGAGAATGGAAATGCTTTCATTTTTATGTAATCCTCGTGGACTCCAACTGGGCACATGGTTGAGCAGACTATGTGGAATTCCATCAAATGCTTGTTTGGATCTTCCCTAGCCAGTCCATGGAACTTTGGCAGCAGGTGTATCAATCCCGACTTGAGTTCGCAGCTGCCTGTGCCTTCCCTTGCTTGAGGAATTTGTATGCAAAGCGGCTGATAGTGGTCTGCGGGAGCTGCAAGCTCTTTCAGCGTTTTCTTTATACCACGAGATCCCATGTTTTGGTGTGGCTCAGTTGCTGGCTCGGGGTCTTGGTTTGCAGTAGCAGCTTCCTCTTGTTCTTCTTGTACTGGAGGTAGAATTTCCCTGATTACCCTTGGTCCAGCGCCTTTCCTCGTGGTTTTCGTAATCTCTGGATCAAAAGGGAGGAGTTCTTCCCTTGTGGACCTGGTCATATGAATGTTGGTCGTGCCTTGTGTGATTTGGACTCTAACTTCAATGGAAGATTAGCACAGTACAGCAGATAGAATATTTCCTTTTTCTGGTTTTCTGATTTTTTTGTTTACTTTTGAGATGCAGTAAACTAATGCCTAGATGATATGGGTCTATATGTAATGAATGAATTATAGAATCAACGCCACCAATTACTCTCCGGCAACGGCGCCATTTTGATATTCCTCACTTGTCGTCTGTGATTTTATCAAACAAATTCCCAAATCCCCTTAAGTGTAGTATAGGAGAGAACCCGGGGTATCGATCCGTGGAGTAATTTTGGAGGTGTTGTTGACTCAGTATTTTATGAATGAAGAAGTGGATTATGGGGATTTAAAATGCAATGCTGATGCCAATGATTTTGTTTATGAAATCTTATGATTTTATGTGCAATGAATGAAGTCGGTTTAGATTTCGAAAGCAACAGTGCAATTGGGATGTGTATGAATGGGATGTACTCTACTATCTAATGTATAAAAGAGGGGGGTTAAAAGCATATGATGTATAGACTTTTACTCTAAATCTTGAAACGATGCATGAATCTAATCAAATGGATGCAGGAACCTAGGCAATTGTGACAACAGGTAAATGTAAAATCAACGTTGGATTGGTAAAAGATTGTTAGCTGGTGTGCCAAGACTGGTTTTAAACTGCAGTGTAAACCAAAACTAGAGCATGCTACGACTAAAAATGAAACTAAGATAATAACAACGCTGAATAGAGATAAAGTGAATTATGAACGCAGAACTGAAAAGCACACAATATAATGAGTTTTGTGAAGGTTTCCTGGGGGTGAATTCATGCAGAACTGTGCTGCATCATACCAAGATCCAGAGCAGGTAGTGATACCAGTGGAAGACATCCAAGTGCTCTGAATCTTTGCAAGATAGCAAGAGACAGTTGTAAACGTGGATTATCCTTTGGAAACTTTCAGATTTTCAGGCATAGGAATCAAGAAACTAAGGAACGTAAATCTTGAACGAGTAACTCAGCGAATAACACGAAAATTTCTATGAATGAATGGAAAAATCAAGAGATCGTTCAGGAATTAAGAATCAAGAACGTAAAAACAACTGAGAGAAATTAAAATCAAACTTACTTCTTTACTGAACTAAGATCAAGAATAGCGAAACTACTGCTAACACTAAGCACCGAAGAAGAAAATGCGTTCTGCTCCATCACGTCTAAACTAACTTCGCACAAAGAAATCTGAATTTCTAAAACTGCTATTTCCTTATGAATTGATCTACACTTATTACAGAGGGATTCCATCAACTTATAGTACATGTCTTTCGTTTATTGGGTGGGCCCTTTACAAGGCTGGCCCGATCTTTCTTGACTTGAGTGCATCTTTCGTTCAGGTACACAAACTCAACTTCGAATGTGTATATCTTTCTTATTTCTTCATCATTTTTCCTGATTCAAGTCTTCGCTTGCAAATGTTTAAGTCTACTTTCCAATGAAATTGGATTCACGATTTTAGAGGCCCAGTTGAGTCCACTGGGCCTCGATTACTGGAAGTGGTCTTTTGCCGTCTTCAGCTGTCTGCAACTTCTTTTGGGTTCACTTTGATTGTTTGCTAAAAATCCATTTTATGTCTGATTCGTGCCATTCAAAGTTTGAATTAAAACCCTTTGTATCTTCTTTCGTTTGGTACAGGTTTGATGATTTTTGGGGTCTCGTAGCTTCCTGGAGCTCAATTTCTTTAAGATCTACTTCTCTGTCTTTGTTCTTTGTAGTTGATCTGACTTTGTCTGCTTGGGAAAAATCCATTTCATCACCAAATCTTGTGATTCCGGTCTCTATCGAAAGCCTCAGATGTCTATTTTATACTGCATCAAGAATCACGATTTTAGGCGCACTGTATTGAAAGATATCGTTGGAGAACAAGGCAGACGTCAAGCTGAAAATACACTGATTTTGGCATTTTATTTGCTTCTGTTATTGTAATATGTTACAGCATATATTTATGAGAACTTTAGTTCATTTATTTATCTGGGAATACTTAAATAAGGCTGTTAGTTACTTTAGGAAAGTTAATTTATGGTTCTATCACTTACATACAGTTTATTATCTGTAGTTCATTTTACATACGGATTATTATTTACAAATGATATTATCTACGAATAAAAATTGGTAGATAAATTATCTACGACTAAATTATCTACGAATTTTTAACCGTAAAAAATCTATAAATAAAACTAAATTATTTATAAATTTTTTAACATACCTATAAATTTATGTTGTAAATAATATTTTTTTTTATGTATTTATATTTTTCTAGTAGTGTATACTAATTACTACCTTACACAACCTAAACATCTTGTCCATATTTGTGTTGTCCATTATTTTCCATTAATAAAATTTATATTTAAAGTTCATTCCTATATCTTGAATTTAGCTTTGACTAATCTTTCAACTTCCTATTTGATTTCAAAAACCAGATCGGAGACAAATCCTTGAAGAACTTATTTCATAAGCTTCTTACCTTCTTGAATTGAAAGCTTGTCTTCAACAAATTTTCATATAACATTTCTCATAAGATATTTCGAGACTGATTAACTACATTTGAAACTGGTGTCAACAAATTTGAATCATTATTAAAAACAAAAACTAATTTTATAACGTTTCATTTGAATGACCTTAAACATGCGTTCATGTGACGTAATGATCTTTCATTCTTTCTAGTGGCTCCACATTAATTCGATTATTGACTTCAAGGATCATTTAGAAACGACTAAATGTACATTAATTATTAGAACTCGATTTATACCAACAAAACCACCCTATTTCTTACTCATAACCTAACCCAAAAATCAAAACACGACAAAATCTATAATGTTATTTTCTTTTACGCACATTAATATCTTTTTTATGCTCAGCAAATTTGGAATCACTTCTCTCTCAATTGTATAAGTGTTAATAATATTATAGTAGTTAAAATTTATTTAAAAATTAAGAGAGGTTTAACAAGTAAAAAAAGAAATAAGACTCACCAAAATTATAATTTTCAATCAATTTTAATTAATAAGACAAAAACATGTTGTTCATATATATATATATATATGCTCACATAAAGCTTTCTCTGATGGATGATAGGTTCGTGGGTTCTGCTTACACTGTTTATGGTAGAGATTTTGTGGATTTGAATATTTGGAAAATAAAGACAGTTTAATTTCTTTTTTGAATTTTCAATTGATTTTATTAGCTAGTAAATGCACAACCATTCATATTTGATCATGTCGATGTAATTAATATTATTAGAATAGTTTAATAAGAATAATTTAAACATGTCAATATAGTCAATAATTGATCATTATTTATATATATATATATGACTTTGAGTAAACTTTTAGCTGCTAGTTATGAAGTTATCATCTATTAACCATAACTTACAAACTGAAAGAGAACGACTACGTACAGTCATCTCATTTACTTGTTTAAGAACACTAATGAAGAAAAAAATTAACTAGAAGAGAAAAGATAAAAAAAAAAAAAAAGATTAATATATTAGCTATAAGAAAAAAGACATTTCAAACAAATTGATATCTCAGGATTCATCCATTTTATTACATGATAAAATATAATAAATAGGATAAAAAATATAAAATTTATGAAAAATAAAATAAAAAATTACATAAATATGTATTCAAGTAATATAAATTTATTCATAAAAAAATATATATAACTTTGACATAAAATATAATCAATTGAATTATCTAAATTAAAATTATTATTATAATTAATAAATTTTTCAAGGATTTTATATATAGTTACATTATGTAAGATTCTAATATTTTTATTTAAAGAAAATAAAATCATTGGATCGGTTCATGTTAAGATGATAGGAAGTTGATTGACTTTGTTATTTATTATTATAAATACTTTGTATCCCATAAAAATTAGTATGTGATTGAAATTTTCTCCACATTTAAACACAATTCTATAATGGATATCATTTTAGGATAATTTCTTAACAAATCTTTAGAATAATTTCTTAACAAATCTTGTTAAGAAAATTATGGGAATTCAATTAAAAAGTTCACATAAATTCCAAAATAAAATATTGAACTTCATTAAATCATATCTCAAGTTTCATCCTAGTAGAATTTTACTATTAGCAATAATAGGTAGCATTTTTATTTTTCTTCCTTTATAGTTTTATTACAACTTGTTAAAAGTAATCATTCCTCTTTTTATTATTTCCTTCTCCCATATTGATCAATTCATAAGTTTCCTCTATTTCATTACTTCTCTCTACTTCTTCAATCATGTTATCAAAAATTTAGTATAACACCTTTTTACCCCCAAAATTTTTTTAATTAATAAATAAAAATTAAAAAAAAATTAAAAGAATTCAAATATATTTATTTCATAAATAAAAATTTACAAAATCAGAAAATAAGATTTCAAAATAAAACTCTTACTATGGATAATATTGCCTACTAGAGTAATAGCGATAAAATGTGAACTTATACACCTAATAAAAAATAATGTATTGTTATCTGTTTCCGTGTCAAGACATGATAATCGCAATATCAATAAAACTACAAACACAAACAGTAAGGATAAGCTAATGTAAACAAAATCCATCAAAATAATATTAATTTATATAACACTCTTTCACATGTACCTAAAGTATTTGACAGACTCCCAGAAAATTATATGGAGTCCTTAATTTCTTATGCTAGCACCTGCTCATGCAAACTGGTTATAGGACCATAGACACAATCCTTTCATAATCTTTTTCGCATTAGGATTGCTAATCTCTTTTTCACCTTAGGATTACACGTCTATCCCTATTCTAGTAATCACATGTTAGGGTAAGAACTTATGACTCTGTTCCTCCTACTTAGTAATAAGTGTAGTAGAAATCTCCATCGACTTCCACCACATATACCCTTATCTATGTGACTAGAGTACCATTGAAGTTTGGATACCTCCTTCAGAGACATCTAGAATTTCATATGCACACTAAAATTTTATACCAAATAGTACCCCGTGGTAACTATCTAACTCACACACAAATAACACATAATCATTCATACATAACAAACCACATAATCCAGTCTCACAAACACACAATAAATTTCAACACAATCTCATAGGCACACAACCATCTCATCTCATTGGCACCATTATCATCTCAATCTTATTGGCACTACTACCATTACAAATTCATTAGCACCACTACCATCACAATTTTTTTGCACCATTGCCATCAATTTCAACAATTCTTGTGACCTTAGTCATAATTCGCAAACATAATTCACATCATTATCACCAATCTCATCTCATAATCCATCACAAACAATAATACATAAATCTCAACAATTCAGTATGTAAGGACCTAGAGGAAAATTAGTTTTAGTGAGACGAGTAATTTGAATTAGTGAAGGATGATGAGTCTGGGTAAGTTTTGAAAGGGTTATAAATGAAGGCCTAAGGCTATTCACTCTTCATTTTTTTCCAACTTATTTTGTGATATTTGTGTTTGAATGTTCGAAATGTGTGATATATGTTGTTTTTATTGTGTTTGGATGCTTGAAATGCTTGTTGGGTGTTAGATTTGTGTTTTCACAGCTCTCCAAAGTCCCTGGCTGCATAAATCCGTTGAGCGCAGGGTCCCTACGTTGAGCAGATTTGTTCCAGGATCTTTCGGGTTGAAATTCGTTGAGCAGAGGGTGTGTGGGCTAAGCAACGGTGCGCTTAGCGCAGGGGACCTATGGTAACCGCATTTCATAATTAAAAAAAAAAATTCACTGAGCGAAATTTACCTACACTGAGCGGATCTTGCATTGATTTTCTTGTTTTGTTTGATTTGAATTGATGAAAAATAATATGCATGCATGAATGTTGTAAAGATTTAAGTATGATGTGATCTAGTGGCATAAGGCCTATGTTACTCCAAGAAAAAGGAGGTTTCTACCATTGGGCTATTAATATATGATTATCGGTAATGTAGTGTGTATAGAGTTTGAGAATATGTATGGGTATCCAGACCTTAATGATGTCCCAAGTCATGTAGACTAGGACTCATGTGGTGAAGGTCGATGGAGGCTCACAAATTGTTCTGAAAGGTACAATAGATGAAGCTACCCTGAGGTGGTATTTGGTTATGAGGTGTTAAAGGATGAGCCTGAGTGAAAAAGTCTCAGAAGGTCGGTTATGGTGAAGACCTTTGGTCTTTGGATAAATCTCAAGTGTTAGCCCCAGATGTTTGAAATGCATATAGTCTTCCGGAAGTCGTTTGTCTAATTTTATGTTGTGTGATTATGAGTGTAAAGCCTAAGGTAGGCCCTTACACGTACTATATGGATGAAAATATTGAATTGATTGTTTGATTGTTAACATGCAAATTTTCTACTAACTTACCCTTCTCTGTATCTTTATGTTTGCTGCTATAATCGTGTCCTTTACACGGGAGCAGATAGCAGGTCTACTAGAGAGCCATCTGTAGAAAAGAGTAGGTCATATGAAGTGTAATAGACTTAATGGTATATTTTGTTTTACTATGAATTAGTTATGTATTTCGAATAGTACCCTGAGATTACTGTAATAGTGATTAGTATTCTTATTTAGAGTTATTGAACGCTTAGAATATATTTATATTTTGGGTATGTTACACAATACAACTCAGTTTCACAGTATATTTCACAAATTTTATAATTATATAGAATCCACAATTCAATAAATTTCACATCATCATCCACTATATTATACAAGTATTTAACCTCAATAATTTATCACAATCTCATTTCTATAACATTAAATAGCAAATCTCAAAATCTATAATCAACAATTCAATTATATAACATTTATCTCATCATTTTTCATCATAACCACATATATAAACTCTTTTAATTCAATTTAAAACATAAATAATTTCACAAAAATAGTATATTTTCGTTCATCCTCACAACATTACCTTTAATTACTAAAAAATTCATCTCTTATGTTATACACATTATTTTTGTGTGAAATAAAAACCATTAATTAGTTAACATGCAAATATAAAACTTTTATGAAGGACACTTTTCTAAATTCTTAATAAAAATAAATTCTTAATAACTTACCCTTTAATAAAAAAAAAAAAAAAAAAAAAAAAAAACATATCTGGAGTGATACATATCTTTTTTACGTTAAACAAAATTCATTAGTTAGATAACATCTAGGGTTACAACTTTCATGTAAATCACTTTTTGAAATTCGAAATAAAAATGAGCCAAAATAGGATCTCAATCTTAGAGTGAAACTCAATTCACTCTTTCACATCTAATAATCATATAATTCTCATCAATTTCACATAAAAACACATCAACACACATAATCATCCAATCAATCATGAATAATTTTGCTTAATTAACTTACCTTACCTCTAATTAAGTTTTTCCTAAAATGAGAAAGATGAAAAATTAATCTACTATTTACACTCTTTCCTCTATGTTCTCGGATCTTTAAAAAGATAAGAATTGAATTATCAAAGAGAATTAAGAGATATTAGAGAGAAGGAGAAATAAGATTTTTTAGAAATAATGTAAAAATAAAAGGATTAGAATTAAATTATACTAGTTATAATTTTTTTTCTTCCTAAACAAGTGGGTTTAGAATTTACCTAATACATGATCTTTACAAATATTATATTTCTTTTTGAAAATTTCGTATTTTAATTAAATTATTTTAATTCCTTTGAAAATTAATAATTACTTTTTAATTTTAGAGTAAAGTTTAAATAGAAATTCAGGATAATTAATTAATTAATTAATTTTCTTTATAATTTAGTTATTAACAATAAAATTAAATAATTCATTAAATAAATTGAAATTAAAAATACTGTCAGAAAAGAGAATAAGAAAGATGAAAAAAAAAAGTAGTGATGAAAGAAAAATAAAAAATTAACTAACAATTTATGTAATAAGTTTATTTTTGGTAAGAGATAGTAAGTGAGAATGAAAAAAACAAAAAAAATATAAGAAAAAATGAGTGAAAATTGAGATTATTTGGTTTGATAGAAAGATAATATAGGTGTGAATAAAAAATTATAAATATACGTGAATGTGTGATTTAATTGAAGTGATAAGAGTTTGTAAGTGATTTTTTTATATAATGTCACAATTATTTTTAGTAAGTTCTTTTATAAAAAATTAAATATTTTATAAAAAAAATAGAAAATATTAGTAGAGAAAATAAAACAAATTTTTTATTTTAAAATTAAAACTTATTATTTTTAATTCAAATTTAATAAAAATTTAAAGAAAGTCCATTAAAAATAAAAAATCAAAGAAAATTTTAATATAGAAAAAGGAAATCATAGTTCTTAATAAAGATTAATTTCAAATTCATAATAATTTTGGACAATATAGAAGAAGAAAAAGTTAAATTATGAAAATTTTTATATAAATATATTTCTTAAAATATAAGTTGACAAATTATTTATCGATCTTATTCATTTTAATGAATTTCAAAACTCTTTAATATTTGTTTAAAATTAATGATCCTATGATCAACTTGTTCGAATCATTATCTACACTAAGTGTTAGATTGTGTAATTTTTATTGTATGTCCTGAATATCACCTCGTAGACATTGTTGTTGTATTAATCTAAACATATTTATAAGTTCTTTAACTTAATATTTTCAAATATTCATACTTTATACTAATTAAACTACTTCCACTCTTACATTAATAAATTCAGTTCTTACAAAAGGAATTCTTCCTTTCATTTTCAAACAAAGTACACAAGTATATGATATCACTTTAATCAATAAATAGGAAAAGAAGAAAAGTATAGATATAAAAAAGATTCAAATCAATATAAACCTAATAGATGCTATAGCAAAACTAATTTGTTCTAAAGTGATATAGATAGTAAAAAATGAAGCATAGTGTTAAAATATTAATTTAATCAAAATCTTCCCCTTAAAAAACGTGAGAAGAGCTATGAAAATTTCACTCTAATACTTATTTTTTCTTATTATAAAGCAACATAATATTTTTTTTATTGTTGAGAGAAAAATTAAAAGAAAAATAATTTTTCTTTATTAATAATTATTTTTCTTTATTTTCAAGAAAAAAAATTTAATTTCTCTTTAAATTTATAAAAAAAATATTTAATTTTTTTTAATAAAATCATATTATTACCTATTATCGATTTTACTCTTCTTTTTTATCTTTTACAAGTATTTATGTTGTTACTTTGATACTCAAAAGTTTTATCGCTATACAATTATGATGGTTCATAAAAAGATTTAAAATTTTAATTATTTATAATATTTTTTCACTATTGGTACTATGGGAACTTAGTGTACTCCCTAGTTATACAATCAGCCCTATAATTAATGTACATATTATATATATATATATATATATATATATATATTATTAGATTAACAAAATAAACAATGAAGATTAAAATAAAATTTTAATATTTAATTTTAAAATAAGTGAATTGTATATATATATATATATATAAATGAATTAGTAAAATTGATTTTAATGTTTTAAACCCGACATAGATGGGTAAAAAAATGAAAATGTGGATACTGAGGAAAAAGAAAAGGCCAAATAGAGTAAGGACGATTCTCTTTTGCTAGTGGCACGCTCTTGTGTATGATCTTGACACACCAACCCACACAAAAATACAAACTCATTATTCATCTTTACATTTTTTTCTTAAATAAAACAATCGAAACATTTCCAACTTCTTTTACTTAACCATCTTCCAAACTAATCTACAATAATCTCTTTCATTAAAAACTAAATAAATTATAACTGTTAAATCAAATGTCTGTGTGTGGCTCATATTCAGTTGCACTAGCCACATATATGCCCTCATAAACACATGGAATATTTTTGTCACAATATTTTTTTTTTTGAAAATTAAATTAAATTATTAAAAGATCTCTTGTGATATCATTTTTACTGATAAATTTTGAAAAAAAAAAAATCTTGACAACAGGGTTTTTCATTGATTTTCAGCCTTTTAAGAGACTTAAATTTTTTTTTTTCTACAGAAAGAAAACATATGTATTTTTTTAAAAAGGGAATTCGTCATAAACTTTATTTTTATACTTTTATTTATGATAAAATCTATATTTTGAAGTGATAAAAAAAACCAAGTATGGGAAATATATAAAGTATATTTTCATAAAAGTGAGAAGATTAATTACATATATTTTTGTTGGGAAATTTTATATACCCTGTAGAAAAAGGAGTACTCAATATATCTCCTATAACTTTAATCAAATATTATTTTTAAGTTGTAATATACAAATTATTTTAAAATTTATAACTTATTCCAGAATTACATAATTGGACATTAGAATTCTAATAATAAAATCCATAATTTTTTGTTATTTACCTATAAGCTTATTGAATGATATAAGAAACGTAAAATTAGTAGGCTTAAATTCGTAATCGAATATCATTGCAATTATTATTAGTTGTGAAAACTATCAACAATAATAAATTATCACATAGAATTTGAAGAAAATTCAAAGAAATTATCAGTAATATATATTTAAAAATCAATTTAATACCAAATTATATTTTTAAAGAATCAATTTAACATCAAACCGTAAAATTTAAGGACTAGTTTATATTTTGTATAAATTTAGAATTTAGATACTAAATTAAATTTTTCAGTGCTTTCAAACACTAATTTATCATCAATTTATACTTTATATCAAATTCTTCATTCATGTACACATTCATTTATAATTACACAATTTTATTATTGTTGAGTGATGGAGAAGAAAAAACAGAGAGAGAAAGAGAAGAAAGAAGCTACATGCATAGTTAATGTGACATACAGGGAATCAAATAAACATTAAATTACTTGAATATGTAATGTATGAGAAACCATGTTAGTGTACATAGATTTTTTTTTTCTTGTTTATTGTTAAAAAATAAACTTAGAAAATTTTTTATAAAATAATAATTATACAAGAAAATATAATTTCATTTTTCACCCAAAATTTTAAAATTAAAAATTAATATATTTTTATTATTAAGAAAATTTTATATCAACTGCTACAATTTACCATGTTTATTAGAATAGAGTTTTCTGATTTGGACAGATATTTGTAAAAAGAGAATATTAAGAAAAGACTCATATTTTCTATCTCAGTTTGTAAAATACAATTTATATATATGTTGAACAATTATATTTAGTATCAATTGGTTTTAAGATAAAATATAACATAATAAAGTATATATCTTACATTTACTTTTTATTCTAATAAATTCTAAAAAAAAAAAAGGAATAATAATGTTAAGAAAATCTTATATTGATTGTTTCGATTTATTTATTTATATGTTATTTAACTTTTTTATTTATCTTATAGTGACTACTTTAATTTATTCACTTATATATTATTTAATATTTTTATTTTTATTTAATTTAGAATTTTAACTTGTAGCTACTTTATAAGGATCTTGAATGGTGTTTGTGTTTTACATGGTGTGTTGGTGAAACAGGCATGTTGATGTTGGTGTTGATGATATTGGAAGGAGGAAGAAGAATGGAAGATGATGAAGATAATTTGATGAATGAATTGAATGCGACGTCGCATTTGAGAACGTGATGGCTTAGCTAGTGCCAGATACTAGGCTATCACCTCGATGTTGACGTCCCATGTGCAACCTGCGTATTTCATGGGCATGCAATGCAATGCAACTTTAACTCTATCTATCTATCTCCAATAACTCCTTATAATCCTTTCTTCTTTTTATATTTTTTTATAAACATACCTCTCTTCTACCACATATAATAATCAAAATCTCGTAACTCTTCTTCCTAATTTGCTCAAAAGTCAAAACATCAAAACTTCCTTTCTCTTTATATCATCCTCTTATCCATATTCTGTATTTTAATTTTGTAATTTTTTGTAAATTCAAAGACAAGGTATAGTTGCTCCCACTTACAAGTGATAAGAATTTATGATAAGAATTTAAAAGAAAAGAAAAAAAAAAAGAGATGATTAATTTGATTTTAGAAAAGTTGTTTGCAATATTGTTGATTGGATTTGCATGAAGTATTAATTCATATAAGCTGGCAAGAGCACTAATAGTAATAATATTTGTGGGGGGATTATGATTAGAAACAATATATAATGAGCTGTAACGCAAGGTAGGCATATATAGCACATTCTTTTGGTTGGTCCATAACATTATCCAAATGTCAAACCCTATCACTAATTAATGTGGATTAACACTTGATACTCTTTAATAATCATCCCAAGTGCATAACCCATTTCTCACACTACTTATTAACAACTCACAGTGGGATCTGATTCTGCCCCCCAACGGAAACATCCATCATTTCCTTCTTTTTAATTCTATCTCATACACAAATTTTCTACATTTTTAATTCAAATATTCACCACCCATCAAAATTTAAATATCAAAAAATTTCATAATATATAATTAATGTATAATAATATATTTATTTGAAAATATAAATAAAATAAAATAATATTTTATTGTATTCTCTTCTAATATTAAAATTTAGTTAACAAGATTATTAGACTTAGATTAAGTCATTACTTATTTAATATATTGAACATTGGATAACAGATTGTTGAACGTAAATTGAATCATTTATTAATAGATTATGATTATTTTTATATAGTTTAAAGAATTCTAATTATTAATAAGGTTGTTTGTGAATTGTTATATAGACTCCTAATTGTTAATCAGATTGCTGAACCGCTATGTAGAGTCTTAATTGTTAATCAGATTGTTAAACTTAAATTAGATCACCTGTTAATGGGTCACGTTCAAGTTGAGAATACTTTCTTAAAATGAGAGACAATATTAGAAAAATCTTACATTAAATAAAAATAATAAGTTCAACTATAATATATAAGTGAAAAGTAAATTTTATTTTTTAAATTGATTTTGAGAGTGAATTAGATTTTTAATTACTTTTTATAAAATTTTAATAAAGTGTAGGAATAAAAAAGGGTATTGCCTATCATCATGTTTTCTTTGTAAGTAATTTGGAAGATGTACTTTTAAAGTAGCACGAACCTTCGAATTCATCACCTCGTCCAAATTTCACAACGACAATGTGCCATAAACTTTTTTCTTTTTAATTTATTCACCAAGTTTATCGTGTGTATTAAACTTTGTCACAAACTTTTTTTTTTTCAATGTCGTAAGGATTATACCTTTGTCGATGAGGAGGACCCTTCAAGTGTGCCAATGGCTCTTGCTTCTCATAGTTTGAATGGTCAAAAGGAAACAAAACATAAAAAATAAAAATTCACAAGCATTCATATTTTTAATATCACCACTGCCTGCGATTATGTGACCTAAATAGTTTAATTTCATTGGCATTATTCTATGTATTGCCCCCAACATTCTATAAAGTTGTATGATTTAATCAACTTCCGTCGACGGTTTAATTAACTAATGTTCTCCCTCTTTTGAATTAATTAACAAGCGTAGTAGTTTGAAGTTTGATCCATGACTTCTCTTTCGTTCGCACCTTTATGCTTAATTTTATCTTTTTCTGTAACATGTTTCTTTCATCTTATTGTTCGTGATTCTGTCACTCTTTAGTTTAACCATTTTTTGTTTATAACGAAGATTAAACATATTTTTTTTATTAGATAAATTATTTCCACAGCATTTGAGATATTTAACTATAACGTCAATTCATAAATTCATATTGAACTTAATTATTGAATTTAGAAGAGTCTCACCCTAATACTGTTAAACCTACGGATGTCCCATTACAAGTACTACATGCCCATTATCTGAAAACACGTCATAATCCTAAATTAAGTTCACTAAATAACAAAAAAGTTAATTAAAAATACATATCCTTGCTTTTCATCACACATCATTTTCAATGCTTTATCTTGTGTGGTAGTGTATACAAAAGTGGTGGTTCTTGGTTCATTTTGTGGCCCAAGGTTTTGCTTGATTGTCTCACTAATCAAATAATTTAGTTGATCCGTGACAAAAGCCAGCAATTTGTTAACAATTGTGTGCTGCTCGTCCAAGTTCTTAAGGGAGGCCATTTAGAAAAGAAAAATATTGAATATTCATAAAATAAATATTTAAAAAGTGATTAGGAATCTAACTTTGTTGAGAAAATTTCATATTGACTAAAAATGAGACCGAATTATAATATATAATGAAGTGTAAACCTCACCTTTTGAACCGATTTTGGGGGTGAATTAGGTACATAATCATCAGAGCCTGGTTAACAAGATTGTTGGGTTTAGATTTGACCACTTATTAATATACTGAACCTTAGTTATCAGGTTGTTGGACCTAGGTTACCTCTTAATAGATTATTATCCATTTTTACATGGTTTGAGGAGTTCTGATTGTTAATAAATAAGCCCATAATCACTTTTTAAAAACTCACCCTAAAATCAACTTAAGAGATGAGGTGTACACCTCACTTATATATTATCTTTCATGTGACCCTGTAACAACTAAGACTTCTCAAATTATGTAAAAAATATCATAACTTATTAATAAGTAATTTAATCTAATCTAATAACTTACTAATCAAAATTTAATATATCAAAAAATTATTCAATTTTGATCATACAATTTTATTAACTTAACTTTAATATAAAAAAAATAATTAAGAGTTTAATTCATCTAAAAATATTTTGTTTTTATTTCACTATCAAATGTCCGTGACATGTTTTTGCGACCTGGAAGATCTATCATTTCACATGCCTTGCCATCGAATGGTGAGCAAGGAAATCGTATTTTTCTCTTTTAATTTTCTTTGTTAACTCATCGATGCTGTTACTTTCTCTCGTTCCGTACCACACCAAAATTCAACCTCGAGATTCAAATTTGGATTTCAAGGTTGCGGAATGTTCGCTTCACCCAAGAAGAATGAGTATTAAATTCTCGTGTGGAATATAATACTTAGAGTACGATTCAGCGTAAACAACAAGTTAGTAAGTTACGGAGAACCCTTCTCCTTCTCTCAATTCTATATTAAAAAAACAATAAAGTTGATGAATGTTCTTATTCTTAACAACAGTAACTTACAATTCAAATTATTATGTAACTTTTCGTCTTTAAAGTTATTATGTAATAAATAATTTTGTAGACCATCCAAGTTCCAAATTTAATTTAGGCTAATATAAGTAAAATCATGTGCCAAGAAGAGGTCTATTTTTGTTAGATTGGGAAGAATGCATGCATAAACAGTAACTGTAACAAAATGAATCTGAAATTAAGATCTTGAAGTAGAAGGGGACAAGTACACGAAGTTGTACTAATTAAAGGGTAAGATCATGATGGGATTTGTCACAAACATTACCTACACTTAACAAAATCCAAAGAAAATATCGACACCTACCAAAACTTGTTTGAATTTGTTTTGGAAAGACTCACCAAAAATCTTTGACAAGTATGAGCAAAATACTATAGTCTCGTGAAGTAATAATGTTGATGGCTCACTAAAAACTACAGAAAAAACCAAGTTTATTTCCGTGCCCTCAATATCACGCCAAGGTACATTGAGCCATTAAAGCACAAGAGAACAAAAATGGTTAAATACATAAGCTTTCTTAGTGAGTTTTTCCTTAAGCAATTAGAAAAGAAAACAAAAGAAAAGGTTAAAAGAGGGTGGGATGAATAAGGAAATTAACCATCTATCTATAGTTGTCATCATCATCATGGAAATGGCATTTCCACACTTGAAGTGCATTTGAAGTTTTGAAAGTATTACTTGGGGAGATTAAGCATATATGTTCATAGATCACGGAAGTGGAATGATTTGTCTTTGAAATATTTGTCGCATTAAATAGTTCCCATTTCTTGAAGTTACATGAAGTGGGTTAACCCTAGTTTTGTTTTATTAGTATATGGTGTACGGAGAGAGAGAGAGATAGGGGCACACAACCTAAAGTAAACCTAATTCATAGGTTGCATATGGAGTTTTTGGGGGTTTAATAATAGAAAATGGTGTACATTAGAGTGTAGGTTGAGTTTATTTAAATCTATCAGCTTGACTTGTGCATGTAATGACAATTTAAGACATGATCCAATCAAAGGGTAGGTTTTGAACAAAATCTATCGTTGGTTAGTTGCATAACTTCCAAATCTTGAAATCCCCACCCCTGTTATTATGATTTTTCTTTTAATGTGTTTTAAGACAAATTAATTAACTCTTTTGTTTTTAAAACCATTTTGTCTTGTTGAATTGATGTTGTTATATGATGATACTTCCTTCTAGATGTATTTTTATCTCTATTATAAAATACATAAACTTTCAACAAAATTACATTTATCAAGTAATTAATTCGTGTAATTTTATTATTTTATTATTTTTTTATTCTTTTATTTTAATCCTTATTAATGATTATTAAGTTGATTAAAATAATAATAATACAAAAATATTATCTTTAATAGGAATATATATATATATATATAAAAGATTAAATTTATTAAAATTTTAAAATGGTTTATATTTTAGAACTACTATTTAAAAAAAAATAGTATCTTAAAATACAAATATGATATGGAAATTAAGATTATAATTCTCAAGAAAAATAGTGAATTTCCCTAAACTTTAATTAATTGAGTTCATAATTTATTTAAATTAAAATTATTATCAAGAAAATTATCGCATATTTAATTGAATTCATCGTTTACATACATTGATATAAGAATAAATTTATTTAATTTTAAAATATTTTTTATAATTTTTTTTTATGAAAAAAAATTAATTATATATTAAATATTTTTTACAAATTTATTTTTATAAAATTTTTTCAGTAAAAATTTTTATAAATTTATTTATGAAATTTTTTTTATAAATTTATCTATAAAAAAAAATTTTACAAATTTTCATGAAAAATAATTTTTTATTAATATTTTATCTACAAATTTATAATATAAAAAATTTATGATAAGTTTATAAAAAAATTATATTTTTCATTAATTTTAAATATTATTCTCAATTTTATTTTATAGGAAATAATTTTTTTTTATTACATATTATTTTTCTTTTTTTTATAAGAATTTAGATTCATATCATATAATATTTATTTAGCTACATCTTGAACCCAAAAAATATGCGTATTATATCATTTTTTTTATAAATTAAAGAACTAAAACTAAAATTGTATGCTTAGAAGGGAGAAAGGTTCATCTTTGTCGAATCATCATTAGAAAATATGAAATGGAAAAAAAAAATTACACAAATTTAATAAAAAACTTTGAGAGTTATTTGAAGTCAAAACAATTTCATAACAATTAATTAATGCAATGATAGTACCAATGCTCTTTATTTTATTTTATAGTTTTTCTTTAATTATCTACCTAGTTTAACTATGCAATAACTCTACAATTAGGTTAAAGTACACATTGTACTCCATTTGTTTAAAATATAAAGCTACATAGTGACTTAATCTATCACCTATCATCCAAAGTAAAAGCTCAATTGTAATTCTATTAATTAGTGAAGTACTATAATTAAATTAATAATCTCCAAAATAACATGTATAATAATTTAAAGACTTTATTCTAAGAAATTAAATAACATTAACCAATAATAAAACAACCCAACAATCATTCCCTTCAATAACATTAGTTAATTATTAAGATTATAAAATTATTATAAATAGAACATTCATTAATGCCAAACAACATAACTAAATAAGTATGTTTGGACAAACTTCTTTATAAAAATTTTCAATTGAAAAAAATAAGAAAAAAACACTAATTTTTTTTTCATAAATTAAAATTAATTTATAGAAACTCTCATTTAACTTTTCTATTTTTTTTTAAATTTATGTTCAAATTAATTTTACTTTATAGATAAACTCATTTTTTTTCCTCTTCTAAAACTAATTTATGGAGAATTAAGACAATATCTCAACCTTAAAATAATTCAATCATCTTCACCATATAGAAAATAAAATGAACCAATGCATTAGTCAAATATAAAGATAATATAGTTTTAAAGTTTCACTACCTTAAAAGCATAAAAAAATTAACCAGACACATAATGGTCAAAAGGTTGAAATAAAACTCACATAATTAAATCTTTAGTCAATGTAATATTGTACAATATGTCACAAGTGGTTTAAGCATAGTTCACATGGGTTTTATTGTTTATCTTAGATCATTAAAAGTGGTCAAAATTAGGCCAAATCACTATATATTCTTTATAATACTTGATATATTAACTAATATGATTTTTTTTTATAAACTATATATATAATAAACCATATGTTTCAACAAATTTGGATACTATAGACACTTAATTATTCTTTTAAGATAATACTTTGATTTGAGTTAATCTAACAACAAATCAAAATCAAAATTGTGCAAACACTTTTAAATTAATGTTGTATTAATTTTTATGCAAAACAAATTCAAACAATTTATATTTTAAAATGAGAATAATATATGATAAATAATTGTGAAAAGTTTGAAGACCGATATTTAATTATAAATATTCTTTTTTTATTTTCTAAATATATTCATGTGATAAATTGATGAAATTATTGTTAATATATATATATATAAATAATATGGTAGATATGTGTAATATTCAATCTTATTATTTATCTTCATACAAGTGAAAATAATATGCTTTCACTATATCATTTCAATATTTATCTATAAATTTCTCAGAAGAAAATACACATGTTTTCTTTCTAGAAGATATTTTAGGTTTAGGGTTAAATCGCTTTTGATCCTTGAAAATTATGCAAACCGTTAATAATTTATCTTTTCTAAGACCAATTTAAATTATGATTTTTTTTATGTAAAATAGTAATTAATATTATAATTAGTTACCATTTTGATCTGTAGGTAAAGTTTTATATATAATTAATTAATTTATTGTAATTTTTACCGACTAAAGCTAATTTTAGAAAAAATAATTAAATTATTGAATACAATATGGATTGTGTGGCTTATAATATAAAATTAAATGATTATAAAATCGTCTTGCTTGTGTGAGTTTTTTCAGTTTGAGCTATTTTTTTTAAACAATAAGTTATTTACACGGGAAATTAGACGCTTGTTTATCTGAAATATAGCAAAAAGAATATTCTAAAAAAAATAAATTCATTGTTTTTAAAAATTGTAAATTTTAATTTTTTTAGTAACTTATTTTTCAGCATAGTTATTTTACAGGTAAAATTTGATTTTTAAATATTTTAAAAAAAATTAATTAACTTAAATTTGGCTTTTAAAAATTATTTAAATAAAAAGTAATTTTGATTATAATAAAGTATGAATGTAATTAATTATTAATATAATCTACTTTTTCCAGTTTTTGAGATACCTAAACCTCAAAGAGTCTTAAAAAAGAAAAAGAAAAAGAAAAAAACAAACACTTAAGTCTACAGCATTACTTGAATTTTGAGTTATTTTGACTTAAGAGGTGAAAAGTGGAGTCATGTAGCAGACCCTTCTTTCAACAAGAGACCCTTCTTTCGAACAAGAAGACCGCATGCCATTGTTGATTTGTCTGGAGAAGGTACACACTGCAAATTACCAAAACACCCTTTATGCAGACACACAACAACCTAATTGCCCTAACCTTAGTGGATCCGATTTACATCCTCAAAACACCACCGAATATCACGGCAATTACATTGTTGACCTGCCACTACTACCAACGCTCAAACCTTCCATCATCACTTTAATGCATCCAAACAAACCTTACCATTTTTTAACCCTAAATAAGAAAATTTCTCTAAACAATCCTCAAATAAAATTTTTGTTTGACCTATAAAAAATTATGAGTTTGTGAGAGATGATTATATAGTAAAAGATTTGAAAATGTGAAAATGATTAGTAGAATTTGATGTATGTGATAGGAAATGTAATTATTATTCTCTTTCACTGTATAAATGGAGTGATCTCTCAATCATGGCTTGGCTACCAATTTGATTAATTGAATAAATCCAATCATGCTGAGTTCCTTGTTTAACTTTTAAAATCATTGCTGCTTTGGATTTATACTCTTTAATTATAATAACCCAAACTCATCAACTCCTCCCAATAATTTCCACCCATTGGATCCAATCAACTACACTTATTAAATAGTAAATTTATTCATCTTAAAATTTGGAAACGAAAAAACATAATTAAACGTAAAATTTAATAAAAAATGTTTACATTTATGAGGATGAAAATTGATGTAAGTCAAATACACTCATTAGTAAAAACAAAAGAATACTAAAAAGATAAAAGATACGACAATGTCTATTTTTTCCCTCTGGCAATAATAATATTCTTTTTTCGTAGAGAAAAATATAATACAAATTCATTTAAGAAAATCGTTATTCTTAAAAAAAGGAAAATAACTGAATAACATAACTGCAGATCAAGGTCCCAATTCAGCCCAGAACCTTTTCCTTCCACACAAACAATAAAACTGAAACTTAATTTCATTTCGATTTTCATTTAAATTTAAATTTAAATTAAAAAATTAAAACGGTTAACACCGCCGACGGTAAAAGGAAAAAAGTCACAAATTTTTTTTCCCGTCTGTTTCCCGAGAAAGTGACGAAGAAAGAAAGTAACGGAAAATTCAAAAGTGATGATTCTCATTCTCCGGTCGCAAACACTAGCGTGAAAAATATCTTCGCCTTTACAGTGACAGAACAACAACAACAACCAGTAGAAACTGAACCAAAGAAAAAAAAAATTACAAACCCTAAATTTCTGTGCCTCTTTTTTTCTCAGGATCCTAATGTGTATATACAGCGCAACAAAACCAGCAAAAGATCTTGCTCTCGCCAATTCACGAGCTGCGTTTTTTTTTTTTTTCTTTCAGGAGAATTCTTCCGGCGAGAAGTTAACGAGCTCGGCGACGTCACGCGCGTCGAGGCCGAGGCGGAGCGCGTGGAGCACGCGCTCGAAGTCGAAGACGCGGCACGGCAACCGGAGCACGCCTTTCTGTTCGTAGCCGTATTCCTGCGCGGATTCGTTGAGTAGTTTGACGAAGACAGGGTGGTTGAGGAGCTCGGCGCACACGACGAACCGCTCCATCTCGTCGCCGACGTAGATCGGCACGTGTCCCTCGGGCACCACGGCGGAGGAGCGGCGGATCTTAGCGACTCGGAAGGACTCTGTCCGTTGGCGGCGGCGGCAGGTGCGCGAGGAAGCGTTGGAGGAGGAGGAGTCAGAGCGGAGGAGCGTGTAATTGGAGGAGTCAGCGACGCGCGAGAGACGACGGATCAACTGCTTCATCTCAAAGAAGAAAGTGCTGAAGAGGTATGTAGTGTGAGTGTGAGGAACAAAGAAAGTTGTTGTTTTGTTGTATGTTGAGTTTGAGGTTGTGGTTGAAGTGGTTAAGGATGGAGAGAAGAGTGTGTGTGAGAGAGGGTATATCTATATATATATATATAGATATATGAGTGAAGGGTTGGATGGGGATTCTAATGGAGAGTGTACAGAATGGAAAGGTATTGATGCGAGAAGTCTGGGAGGTACAGGTAAGCGTACTTGGCAGGTACAATTGGTGAGAAAAAGAAATGAAGACTCTGAGAGTAAAAAAATTTAATTAAATTATTAAGTAATTGATGGAAATAAAGTGTGGTTTATTAAATGGGGTGAAAGAAAATGAATGGGTGTAGTTGGATTTATTTATTTTTTTATTTAATATGGTGGCAATGAATTTATTGTTTGGTTTTTCCCTTTGGCTTTTTGTCAAAGTGTATGTGTCTGCAGTAGCTGTTCCATTACCACGCGACTGGACCGTGTGCCAAGGGAGACGCGAATCGGTTTTCGGTATCTTTTAGGCTGCCGTTTCAATTTCCTTTCCTATTTTATTAAATATTTATTTATATTGGTTAGATATAATTTGGTTTAGTTAGATTTTAATTTGATATAAATTTTAATCAAATTAAATTAATATTTTGTAATTTTTTTAAAAATTATTATATTTTTTATAATAAAAATATTAAATGGAAAGATATATTGTGATTTTTTATTGTTATAATATTTGTAATTATAATTTTTACTACAAGAATAATATTATTTATTTATGAATTATTTTTTATAAATTTTTTTTATGAAAAAAATTAATTATTTATTAAATATTTTTTATAAATTTATTTTTATCAAAATTTTTTATAAATTTGTTTAAAATTTTTTTTCATAAATTGTTTGTGAGAAATTTTTTATAGATTTATTTATAAAAAAAATTTATTGATTTTTTTGTGAAAAATAATTTTTTATTAACCTTTTACCTATAAATATAAATTTATGGTTGTAATTTGTGGTAGATTTATGAAAAAACTTATTTTTAATTATTACCCACAAATTTATTTTATAAAAATATAATTTTTTTTAATGTTTTACTTTATATATCTAAATCTAAAAGCATATATATTTAATGTAACCATTTTAATTTATACTATTTGTTTTGATAGGTGTAAATATAATAATCGTGTTTATTAGTATAGAAATAAAGATGACTTAAGTAGATAAAAAATTTAAATATTTTTTTATTTAAGTTAAAAATTATAAATAAAATAATTTAAATATATAAATTTTATTTATATAAAATTATTATCTTTCTAATATTAGTTTTGTTTATTTTTTATTTGAAATTTTTGATTTTATTTCTTATCTTTTATCAGAATCAATTTATTCTAATTGACTCCAACAAAGAATAAAATAATTTTTTTATTTTTATTTTTATAAGTTACATGCATTCATGTTGAGGGGTTGCATGGAAAAAAAATTGTTTGTATGTAGGTTATTTTAGATAAAGATGAATCTCTACTAGTTTAGGACTATAATTGTGTGTTTAAATGGTTAATTATGATTTTTTATGAGCAAGTTTAAGTTTCTTGGGTTAGACTAGTTTTGTTGGAGTTTTGGCTAGAATAACTTGTAATTTCAAGTAAGGAAAACTTGTTACTTTGAATGTCACTATTGTACCCTAAGTTGGACAACATGAATGTTAGAAATGTGACTTAGTCACATGTGTAAAATTGTAAGAATTTTGGCTGAATGAAATTCTTTTAGAAATATTGAGTTATGTGCAAAATGAAGTGATTGATGTTGTGTTTGAATTGATATTTATGTTTTATTTTGAGTGAAAAATAAAAAATTTGAAATGATTATTAATGTTGTTTGATTAAGAAGTAGCCGTGAAGGTTTTTATTAAGTTAATATGTAGTCGTGGAGGTTTTTATTAAGTTAATATGTAATATTTCATTATTCAATTGTTTAAAATGTAGATTTTTACAAAATTATCTTGAAGTTGAAGGAAATTGATCTTACTTAAGAGTAGAAAAACTAATTTTGATGTATGAAGTTTAGTTTAAGGGTTTTGGACCATCATTGACTAACATTGTGATGCTCATTGAATTTGAAATGATTTAATTAAATGTATCTAGTTTCATATTTTAGTTTAATTTGTAGTGTGAAATACTAAGGAATCAAGTCAAAATGGTGTAAAACAAGTTGTGAGTAAAGCAATAAACTCTTTTGAGTAAGTAGAAATTGACTTAGAATGTTTTAGATCAATTTGGGATACATCTTGAAATTCTACATAATTTTTTTTCCCACATAATTATTCCTTGGGAAACCATATAGTTGTTAGACCAAGTCATTCAAGTAAAATCTAAGAATTATGTTCATTGAGTGACTTAAATAATGGTTGAGAAATTAGGCTGCTCAGTAAAGCAAATAGAACTGGTAATTGACTGAATTTGGACATGTGTCTAATTTGGTGAGTGAACATATTTATGGTTGAGTAACAATATTTTATAGATTTTAAAATCATGTTTTTAAGTGTTTTAAAGTGCTAAAACTAATTATCTTTCACTAAACTATTATATATTTATCCAACTTATTTAAAGACCATGATGTGAATGATGTGAGATATATGGGTATATGTTCTGATAAAGAATATATGTGAATTATAGTTTTGTGAATTTTGATAAGATGTGAACATAATAAATATCATAGAGGTATTTCCATTATGTGAAGTGGAATAATATATATTTAATGAGGTATTCTTATTGTGTGGGGTGGAATAGTTTATATATGAAATTGAGGATTCAAGAGATATCTAGACTTTATATATACTAGACTCACATAGATTAAGATATCAAGTAGTAAAAGTTGATGAAGATTCTTATTACTAAGTCTATGGTGTGAAAGAGACTCTAAACTAACAAGCTGTAGGAATTTATCTTATCACATGAGGTGGATAGATTCCCAATGATAAGCCTTTGTTGTGAAGTAACTTAGGAATTTAATATGTTAAAAACACTTAAGTCATTCCAAAGAAATTTCTCTCTGGTTTAATCTATTAAAACAAAAAATTAATTGATTAAAATCACTTAAAGTACTAGATGTATTGATTTTAACAAATTAAAAAGTCATTTTAACAAATTAGATTTTTGTCATATTTGTTTTTTCTCCTAATTTAATAGATCAAAACAACTTTTAATATATTCATAAATAATTCTATAAATATATTAAAACACCTTTTTAAATTCTTTTCAAAGAGAGATAACTAGTAAGAAAGTGAGAGGCATTGTATTAAACCTATTTTCCGAAGTTGCCACCATTAGTTTAGATTGGGTGTCTAGTTGTGGAGAACAATCTTTCTTTCTTCTCTTACTTTTAACTGTGTGAAGATTAGTTCATGTTATATTGTTCCATCTCTTTTCTTATGTGTCTTATTGTTGAGTAGGATGTCAAGGTGTTGCTTGTGCTAGTGGTTTCACAAGTAAGTGGTAGAAGATCTTGTAAGATACAAGATCTTATTGTGTGTGTTGTATTTTCTTATTTTTACATACAAATTTGTATATGTACATGATGTGTTTGATAGGTACCTTAAGTTATTAGAATCATCATCTATTGCATGATATGTTATTAACTTATTACATATTATTAAAGAAAAGTTATTGCAATTGATCTATTTATTCATTTTGCAAAGAATGTCTCTAAGAAAAGAAGGATATCAATAAAGTTTTTTGTGCTCCACAAAGAATGTTAACCTTATCATGTTGTATATAATTATATCGTGTATTTGTGATTAAAATTTTAGTTCTTAACCATATGACCGAATATTGATGTTTGTGACAATTTTAGATAGATATTTTTGTTGTTGTTGCATGATATGTAGATCATTATGATCAACAAAATGAAGAGTTTCCAACTATTGAAGCTAAAATATTTTTTTAAATTTTTATTACGCTTATCTATATTTTTACCTTGTTATTAGTTTTTTATATTTTTACATTAAACTTTTATAATGATTATATTTATCTATAGTTTACATTAAACATTATCAATTTCATAGAAGATTGTCTTATTTTGAACAATATATGTAATATATGTAATACAGTTTTAATTTAACAAATATTTGTACTATTATTTTGATAATTATTTATGATTTTTTTTTAATTTATGTATATAATATATCTACATATATTTTAGTTATCATGTCTATAATTTCTAGAACAAATTATGAAAACCATATTTAGTGACTAATTAGTTGGCTACTAATTCGGTCAATGAATTTCATCATTCATTCAACATTGATTCAATGATTAATTTAGTTACTGATTCAATTAATGATTTGGTCACTACTTTGATCACTAATTCATTCATTAATTCAGTCATTATACTTCAATGACTAACAAAAGAGTGACTAATGCAAGTTAGTCACTATTTAGATTAGTGACCAATTTAATAATTTAGTAACTGAAATTTTAATTACTATTTGATGTCTTTTTTGTTGTGAAAGAATATAAAAAAATATTATGCATGAGAAAGGAGATATGTTGTGTAAGGACCTAGTGGTAACTAACTCAAATGAAATAGAGACTTTAAGTGGTGAAGGATGAAAGTTGTTTAGTTAAGTTTTAAAAAAAACTATATAAAGAAAAACTAAATATTTCATCCTTCATATTTCAAAACCATCATCTCTCTAAAAGCTTCACTCTCTTTCCACTCTTTGTCTTATCTCTATCATTTCTCCCTCATCCTTCATCCCCCATCCTTTCCAAGATCCGAGAGTACTTAGTTGAAGCTTGTAAGGAGTAGATCATTTCTAACCGATTAAACTTTTGTTTTGGGTAAGTTTTCCATGCTTAAATCTCCCTAGGGCAGAACTGTGGGTGCTTGCATGTGGGCCTTGATTCCCTTCCATGTGTCTTTTTCTCCATCAATGTTGTTTTACGTGAGCTTAGGTTCTTAGAAATGTAGTTGGATTGTGAATCAAGTACTTTGGCAGTCAGTTAGAGCACTTGGAACTTTGTCCTGTAAGAAGGAGTAAAAACACTTTTTGACTCCAAATTAGGTAATGAAAACTAGTTTTGAAATCTATTTTTCATTAACCATAGGATAAGGAAATACTTTATTGTGAGAATGGTATATCTAGGTCTGTTTATAGGCTTAAGAAATTAGGGGTTTAAAATTTGGGGATTTTGGGTAAGAATTGTGTGCTGAATAAATTGTTGAAGTGTCAATATGATTTTGAAATTCTGAATATTGAAATTGCTTATTTTGTTGCTTGAACATGTGTGAATTGCAAAGTAGTATAATGTGAGATGGATGTAATATTGACATGTGGATTAAATGGACATTTGATTGAGTTGGTCATGTGGTAAATGTGAATGAAACTGTGAAATCTTGCGGAAGAATTGTTTTGAGTTACTTTAACCAATCGTTTGCTAGAAAATGTATGATATAAATCACACTGTAAATTGAAACAACTATGTTGAACCCTAGGATAGGAGAAATTAAATTTTTTAGAACAACTTAATTCTGGTTTAATTATCCTTGTGTCTGCATTTGATTTTGATTGGAAATGTAGATTGAATTATCTGTTTTGATGCTTGTTAATGGAATTTGTTGTTAGTGTGAAAAATAATATGCTTATTTGGTTTGCTTGACAAGGACTTTAATAGTCTGGTTGAACTGATATTGGTTGGTTTAATTAGTTTTGTGAATCTAGATTTAATTAGGAATTGTGTAGAATGACTATCTTGAGTTACTTTGTCCATTATTTATGAAAAATAGGTATGACATGAACCATTTTAGAGCACATTAGATGCATAAAATGAGAAATTGGACCACGGAAGTCAAGGATATTTCTTTTGCATAATTTCTGATTTTGCATAATCAGTTGAGTGGATTTGTTCTATTCTGAGAATGATAATTCTATTTAAACTTCAAGTATGATAACATGTGTGATTGAAAATGATGAGCATGAAAATGAGCATGAGACTGTGAAGTTCTTATTGAGAAGAAGTGGATTTTGTAAATGGGATGTGACATGTAATAGCTTAATGTGTATGGATTTAGGGATATGGTATAAGGTATCCATACCTCAATGTGGATCAAAGTCATATAGACTGAGACCACATGTGGTGAGAGGTGACCTGAAAAGACAGTTAGATGGGACTATCCTGATGTAATGTTAACTATGAATAGCGAGGGGATAGCGTTAAGGTAAACAGACTCAGTTAGTCTGTCGTGATAAGACCCGTGGTCCTGTTTTTTTATACATGGATGACGTTGAGGTGAAACAAACTTAGTTAGTCAGTCGTTGTAAGGCCCATGGTCCATGTTTTGAGATACATCAGGTGCTAAGGTCTTCTGAAAGATGTCAGTCTTGTTTGTGAATGTGAATTTTCAATGTGTAAAGCCTTAGGTAGATCCTTAGACTCAGTGATATATTTTGCCTTAAATAATATGAATGTTTATTGATTTTGCATGTTCTTTTTATCATTAACTTACCCTACTCTATTGTGTTATGTGTGTTTAACTGCTATGATCGTATTCCTTACATGGGAGTAGATAACAGGTTAGGAGAAAGATCTTCATCAGTGAAGAAGTAGAAGTCATGAATTTTCCTTGAAGGAATGTAAATAAGTATCTAGTAGGATATTGATTTTATTTTAAATTTTTGGGAACCATATCGATCATGTAATTGAAATAAAATCCAAACTATATATTTATGTTCGAAATTATATAATTAAGATAGTATATTTCGGGTATGTTACATATTAAGTGTTTTAATCACTTTTAAAATATACATCGTCTATTTTCTAAAAAGTTAGTGAAGTGATAAAAATTAAAAAATGAAATACATGTACTTCTCAATAAGGATAAACAACATGGATTATTAAAAAAAAAATAGTAACTTAAATACATTTTATACTTGTTAGAGAGCCTCGAATAAAGCATCAAATGGCATTCAACCAACATCTTCCAAAGTTTGTGAAGACATAGATAGAAAGAAAGGAAGAAGAAGAAGAAGCCTAACTATTTTAAAAGCAAGGTCATTGAAAAAATGATTATTTCTAAGTTTTTCAATATATAAAGAAAAGAAGATAAAGAGAAGAAAAAGAAGAAAATATCATACCAATAAGAACAAAAACATACAAGCAAACAAAATCTTGCAAATTTTGCATAAGCAACCATTTATTGGATTGAACACTTACCAATAGACCAAGAGGTATAACTTATAGTCACGATGTAACTCTTTCTATTCAAGAGTGTAGCAGCCCAAGTATCCAATCGTCACAATTTGATTATGACTCAGTCCACCTGCCCTCCAACTCAACAATCACTCCTCAACAATTGTCACGTTAGGAATCAACTTGATTGTGACTTGTCCCACCGAACTTCTGCCATGGGACAATTAATACAACTTACAACAATCACTCCTTGAACAATTATCTCTAAAAATTGAACTTGTGACCTTAACTTTAATATCAATTATTGAATCAAACACTTATTACTAAGTAAAAAAATACCATTCATGACCTTTTTATTTTATATTTTCATTTTTGATATATTAATATTTTAATTTTACATAAAAATCTCAAACTCATTAATAGTTCAATAAATATATATATATATATATATATAAACTCATTGATACTTTAATATATATATATATATTAATTTCTCACAAATTATTTATTATCAATTTAATTTTACATGAATTCATTCATTATATGTGACTTAAATAACAAAGAAGTTTAAATTCAAATTATAAACTCTATTCTAACCTAAACATAAGTAACTCACTTTTAAAAGAAAAAATATTATCCATTCATTTTAGCATGAGAGAAATTAATCTGAAAAAGAAATAGAGAGAATATCTTTATTTATACATTCATTTTTGCATGTGGGAAATTAAACAAGAGTGGGTTTGTTATACGTTGGTCAAATAATGAGTATTTGTTAGATAAAGTAAGAAAACATGAAGAAAAGGGGAATCAATCTTTTGCAAATTGTAGATTGAGGATTAAAAGCATATATGGAAGCTACTTTTTCTTGTTCTTTTGGGATGCTCGACACTCTCCCAATTGCACACGTTTGTGCGGTGTGACTTCGTGCCTGCTAAGGATTTTGGCTTCTTTCAATGTTTAGGGTTTTACTTTTTCTCTTTTCATTCATCACTTTTCAGCCTGATTACGACTAAAGTTTCTTTCCCCAAGATATGCTTTCTACCATCCAATTTTATGTTCTCAAAACTATAAATTCATACATCTAATGCCCACTTGCAACTGGATAAAAACTTTTTATTCTAAAAAATTAAATTAAATTGCATATCTTCAAACTTTACCCACTGCTACATCATTTAATAATTTTTAAATAACTAGTATCTTTTCAAAATTTATCTTTAGACTCAAAATTCTTTTATTGCTTCAAGATACTTGTATATTAAAAAGAAAAGTTAATGAGTAATATTATTATGATAATAAGAAGAGTTAGGGAAGATAAGGTGTAGGATTCAAGTTGAGTAGGAGAAGTTATATAAGTACATTGAACTTTCAACCTTTATATTTTGTTCCACGTAAGAAGATAGCCTACCATTTAGGGAAAACTTGTATCCTATAAATAAATTTTAAATTTAATTTATTTTTATAAAATTAAACGAGGTAAAATTTGTATCTATTTTATATATATTAATTTGATCATATTTTTATGTGATTTTAAATTTAACTCATTTTTATAAAATCGATTCAATGAGATAAAGTTTGTACCATTTTATATATATTAATTTACTCATATCTTTACGTAATGTGAGATTTCCAACACACACCTCTCTCGTCGAGACTTCTCAAATTTGAACATGAAACTATAAAATTTATTGATAGTCCATATTAGAAATAAATTTTATGTCTAACTCATTTTCATAAAATCGTCTTAATGAGGTGAGATTTATATCTCTTTATTTATTTATATATATATATATATATATATATATTAATTTAGTTATATCCTTATATGATGTGAGATTTTAAAAAATAAAATAAAAAAAATATAATATTAATAAGAGGATTAGACCAAAACTTATAAAAAACTTAAGCACAAATCTAAATTCAAGAAGATATCGTTTATTTATAAAGAAATCATATGCAATAAAAATCTCTCTCCATCAAACAAATTTATCTTTAAGATTATGATTAATTATTATAATATATGCATTTTTTTCCTAAAAATGTCATAATACTTGAAAGTAATGGAAAACATAATAACTAGACTTTTCCTTCCATTTTATATGTCGCTTCCAAGACATTAGAATCCTGAAAAACAATAATGACTAAGAGAAAATTACATTTGAATCAAATATTACTCAAGCCAAAATTCTAAGTAGGTTTCAAGTCAATTATGTGAAATACTTGAAAATTCCTTCACTTGATTCATGTCCATAGTTACCATGTGCAAGACCATTTGTGTTATATCTAGTACAATTAATAATAAGAGGATGTCAATTTACCTAAATAATTGTTGGAATCGAAGGAGGGTGTATAGGAATTTTGATGTATTTAATAACATGAAAATCATTAATAGAATTTTTGGAGCATCCTTTTGAAATTGTAACTTCAGCTTTAATAAAAGAAATGATTTGTCCTATAGCAATACTATACTGATCAAATCTACTAACACTTCTCATATACAAAAGAAACAAAAATATGTGACAGTGATTGATCAAACAACATTTGTGTATTTATTATTACTACAAATAATTTGTAAAAACCTTAATAAGATTGCCATGCTTATTAATATAAGTTTCTAACTGTAACAAATTGATAATTTGAATTTGAGGAAATAGAAAAATCAATCTTATTCATATTGAAAATTCATATAGGATTGTACATATATAGAGGTAAAATAAAAATAGAAGGTTGAAAATAAGGTAACAGCCGCAAATACTAAGAGAATAAAATCATTATCAAAATGGAATAAAATAATTATAAAGATATGTAAAAATTTGTCATAATGAAGATTAATCTGGCAACGTAATCTGAAGATCTTATCACGTGTATTAGAATCTGACTGATCATGTGTATTAAACTGAAAATAATTTATACAAATTCCATATTCTTTTTGGTGTCCTTCAAAGAGAGAACAAATATTGTGTTGTTTCTATTGATCTGCCACAAAGCAAGTTTCTTGACACTACACAACAAACATTTAAAAGGAGTATGGTAAGAATATTGTAACTATAACTTACTCTTTTATTTTGTGTAGCACAATGCAGTTAGATTAGTTATATGTCTACCTAGAGGTTCTTGCAATTCTATAACATAAACTATTATAAAGGTTGATTTCAAAAAGTTGACTCAATTTTTTGTGTTAGTTTCAACTATTCACAACTATGGTTAATTTTTGTTGATGACACTAACCACATCTTTTAACATATCTTCTTTAATTTATAACACAAACTTTTAATTATATATATATATATATATATATATAAAATTTAATATACAAATCATACCAAATTTTTAAAATGAAAATCTAATAGGATAATAGTTGTATATTATATCTTCAATTTAAAAAAATGTCATATCAATAAATAAAATATACAAAAATTCATCAAACATATAAACTAATTTGAGATGTCGACGGTTGGACATCTTCACATTTAGTCCAAATCGGATAATTTAATGTATAAATAAATATAGTTATACTAAATTTAACACTATTAGAAAATTGCAAATTTACATCGTTAAATTTACATCGGTTATTAGATAAACTGATGTAAATATAAACGCGATGGTATTGTTGTAAATAAAATAAAAGCTGATCGCATATTTATATCGGTTGTATGAAGAATATTTACATCGGTTGTATGAAGACTGATGTAAATCTGTTCATATTTACATCGGTTCTTAAAAGAATTGATGTAAATTTTTTGAATTTTTTTGAATATTTACATCGGTTCTTAGAAGAATCGATGTAAATATTCACGTTTATCCTGTAAAACCAACTCAAAACGCACCTTGCAAATGCTGCCTTATGAAAACTACCAAGAGAAGCAACGAAAACGGCAAATGCTGCCTTATGCAAATGCGCGAGTCCGACGATCAATCCCGCAGCAGGAGGAGGGCCGATGATTCTAATTGAAACCTCGTCGTCATTGTTAACGGCGTCGGGGGCGGGCTAATTGTTTTTTTTTTTTTTTAAGGCGAGCGCGACGGAAGAATGCTGGAATATTCCAAGAGCGCCGATAACGGAGCCTGAATGATATTAGACGGTGACAAAATCCCATAAATCCTTTTGGAGTTGGGGGAAGACGAGGGAGAAAAGGAAGGTTGAAAAATGTCAACGTTGTTGGGTTCCATAACCCTAACTGCGAATCATGAAATAGGGACTAAGGTTTGGGGTTATGGGAGAGGAAGATTAGGGATTGTTGAGGCTTGTATTATGGTAGGAAAGTGAGGAGTGATGAGAGATGAGAGTGAAGGCGGTGGTTGAAGGAAGCGAGGGTGGGTGGTGGGTGGTGTTGTTCGGTGTACAGGAAAAAACGCCAGAGAGAGAGAATGATGAAAGAGAGAGAAAGAGAGAGACAAAGATTTATATCGGTTGTTTTATAACCGATGTAAATTTGTTTTAAATTTACATCGGTTGTTTCATAACTTATGTAAATTTATTTTTAAATTTACATCGGCCTTATTTACATCGGTTCCATAACCGATGTAAATAACAAAAAATAACCGATGTAAATCTTGATTATATATCATCTATCTTAGAATTTGTAATATATAATTTATTTTTTTATTCATATATTCCATAACTTAGAATAATTAAGTTTGTATAATATAAAAATAGCACCAATAATAAAAAGTAGAAATTCATGTAAAAAAATCTAGTAAAAATAAATTTGTTTTAGGTGTATTTTATATCAAATCTTATAGTTTTATATTCAATGAACCTAATTTTAGCATCATTTAAAAAAACAAACAAACCAACACAACTCTTTAGCCAAAACAATGCAAATATGAAATTTAGTATAAAAATTCACTAAGTTGAATTGAGAGTTAGAAATCAACTTTCCTTAAAAAAAAATTACTAAGTTAGATTTAGAGTTAGGAATTAACTCATTTTACCTCAATATCAAGAAAGTTTAAATCCATAAAGAAAATAAATATAGAGCTGAAAGTTAATTTTTTTTTCTTAAAAAAATAAAAATAATTTTAGAGATTAGGAAAAATTGATGAATTAAAGATGGAATAAAAGGTATAAATTAGAAAAAAATTATCTTAAATGAAGATTTAGAGTGATGGAGAATGCAACGAATGGAAGAAGTTGATATTTTTTTTTCCTAAGTATCATGGATAGAAAGAAGAATGAGAAATAAGAGTTGATTTTTATTATTGAAAGAGTTTTGGCTTGTAAGACAAACCATTTGATAATAAAAATAAAATCAAAATTACATGACCTCCCTTTTCGCTATGTCCTTGAGATGGAGTGAGAAAGGAGGTAAGTAAAAATTTGTCTTCCCTTTTTATGTGCCAAGAATTGAGAGAAAAGAGGAGATCAAGTTGCTTTTCAGTTGGTTCAAGATAATTCTTCAAAGTAGATGTCATAAATGTTAATTCAATGAATAGTTTAGAGTAAACAAAATTTTTCTCTTCTCCTAAAGATGGTTGTCATAAATGAGGAGGATAAAATGGGTTTTCACTACTTCATTTCTTACTTAATGAAAGTTTGTCTATGATTTTGCGATACTAATTTTATCATTTATACCCATTAAACTATGCGTAAAAAAACAAAACACAACTACATACAACAAACTATTACATTTGTTAGTATAGTAACTTTTAAATTAATTAATTTATACTAAAATGTAAGGTGTCACAGCCTTAACTTTTTTACATCAAGAACCATTACCTAAAAAACACCACAAGTCATTCGGTGCAGATCAAACAAAGTGTAAAAACATAAAAAAACAAAAAACAAAATCTTCTACGATTTCCTTAATTATAACTCATGAATTGAATTTTAGGCACCAAATTAATAAATTTAAATTTAAAAAAATAAAAAATTAATTTTATTTATATAAAAATCCACATAGGATTATATAATCCTATATATATAGAGATCAAATAAAAATAAAAGACTGAAAATAAGATAATAATCGCAAATACTAAGGGAATAAAATTATTATAAAAATAAAATAAAATAATTATAAAAATATGTAAAAATTTATTCTGATAAAGACTAATTTGGTAATGTAATCTAAAAATCTGATTACGTGTATTAGAATCTGACTGATCACGTGTATTAGCCCCCCTCAAACTGGAGAATGTATATTAATTATTCCTAGTTTGGAGAAAATTGATTTAAATGGTACAAGTGTCAAAGGTTTTGTATAGATATCAGTCAATTATTGTGCCGAAGGGACATACAGAAGATGAATAAGATCTTGGTGGAGCTTCTCTTGAACAATATGACAATCCAACTCAATATGTTTTGTTCACTCATGGAAGCTGGGATTATGAGTAATATGAATTGCGGAGTGATTGTCGCAAAAAAGTGACAGGAAAGGGTTCAGTGACTTGCAAATCTTGTAATAAATAAGAAAGCCATTGTATTTCGCACATTGTTGCTGTGAGTGCGCAATATTCAGCCTCACATGAGGATCTTGCTGTAGTAGTTTTCTTTTTGGATCGCCATGAGATTAAAGAGGAACCAATGTATAAACAGTACCGTATAATACATTTTCTAGAATCAATGCAACTGGCCCAATCAAATTCACTATATGTTGCGAGCTTGTGAGTGTTTGATGATGGATAGAAAAGGCCACACCCAGGTGAACTTTTGATATAACGAAGGACTCTGTGAGCAGTTGCTTGATGTTGGTTTGTGGGAGTAGATAAGAATTAACTAAGTTTGTTCATTGCAAAATCTATGTCTGGTCTTGTAGTGGTAAGATAAAGGAGTCGTCCTATCAATTTTCTATAGGAGCTGATATTTGAGAGTGGTTCCCCAATATTAACTCCCAACTTAACTGAACTATCCATAGGTGTTGTTGCTAGTTTACAATCGAGAAGTCTGGAGTCTGATAAAAGTCTAATGCATACTTATGTTGGTTAACTACTATGCCTTTGGAGGATCGGGCAATTTCTAATCCCAAGAAGAACTTGGCATCTCCATGATCCTTAATGCGAAAATGTGCATGAAGAGATTGCTTAACTTTATTTATCTTAGAGATGTCATTTCCTGCTAATAACACATCATCAACATATATCAGTAAAACTATGAGGGATTTCTCTATCTTCTTTATATATAAGATGTGATTAGCTTGACTCTAAGAATAACCAAGAACCTGCAGAGCACGTGAGATAGTATTGAACCATTGGCGACTAGCTTGTTTCAACCCATAGAGAGATTTCTTTAATAAACCTGGTTAGGTTTAAGAGTTGATAGACCTTGTGTTAAAGTCACATAAATTTCTTCTTCTAGATCAACATGTAAGAAAGTATTATCTACATCTAATTGGTGTAGAAACCAATTTTGAGAAGATGCTAAAGCCAACACAACTCTTAGAATGGTCATCTTTGCTATAGGAGAAAATGTATCCAAGAAGTTAATATATTCTATTTGAGTGTAACCTTTTACAACTAGCCTTACTTTATATCATTCTATTGTCTCATCTTATTTGTGCTTGACTTTATAGACCCATTTGCATCCAATAAGATTTTTATTAGGCGGTTTATCAACCAAGACCCAGGTATTATTCCTTACTAGTGCCTCTAATTCTTGATTCATGGCTATCCTCCAACATTCTTGTTTGATGGTTTCAGAATATCTGGTGGGCTCAAATGTAATGGTGATATTCATAACAAAAGATCGATATAGAAGCGTCAAACGATCATAGGAAAGCACTTGAGAAAGAGGATACAAAATTACCTTTGCCTGAAGAGTGATGTGGCGTAGTAATGGCATCAACAAGGTTGTAGTGATATTCCTGTAAATATGAAGGAGACTTTCTAATTCTCTTGGTTGAACATTGTGGTACTGGTATAAGATTATGTGGTGCGGGTACTTTATCTACTATTTGGCTGTCAGGTGGATTATTTTGTGGTGTTTCAGGTTCTAACTCAATATGTGGTAAAGCATAATCAAAAGGTTCCACGAGAATAAAGGTTGGCAAGGAAATATTACAATTGACAGTATATTTGATAGATGATTGTAGTTTATATGGAAAAATATTTTCATGACGATAACATTCTTAGATATTAACAACTCTTTAGTGTTGAGATCAAATACAATATAACCTTTTATGCCTCCTTTATATCCTAGGAAAATACACCTTGTAGCTCTAGGATCAAATTTAGTCCTATGACTAACAAGTGTGGGAGGAGAAACAAAGTGATCCAAAGATCTTGAGTTGAGCGAGGTCTGAAAGACATTTATGTAGGAGTTGATAAGGACACTTGTTATCTAAGATTGGTGTAGGGATCTTGTTGATAAGATAAACTGAGTTTAAAACTGCATAAGACCAAAATATTTTTGGAAGATTAACTTGAAATAATAAGACTCTAGCAACATTGAGAATATGTTGGTGTTTTCTCTCTACTATGGAGTTTTGTTGAGGAGTTTCTACACAACTTGTTTGGTGAATTATTCATTTTGTAGCATAAAATTGGTCAAGTTTGAACTTCCTACCATTGTCAATTCTAATGGCTTTAATTGGTTTGAAACTGATCTTTCACAAACGCACAAAAAGATTGAATTAAAGGTCTAACTTCTGTCTTATTTCTTAACAAATGAACCCAAGTGTGTTTAGAGTAGTCATCCACTACAGTAAGAAAACCATCCATAGACATTATAGAAACTGGACCCCAAATATCAGCATGAATTAACTAAAAAATTGCAGTGGTAGAGGAAGAACTCAAAGAAAAACTCAACTTTTTCTATTTTGTAATAGGACATATATCACAGACGTGATTTTTATTACATTGAATGAAAGAAAACATTTTACTAATTGTCTAGTCTTTATCAAAAGATGAATGACCCAATCTATAGTGTCATAAATTGGACAAACTAGAAGGAAAATTACAAGAAAAGTTTTCTGAAAAGGTGTTGTGAACAGAGGATTGAGAGAACTTAGTTGTTTGTGTGAGAATGCATAGGCCTTTTTCTACTTTAAGTGTGCTAATCAACTTGCAAGCATTGTAATCTTGTATTAAACAAACATCATCAAGGAAAGTCAATTTATAATGAAGAGTTTGAGTTAATTTCATCACTGATATTAAATTGAATTTGAAGCTTAGTAGAAATAAAACATCGGTCGAAACAAAACTGGATGAAAGATGAATTGCGCCAGAAATGTTGGTTGAAACCGAGATTCCGTTGGGAAGAGACACTTTGATAGGTGGTATATGTATGCAGTAAAGTGACTGAGGGAATTTGAAATGTGGTCCGTGACACCAGTGTCCAAGATCCATCTAGATAAAAATACATTATCATTGTTGGTTGGATCTGAATTAGTACACGTGTTTACACGAACAATATAAGGATATGTGACTTCATTATCCATTGATGCGCGTAGTAGAGCTCCTCTTAGAGAGCTTTAATACCATAACAAATTTGAATTTGAGAAAATAGAAAATCAATCTTATTCATATTAAAAATTTCCACAGGAGTGTACATATACAGAGGTCAAATTAAAATAGAAGGTTGAAAATAAGATAACAGCCGCAAATATTAAAGGAATAAAATCATTACAAAAATAAAATAAAATAATTATAAAGATGTGTAAAAATATGTCATAATGGAAACTAATCCGACAACAAAATCTGAAAATCTGATCACGTGTATTAGAATCTGACTGATCATGTGTATTACAAATTGTTCCTATAATTAAAACTATATACACCTTGTGTTCTCTATTATGTTAATACCATAACCTCACAAAGATATAACCAAATCTAACTTGTTTCAATCTAGAGTTCACCTAGAATAAATCACAAGTTCCACCTAGCCAAGACTTACCTTCAATATCCAAGATTCAACCAAGAAACCTCAAGAGCCTCAATAAATTCCTTTACACCAAACCAAATAGTATCCTCCATCCTTCCATAACTTGATCGAAGCATATCCCTTCTATCTAAATCCCAAGAAGCCTGAGGAGCAAGGTTCTTTATTTTTTTTCATCTTTTATGTGCTTTAACCTGTATTGGAAAGATTCACTCGATCTTGCAAGTCGATCTATGCTTTCATCTGTTGAGAAAATATCACATTAACTAAAAATGAGGATGAATTATAGTATATAAGTGAGGTGTAAATCTCACATCCTAAACCGAGTTTGGGGGTGAGTTAGACACCAATAATCACTTTCTACATAGTATTAGAGTCAGATTAACAAGATTGTTGAACCTAGATTGGACCACCTTTTAATATACTGAATATTGATTGACAGGTTATTGGACCTAGATTGAGTCACTTGTTAACAGATTATGATATCTTCTACGTGGTTCGAGGAATCTTAATTATTAACAAGGTTGTTAACAGACCATTATGTAGAGTCTTAGTTGTTAGTAAGATTGTTAGATCTAAATTGGATCACCTATTAATGAACCACGTTAGAGTTGAGAAAGCCTCGTCGACATGAGGGAGGGTATTAGAGAAATCTCACATTGACTAAATATGAGATGGAACTATAATGTGTAAGTAAAGTGTAAACATCACCTCCTGAACCGGTTTTGGAGTTTAATTAAATATCGATAATTTCTTTCTACATCATCGTTATATATTATATATATGATGAGAGTGTGTAGGGTCACAAATGGATTATGCTTTTTGTATATCCTTTTGTGGTTATTTATTAACCAACCTTTTTATTTCAAATCAAAATATTTTGAGCTCAATTTGATATTATTTTGTAAGCATCTTCGTTTCTTTCGTTGACTTCCTTTGTATTGGTTTGAGACGCTCATTGTTTTATATTTTTAATGTCTTGTTATGAACTTGCAATGCCCCCATTATGTTACACTCATTCATTCATGTGTTAGTTATATTTTTTTTACTCTTTTATATGAACTTTGAGACTATTGATGAATTCAAAATGTTTTGACTAATGGTCAAAATTATGAACCTATGTGGCCTTAGCAAAATGTTACCAAGGTCCTATAATGGGTATCAAATATTTTTACTCAAAATTGAATGTCTGAGTCAAAATTATAATGAGGTAAAATTTCCTATTAGTTTATATATGAGTCGAGTAATGACTAACAATGAGGAATAAGCATAAGACTAAATGGAAGTGCACATGTAAATAATGCTTCAATACTTAAGTTTATAAATGAACAAGAAAATAATGAGGAAGTAAAAGTAAGTCTTCCTATTACGAGAAGGATCTTATAAGCTTTTATGATTTTATCTTTTAAATTAATGATATAATTATATTGTATCTTATGATAATATTGTAATTAAATAATATATTAAAGATATGATAAAAGATAACTAAGTTATTGAAATTTATCTCTTAATTGTTTATTAACTAATATGTTAGTAACAAATTTACGTATTGTAAAATATATAGGATAGTTACGGGTGATAATATGAAAATGTATCATGCCTTGTTTGATACACTTTTCTAGAGATAACAAGTAAAAAAACTCTGATCAACTATCCACCAAGCAAGAGAAATCTTATAAACAATAAAGATTTGTGGAAGCAATTCTCATGTAAGAAGAAGAAAGTAGTGTACATATTTAATAATATTGCACCAACACATGCTAGCTGGTGATTAGATGTTTATATATTTGAGAAGGTGTAATGTATATCACACTAATAATAGAAAGAAATAGAAGTCATATTTTATTAATCTACATGAAATATAATAATCTTTGTATTCTAGGTTTTAACTAGTCTAGGAGAATTATAATTCTCGACATTAATAAAATATGAATGATTCAAAGAGATTGATAGACGCATATAAAGAGATTGAGTATAAGAGATCACAAATATATCGAATGTGAAAGAGTATTAATCACTATGATTAAACTATGACAACAAACAATGTGTTTGTTAAAGGAGATTATCTAATCAATAAAATATCATTAAACTAAATTAATATATATAAAATAATATAAATCTTATTTTATTGAATCAGTTTTGTGAGATTGAATTAAACTTAAAAATTTATTTTTAACAATTTTGACGTGAGAAAAATATATTAGAAATCTCATCGAATCAAATTAATATATATAAAATAAGTGCAAATCTCATCTCATTAAATTAGTTTCAAGTTTAGTTAAATTTAAAAGTTCACTTCTAATAATAATAGAGAAGAATAGCAGGAGTGTGCTTAAAACTAGTCGCAGAGTCTCTCATAAAAAAATGTGGAATTTTTTATTATGAGTTTTATATTTTATTTCAAAAAATAAAAATTAAAGAAAAGCACTGAAAAATCAAATGAGAAGTCGATCCAAAAGTATGTAAAATATATAAATATGGAAGTAAACAAACACATGTTAATAGATTTAGATAATTAGTATGTCTTCTTATTTTAATTTTTTCAAACTACTAGTTTAAGTGCATTAGTTTCTGAACTATCGAAACAGAAACAGTTGTGAAGTATTTAATATATTAATAGGGTTCTTTTTTTTTTCTAATATTCTAATTCCCATATTCTTTACCAACTATATTCTAATATTCTTATGAAGAAGAAGAAAAAAAAAAAAACAGGTTTAATGGAATAAAATAAAGAAAGATGATTCCACAAGTATGCTAGGTGGCGGTGCACTGCATGGCTCTTAACAGTTGCGTTTGTTTATACGCGGCACCGCGAAGAGCCGTGTTTGGCACCAATCATTGCTTCATATTCTGAATAACCATTTTTCATAGTAATGCCATAATTATTGCTTTTTATTATGAACATATTTAAAATTTTATACTAGTTTAAGTAAACGTGAACCCAGTTCACACATTAATAGGAATAAGGGTTCCAATTTGAGCACATAATGGAAATAATTAAACAAAGAAGACGGCTTATTTTCCAAAATAGGGAAACCATTTATGATGTATCCACTTAATTTCCTGTTTACTTTCTGAATCTGGTGGAATATTAAACGTGGTTTATTAATATTCCTTCATCAATTATTCTTTAATTGCTGAATATTTTTCAATATTGAACATTTTCTACTTTTTATTTAAGGGAAGATGCTGCTAAGATTCCAGCATGGTTGATAAGCATGTGCCATTTAATGCATGTGAACGCGTTGAAATAAAACCATACATAAGGTTTTCGGTGTAATGCTTGTTCATTGATCTAGCATTCTGTATACAAGGCTCTTCATTTTCTGAATTGTTGAAATCAGTAAAGATAGAATCATAAGAAAGAAATGGAATTGGTGTTTCACGTCATATATATATATATATATATATATATATATATATATCAATTATTGATTTTTAGTTAACTTATTTAAAATCACTAGAATGTAAGAAGATAAATCTTAATAACCGATAAGTATATGATTGGACCGTAAATTCATTAAACCATAAATCTTAATCGACAAGTATATGATTGGACCGTAAATTCATTAAACCATAAATCTTAATCGACAAGTACATGATTGGACCGTAAGTTCATTAAACCATAAATCTCAACCGATCATAAATCTCAACCGACAAGTACATGATTGGATCGTAAGTTCATAAAACTATAAATCTCAACAAATCTCAACATTATTTTATTATATTATAAATAATTATTTAAATCAAATAAGCATTATTTACTCATTGACTTTATTTATTATATTTTTATTGATTTGAGTATTAGAATATAATTGTAGATATTTTTATTATTGGATCATATTAGGTGAAAAAGTTTAAAAATCTTAAAACACGAAAAATATGTTAAAATACTATATATATATATAAAGATATTATTTTAAATAAATTAGAATAATATAATATATGATATAATATATATAATATTTTTATAATATTAGATGTGTAGGAATTAATATTGAAAATAATAAATAATAAAAATATTATATATCTAATATAATAATATATTTTGTATGTATATTTATCTGATAAAATAAATAAATCAGAACACTATTTTATTATATTATTACATTATTTTATTATATATTATAAATTTATAGAAACGTATAAACAATGTGAAATGAATCTTGACGTGCAAGAATTTGCTTGCATGTGATGGCTTAAATTAATGAAACTACACACTTTTAAATCTACAATTAATTGTTTAGGAAGATTAATTTACTTGATTGGATAATTTGTGGGCTATTATAAACTCTTTATATCTATTTTGAATTCCTATGAAGAAAATAATGAGAAACACATAGTAAAATGAAAAATGTAAAATAAGTAATTCAAAAAATAAAATTTAATGACATTTAAGTAGGTGTCGTAATTTTATTATTTGAAAGTAAATTGTACGAATCTTGAGAAACATTTTGACATTGTTTATATAGAACATTTTAAGAAACTCCCCTAACCTTCATAACTATACATTTTGAGAGAAATTTTTAAAAGATAAAATATTTATAAATAGTTGAGTTTTCAAATTGAATAAAATTTAATATTATATTAATATTTATTGACCCGAATTGAAATATCAAGTAAAAAATATCTAAATTTTATAAAGAATATTTTTGGTCATATTCTTCAAATCTTACCCGTGTAAAAATAAAATTCAATGATGTTTTTCGAGAATGATAATGATTATTAAAAAAACAAATGCAGTAATATTTTTTAGTTTTGAGGATAATTTTTTTACGATAATTGTGTTAAAACTATGATAGTCTTTATCTTACGACCTATCAATTTGATTCAATTTAGAAGACTTATCCTTATTCATACAAAAATTTATGGACTAATTTTTTTTCTAAATCTACTAATAAAATGAGAGTTCAAAAAAGAATATTTATTTTAAAAAACCTTTATATACAAGAAAAAAAATATTAATTCGTTCCAAACTTTGATTATTCACATCATAATACACTACTTGAAAAAAAATATTTTACATCGTTAAATTTATATCGATTAGTAGATAAACCGATGTAAATATGAAAACAGTGGCATTTTTGTAAATAAAAAAAAAGTTGATCGCATATTTACATCGGTTCTTCAAAGAACCGATGTAAATGTGTTTCATAACCTTAACTCTTTCCCGCACTAAGTCCTCTCATTTCACATTCGTCCTCTCTATCTCTCAAGCCGCGGCGATCACTGGTGCTCTCTCGTGCTTGTGCTCTGTTGTGCTCGTGCTCTCTCTTCATCAGTTGCTCTCTCTCGTGCTGTGTCTCAGGTAACACTGCTCTTCCTCCCATTAGTAGTGTTTCATATATTTAACCAAAACTTTCACTTTCTGATAACATAAAACACTACCTAGTATAACATATTTTGAAGCCATTGTCCAAGGTGACTTTAAAAACTAATGAGTCTCAATAACAATTCTTCTGAAGAGCATTGGTGATTCTCTTTATTCAGCATCAAAACACTGCCCCTCACTTATTATCTCGTAGGGGTTATGACCGGCTGCTAAAAAATTATACCAAACAGGAACTTCAGATATTGAAGGAGCAAGCAATAGAATCTGGTGCACAGCTGGAAGATGTAGTCATTGATCCTTCACCTCCTCCTCCGCGCCATAAGTTGTAGGTGATGGCTCACACAAAACCATCAGGCCAAATGTCTTCTGAGTCTGCTAGGGTTATTGTAGAAAAAATTGTAAGCAAATTTACATCGATTCTGAAACAACCGATGTAAATCTTAAAGTAAATTTACATAGGTTATTTTAAAACCGATGTAAATTTATTTTTAAATTTACATCGATCTTATTTACATCAATTCCATAACCGATATAAATAATATAAAATAACCGATGTAAATTATCAATTTTCTATTAGTAATATAATTTAACAAATGAATTCATCATCCTGAATAACTTCGTTACAAGTCTCAAAATTATAAATAAAAATATTTATATTTCTTACAAGGAGAAAAAACAGGAAGAATCATAAATTTAAGTATTAATATCATCTTCACATATCAATCATAAATCTGGTTATTTTATTACAAACTAACATTTGTACATGAAACGAAAGAGTAAAACTTTTATATTTACGACCACGTTTACTAAAAAATGACTCTCATGTTATTATAATAATAAAAATTATTAAACATGTATTTAATAGATAATATATCATTCAAATAATTTATCTATGTTAAATTAATCAAATTATAATATTTTTATAATAAATTTACATCTAGTTTTACTTTCCTTAACAATTAATATTTAATATTATTATTATTTTTTTCTTAACATTATTTTTTTACCTTTTATTCTCTTTATTTCTCTCGTTAAAATTTTATAGAAGTAATGAAAAAATTGAATCTTATCAAATTACTTCTCTCGAATCTTTTGATGAAAACTAAACTAATTTTATAAATATCTCATCTTATTTTTTATTTCTATTATTAAATATAATGAATATCTAATTTCAATTTTATTAATTTTTTTATAAATACTTACAACGAATAAAATAAAAATATAATATTTTCATAACCATTTTTTAAATAAAAAAATTATTTATGTGATTTTTATTTTGAAATATAAAACTTATTTATATGACTTTCATCACCACTCTTTCTTTTATGAAAATAGGAAAAAAAAATTGAAAAATTATAATTTTATTTTTTTAATTCTAGCATTATTAAATGTAAAGAAAATTAATAAAAAAATATTTTTAAATATTTTATTAAAATATATAAATAATAAATAAAAATAAATAAATAATATTTTTTTTTATTATGAAAAAAATAAAAAATAATATTACAAACAAATATATTTAGTATATTTATTTAAATATAATTATAATTATAAAAGTATTTTACAACAAGAAAATTTAGTGTTATTTAAGGATATTTATCTATTTTAGGTAGTAGATAATTTATATTTATATACATATATGTATGTAATATATTTATTTATATATAAATTATATGTTATATGTAATACATTCATGTTCGTATGTAAAAATAAATACATGTTTTTAGTCCATAGATAATTTAATGAGTTGGTGGGTAATTTTGAAAACAAAAATCAAAAGAGAAGTTAAAATAAAAAAATCTAAAACCCTTTTTATTTTATTTTATTTGGTATTCCGTCTTCTTTCTTTCTTTCTAACCTCTACCGCTATTCCCAACAAAGCCCTTTATGAAGTTTCTCACCATTGGCATCACCTCATTCGTCTCGCCGAAAACCCAAAAGGTTTGAAACATTCTTTTCATCACTCTTCTCTTCTCTTCTCTTCTCCATTGGTTTGTTTTCTCAACTATCACCCACTCATCTTATCTTTTCAATTTTTCCTTTGTTAGGAAATCGCTCAAAAGAGTTTGCACATCTCATTCCTTATTTGTTGTTTTTGGTTGAAAGAATAAATTTTTATTTAAAGATCCATTTTTTATGCAATGCCTTCCTCATTTGAATGTGTATAAGCTTCTAACTTTTATATTTCACTGGTATTGTTAACGCCAGAATTCTTTCATCTAATGTCTTATTTGAACATGCTAATTTTACTATAGTTATAACTATCATTGCATATAGGGAATGAGGTTGTTGTTCTTGTTGTCTCAGGGTGGATATACAATTGAGTTTGTGGATACTGTTAAGTTCTTAAGTCAACTTAAGGTTTACAAGATAGCTCAAGAAACAAAAGGTGTTTCCTTTGCACTTTATTACTACCTAAAGACCCTAACATCTTAGATTAAAGTTTTTATTACCATTGGAGATAACCTCTTGTTGGAAAAACAAATTATTTTGTATCAACATATATTGCAAACCTATGATACATACCACATACTGAATATAAATCATTAAAGTATCATGACAGTAGACAAGTAAGCAAAGACACTAAGGACTAGAAATTAGGAGATAATAATAAGACTGAATTGTGAAAATATTATGCTGTAATTGAAATTTAAAATGGAAATAATTAATGAAGAAATACACTTTATAAAAGTATAAGAAGAATTGAAATGGCCTTACACCCTAAATCATACCTTTTCAATAAATTTAGTAAGTCTAAGCTAAAAATATGAGAGACTAAGAGTAACCCAAAGTATTCAATAATAAATATCTTTGTAGTTCCTATTAATAAAAAAATTTGTATCAAATTCAGACCATTAATTTATAACCTTGACACCAGTTACAATATTCTTAAAGAAATGAATGAATCTGAATGTGATTACTTTTAATGTTTGAAAGCATGTCCTAATATTCAGACCCAAAATTGACTATTATTATGGAAAAAAAGTGAAATAAGATTTTCATCATTGAATTTTTTTTTCCAACAATAATAATCATTATTAAATATCTTTTCTAACAGTGGTAAAAAATATCATTTTTGCCGTGTTTTTCCATTTTGAGCAAAATAATGACATACATATTCAACGAAATCAGAATAACATATTAAGAATAAAATTAGAAATTTACATAAGCTTGGAACTATACATCATGCAGAATTATTGTATGATTAAAAATTGTTAAGAAAATTTCACATTGATTAAAAATGAGACTATAAAATTGAAAATCTCATTTTTTGAACCAATTTTGGGGTGAATTAGATTTCATAATTACTTTTTACATGGTATCAGAGCTTTGGTTAATAAGATTATTGGGTTTAAATTAAGTCACTTATAGATATACTAAATTCTGAATAACAAATTGTTGGACTTAAATTAGAACACCTTTTAATAAATTATGATATCTTTTATATAATTTGAGAAATTCTGATTGTCAACAAAATTGTTAATAACTGTTATGTAAAACCTTAATTGTTAGTAAGGTTATTGAACCTATACTAGATTACTTGTTAATGAACGGATTAAAAAAGTCTTATCGATATAAGAGAAAAGTGTTGGATTGATTTTATATTAATTAAAAATGAGATTAAATTATAATATATAAATAAAATGTAATTTTAATCTTCTGAAGTATTTTTAGGATGAATTAGACTATAATTAATTTAAAAAAAAAAAAGGTAGGTAGAGTGAAAAAAAAGTTGGGAAATGTTGGTATGAGATTTATTAGACGTTTTGGGTACATGTGTATGGATGTTTTGTTCAGTTTGATCGCCTACAAAATTGAGATGTCTTCCTTGCTTTACAGAGGCACCCTCGTCATTGTCTGCTCAAAAGGAACTCACTTGGCCACACGCAATGGTGGGTTGCCCTACCACAAAAAGCAACCACTTTCCACTGTCCCATCTCTTCTTATCTTTTATTTTATTCATATTTATATATTTATATTATATATTATATATTATATGTATCACCAAAAAACAACTTATCTTTAGTCTTCGTGGAATCACACCATGAAAATATATTTCCCAACTTCGCACTCCCAAGGGCCACTAATTCTCCTAGGGCCAACACTGTTTCCTAAATATAACATTTTCTTTAAATGCCACCTAAATATATAACAATGTAATAATAGAACATGTTCGTTTGAAAATTCATAGTAGTATTATCAAAACAGAAGATATCAATAGAATATAAGTACTTCAACTACAACTCCAATATATATTTTTTTTGCCAAAAATTACCCAGGCAAAGATATGAGGAGAATCTTTATCAAACAATAATAATAATAGTAATATCAAAACACTTATTTAACTCTTTTTTAAGACCACATATATTTTATGAAAACAATTTATGTTTTAAGTGAATATATATGTGGATACTCATAGTTACTGGCATATGCTCATTTAGTAGAGTTGTTTTAGTGGTGAGAGGTTTCAATATATGAATGACATCTTTGAGTTGCGTTCTTATTACCATATTTGTACAACAAAACACTGGTTTCATAATTTCTTGTTTAATTTTTAGACAAGATATCCACGCTAGCAAGTTATAATTTAAATTTTTCTTAAAACAGATTATATAACTTGTTAATAATAAGTGATTATGAATTTAACTTATTTTCAAAATGGAGTTTAAATTAATATGAACCATTATTAGGTAATCCAATTTAAGTCCAACAACAACATAAGTCATCATTTAAATTTAATAATCTACTATTCAGAATTTAGTATATTAACAAGTAGCTCAATTTAAGTATAACAATTTTATTATTCTAATACCATATAAAAATTAATTACAAATCTAATTTATATTTAAAATTAGTTTAAAAAATTAAGTTTATTTATATAATATATCAATTATATTATATAGTTCAGTTTTTTTAGTTAATATAAAATTTTTTCAAAGTCATATATAAAAAATAAATATTCAATTTATTAAGATGAATAAAAATAATTAAATTAGTTAATTTTAATTAATAATATTCTTACATGTTATTTTATAAATATTTATAAAATTCAATGACGTAAAGAGTCATTACATATTTGAAATTTCAAAAGATAAATTGCTAATAAAGTAAGTGTATAAAAGAAATATTTTAAAATGAACTCGACAAATGTGAATTCTTGGAAATTAAAGTTTTTAGATACAAATTCATTTTTCTTTTTTGTTTTTTTTAGTATAAGTTATATATTAATAGTTCAATAATTCATGTACTTTTAAGAAAGAAAAGAACGATTATTTTAATAGACTATAATTAATAAACTAAAATTATAAAAAAATATAACAACTAAAGCATTTGAAAGTGGTTTTATGTTTTTTATACATAAATAAGTATTCTGTAATAAATAAATTTCAACTCAACACGACTTGTTTAGAAAGTTAAACCGGCTAAACCATCTTTATTTGTAAGCTACCATCTAACTTCAATTTGTATAGACTTATTATAAGGGATAATTAAATTAGGATTTCAAAATATTTAAAAAAGTTTTTTTATAAAATAAATATTATCATATTGTATCAAGATTTTTTAATGAAATAAAAATGTTTTGGGATATTTAATTAAAATTATCAACATTTTTCAAAAATCTATTAGTGTTTAAAAAAAAATATACAATTTTTATGGATATTTTTTAAGATGGATTTTGATCGATTTAATTGACTTTTTAATAGAATTTATAAATAGCATACCTATAAAAGAATCTCACGTAAACTATAGAGACTTTTCTAGATTTTCTTTCTTCCAATACGCATACCTTTCTCTCTTTATTGAACACTGAATAAACTTTTATATATAGTACTTCATAACTTTTTCCAGAAAAAAGAAAAAACGTTTTGATGATTTTTCAATTAATATGATATCTTTATCTTTATTAGGGTTGTTCATAATAAAGACTATAAGTTTAAACATATTTTTTAAACTCAGAAACGAGATGAAAATATGTAAAATCATAAAATGAATCTAGAATTAATTAGTTATTAAAAGATTAAAAGAAAACCTGTCCTACTTTTACTTTTCTTTATTCAAAATTTATCATATTTTCTATTTTTAATGTTAATAAGTCCGAAATAAATTTTATTTTAAGTAATTTTTTTTTTTTTTAAGTTTTAGACGAACCACCTAACTTACATATCAATCTACAATTAATTTTTCATAGTTTTCTTAGTGTAAACTAACTATTTCTTAAAAAAAAAGTTATATGCAGCAGTCAAAGATCGAGACATGTCAGCGGATCAAAAAAGAAATTAACGATCTTGTAAACTGACATGTTCTGTAATTTATCACGAAAGTTAGATTCGATACTTTAACATAAAAATATGTATAAAGTAAAAACAAACATAATTTAAATTAAATTATCCTCAAATTTCTTGATAAAAGCTTACAAGAATCGTCTTTTTCCTTGGGAGAGATTTCGGCTGGTCTTTTGGATTCTTAATTTTTTACTTCCTTTCGATATGTTCCTAATATTTTTTTAAGCATATATGTATTTATATTATTGTTAAGGAATTCTTATACGAATAGTCTCAAATTATAATATTTATTAAAATAAAATCGTCTGATTTATATTTGTGAAAAAATAATATTAAAAAAAAAAATTAGATACAACTTATATATCTATATATATAGAACAATTTCAGTTAGTGAATAAAATTTAATAATTCTAATACTCAAGTCAATCTACCGTATAAATACATCTTAGAATTAGATTAAAAAAATATTACCATAATCAAATATGTTTATTTATAATATAGAATATAAATTATTTTTTGTAAATAAATTTAAAACGAATCTTTATTTCACAAAATTTAAACTAGATCTAAGAAAATTTTAATAAAAATGTTAAATAAAATATAACCCGTAAAAAGGTAATTATCATAAAACTCAATAATATTATTGTAATCAATAATTTAAAAAGATATAATTATTATTATTTTAATAAATACTACGTAAAGATAAAAAAAGAAATATGTATTTATTAAGGTAAAAAGGGGTGGGTGGGAAGGGGTTAGGTTAGCATTGAGAAGAGTGTGGCGCGTGGATGGAAGGGTTCAGAGTGCGCGTGGTTGAGAAGGTGGGGCAGAGGATAGGCGTAGTTGTCGAAGGGAAGTAGTGGTTCCGTAGTACCGTACGGCCGTACAAAGGACAAGGCACCGACCCACTTGCTTGTTTTTATGATTCACACAAACCCCATCATTCTCCCTTTCTTACAAGGATTTCCACAAAGTTTTTCATGGTCCCACTTCCTTTTCTTTAACCATTTTTATCCCTCAATCATTTTTATCTTTTATAACATCTAATTTTCATTCAACTTTTTTTTCAACAATTAATACATTTCCTCTCAACAATGTCTTTGCCTCTCATGTATGTTTAGTTATGAAGATGATGAGTGAAAATCAAAATTAAAATAGAATGTTTGTAAGGAAGGAAAATAAGAGAAATCATTTTTAAATATTTAAATATATTTTTAGTTTTTCAAAATAGATAAATTTTTGAAATTTTTTATTTGTTTTTTTATCTTTTTAAAATTTAAAATCGTTATCATTTTTAATGTTAGTATTATGTGATATTTGTCAATTGTGTACGTGTTGATGAATAGTTAATTAATCATTTCAAACCATGTCCACTCATTTTTTTTATATATATATGATGTTAGCATTTGACATTTTTACAAATACTTTAAGATGAGTAGAATAAAAGTTATTTATTTTTTTATATCAAATTTTAGGGAAAAAATAATCATTCAAAATTTTGAGAAATGATTTTTTTTTACAATAACTAAAATGAAAATTCTCTCATTTGACAACGATGCAAAAGGAATAAAAAAAAATTAGACCAAAATCACAACATACCATAAGAAGATTAAAAAATTTAAGTCTTTTCAAAAAGTAGTAGAATTTGTTATATTATTTTTTATATTGTTTTACTTATCTTTCTTTTTTTTTTTTCTTATTTTGACTTTACCGAATACTTTTAATTCTCATTTTTCTATATATATATTTACACTTTATTAACTTATTTCCATTCATAATGCATATTTTCTATCTACTAAGTCGGTGCTTTTAAAATCACACGAAACTAACCGGTTTAGCCATCAATTGAGAATGGTCCGAAAACCAATATGGCACTTTTTGAAAAAAAATAAAAATTAGTTTGTAGTTAAATAGGTAAGGTAAAAAATTATATAAAAATAATAAAATGGATAAAATTGGTCACATTTAACACTATGTATTTTCTTTAAAAGTAATTTTAAAAGAATTATTTTTTATTTGTCTAACGTAAATTACGTTAATCTTAAAAGAATAATTATTTTATGTTTGTGATTTAATTATAAAGAGGAATTATAATGATATATTAAAGTATTATTTAATAATTATTATTATTTATAAGTATATTTTTATTATAAAAATATTTAAAGTATATAATATTCACATATTTATATTAACAAAATTACATAAAATATAATAACTCAAAATTTTATATATTAATTTTATTTTTCATTTTTCTATTAAAATTTAAGTATTATTTATTTTTATATAAAATAATAGTGATATAAGAGTAAATTAAAAATTTTAATTCAATTATAACATATAAATATGTTTTTAGAAATTAAAATATTGTCAATCATATTTCACTCAAGAAACATATAAGTTTATTAAAATCTTTCACGTACAAACATATCAAGATTGATAATTTTTGTAAGACTATATTGATTTTAAATATAATAGGTTAACACGAACTTATGTATATGGGTATTGTGATTACAGATGAATTAATTCAAATCTTTTTCATTTTTCAAGCTATTCACTCTATCCTATTTTAGGAAATCACACCTTAAGGTAGTTTTTATATACTTGTCTCTTCTTGAATTTTTTATCCAAGAACAAGTGACATAAGTCTCTATTGATTTTTTGTCACATAACGCCTTATATATATGATTTAAAATATCATTAAAATTGGGATATCCCTAATCAATGAACATCCTTAAATCAATACATACTAGTTAACAAATTGATAACTACTTTTTCATACATCATTTCACCGTAATAATTACTCAACCTTTATACCTCTTTTAACACATGTATAAGAACATATACAAACATATTTAACTCTTCCAAATTTTTATTCGAATCTTATTAAATTCATAAATCAAAATAAGGAAATTTTGTTCAATCGTGTACTCTCATGCTTAATGAGTTAGTCACAAATCCAAATTTGCTCAACATTGAATCCATTCACTCAACATCCAAAGTTCAAATTTTTCACTAAAGCAAAATTTCTTGTTCGTTGAAAAAAATTGTGGCATGGTTTGGGTAAAACTTTCAATCTCCACTAAAACAATTCCGTTATACGAAACACATGTTACTTAATGAATTATGTAGAAAAATTAGCTTTATAGAGTGTAAGTTTCAATTCATTGATCCCTATTTTCGATTTAATCCGTTTTAATTTTTTTAAAAAGGTTTAAGCCAATGTTATTGAACTTAGTATTGTATCAAATGAATTGAAACTCATAACTCTACTTTCCAATCAAAATAGAAGCATGAACTAGCCTTCACTCATCTATTCATGCTCAATAAATACCAAAATCAACACAAGAATTTCGTAGCATTCTCAATGCTTCATACATGCAACAAGTTCTGAAAAATACTTAACCACATTATAAGAAATAACTCATAAGAACTATCTTCCAACACATACAAGAAGCATAAAATATTCAATTAATCACACATTTCATTTAAAAATCCAAGTTCCTACAAGAACAATACTTGTAACCAAGTTACATCTTCACAAATTTAGATAATTTATTATAGAGTATTTTAATAACTACAAAATCAACTAATTTTCCTTGCTTAAAAAAATTTATCATTAATCAAAAGAGTTGAGTTAAAGATGTTATAGCTAAGTTACATGACCCAAAAACCAATGAATCATTATTGACCTAAGCTAATATAGATTTATTTTAAAGAGAAAAAACCTATATGTAAAGGAGATAAGACCCATATGTAAGCCAAACTAAAGAGTTAAAGAAAAATTAGGTAAAGGAAAAACTTACTCTGTTTAAACTAAATACTTTATTCTTTTGTTTCTTGGGTTTGTATGTTCTTAACTATGGTGATTAAGGTGTTTCTTATGATAAAATTTTATAAGTGGTGGTAGAAGATATTTTTTAGTATCTTTATTTTTGAGTAGGATTATTTGACAATGTTATTTATAATAGAGTTTTACAAATGGTGATAATAGATCTTGTAGAGCTCAAAATCTTTTTATTTATGTTATATTTTTATTTTCTTCATAAATTCTTATAAAACTTGAAAATTAATGAATTGATTTAATTAAAGTAATTTAGATGTAACTTTTTTATAAGGATATCAATGTTAAAAAAATTAAAAAAACAAAACTTGAAAATTAATGAATTGATTTAATTAAAATAATTTAGACGTAACTTATAGTATAAGGATATCAATATAAATTTTTATATTTTTTTTCTTTATCTCCAACTTATATCTAAATTGAATTTTAATTTTATATGTTAAAAAAAATTCATATAGACATTTATTGAAATTAAAATTTGTTTTCTCTTTTATCCCATCTTAATTCAAAAACAATAATTCATTTATTTACAAAAATATTTAAGAGTTTAATTCATCTTCTCCTCTCGGATATAATTTTTAACTCTCTCTAAATAATTTTCATATTTTTCAATAAAAATAAAAATAATCTAAATAATTAAATTAAGAAAATATAATTAAATACTTATAAAAAATATTAATTTATAAATTTTATAATTATATGATTATTATAATTTTTTAAATAGATCTTTGATATTTCAATTAAAAAAACCATTTAAAAAAATTCAAACAAACAAACAATTTAAATTATTGATTGACACTATAGCATAAAACGTATTGTTCCTATATAAACAAAATGGCACTATAGTTCAATGTTCATGAATTGACGCGGGAACAAGCGAATCATATCGAAGTTTTCAATATCTTGAAATATGACTTGAATTTCATTTCAAGATTAAAAATGTTCAAAATGTTTAACAAATATACTTTCATTGTTATTCAGCTGGAATCTTTCATATTTTTTTGGAAATTTTTATCTAATTTTTTTTATCTTATAAAATTTACAAAAAATTAGTATTTTATATCCTCTATTCTTAACCCTTGTTTGTTTAGTTCAAAATTCATGACTAAGCATTGCTGTTGTGGAAAAACAATGTATTTTGAATCATTAATAAAATGATTAAGGATTTTTGGTTATACCGTTTAAAGTGTGGAAATAAACGATGTTGAAGAAGGGGATATGTTAGTTATTATTTTTAATAATGAATAATATATACCAATATAATTAATAAAAAAAATACGTCACATCGAATTTTAATATTTATTTTATAGAAAACATGTACAAAAATTTCCAGCTGGAAGTAGCAAAATGAAGATGCAGCCCCATGTGGAGGAGAAATTTGGATGCAAAATGTGGGCCAGATGTTTTGACTGGGCCTAGAGTGTAGGAAATAGTCCACTAAAATGACACGAGAAATTTGGTTTTTTGTTCCCTCATATTTACTTGGGAAGTTCCCTGTGTCTCACGTCCATGGTTGCTCTTTGCCCCCACAACCACGATCAGTGGACTCTAATGAAGACGAAGGTACTTGGTAGGACCCTCTGCATATACCCTTCTTAATTCTTTTCTTTAATGGACCAAACGCTACGTTTCATCTCTCACCTAAACTACAAATGCTAATTCATATTCCTGTATTCGTTTAATCACCATGTTTCTCAACAAGGATAGAAGTTTACACAAAATAAATACAATCAATCAATTAAAAAAAAAAACTTGAAAAGATAATATAAATTTTGAATATTTGAGATTAACATCTGATTTATATTTAAGAATTAAAAAACTTTTCAAAATCGACGATTTTCTAAATCTTTTTCATCTTAGAATTATCTTTTAATTTCTCACAACCAATATCACATCAAGGTAGTTTTAATTTATTGTCCATTAAGAACAATTGATAAATTTTCATCGACTTCCACCACATATCACCTTAGTTTATATGACTTAAGATATCATTAAAATTTGGATAACCTATAATATATTTTTAACTTCAAACACACTAAACTACCAATTCCAATGTTATCCAAATATATCATAAAACCTCCTCTCAATAAGAGTCACACAAGTCTTAGTGTCATTTCAATATCATCATCCGTACTAACATACAATTTCTCAATCAAATATATCATTATGCTTGAAATTTGACATGAATTCTCTTTCCTAAAATAGAGTTAATCTGTTCAATGGGTTGGAACCCGAGAACAATCCCAAAATTGGGACAGATCCGCTGAGCGCATAGCCAATCTTCTCAATGTATCAAGATCCGCTCAATAGAGGACGAATCTATTCCGTGGATGGTACACTCAAGAGCACTACAACCATTACGATAAATACACTAAACGAAACTCCTTATGTCTAACAAATTTTAACTCGAGAGCAACTAGGACCATTCTGCTAAGCAAATCTCCAGATCCACTTAGTAGATTATGCAAATAAAAAATTATGCAGAAAAGTCTAATTTACATTCTTGATCCCAATTATCAACTTTAAACAAAGTTTACACCTTTTATGATTCTAAAACAAACTTTTAATACTACTTTTTAATAAAGTAATACGGTCTAAGAATAAGAATTGGTCCAACTACACACTCATTTCACATTAACATGTTAACAAAATAATTTTATTAAACCAGAATCAGATTCAACTTATCACTATCATAGGATTCAAGTACAAACTATGCATAATATAGGCATTGGATTATACAACTACAAACATTTATTCTCATCTTGATATATGACCTTTAATTACCAAAATACTCATATTGAGTTATACAAATTATTTTTGAGTGAAATCAACACTATTAGTTAGCTAACATTTAGAGTTATAACTTTTATGAAGATCATTTTTCAAAATTCGTAATGAAAATATGCTAAAATGGGATTGTAATCTTGAAACGAAATAATTTCTAACTCAATTTAATACATTAACATTAATTCACTCAATTCATACTTTTACATATAATAGTCATTTCATCAAACACTTATAATGTAAGAAAATATTTAATTAACTTTCTTTACCTCTAAATCAAGTTTTTTTCAAATTAAGATAAATTAAAGATATTTTATCATGCTCTAAAGGTTCATGAGCACAAAACTATCTAAATTATTTATATATCTAAGCTAAGATATTCTTAAATTTAATATAAAATTAATATTTATAAAAAACCATAATTTAAAACTTAGTTAAAACAAAATTTCGTTTAGAGAAGATTATTTTACAGTTCATTCTTTTTCATGGAGTATTTTTTTCTTCAAATTATTAAAATTAAATGAGAATTTTTTGAAAAATAGAAAGAGATTTTATAATTTTAAAAAATGAGAACAAAAAGAAAATTTTCTCAATTTATACTTTTTCTACCCTTCTCAAATATCTGAACCAAAACCTATCCAATAAACATTTAATCTTAACTTTACAAATATTATATATTTGCATGAAATATAACCAACATTTAGTATTATATTCTAAAAGAAATTGTTTTGAAAATTAAGAAAATATAACTTTTCATTTTATTTTATTTTACTATATTGGTTTTATATTTAAAGTAAAAAAGAAAAATTTACTGGATTGGTTTTACATTTAAAGTAAAAAAAAAAGTTAAAAATATAAAAAAATTAAAACATAAAGTAATCTTAATTAAAAGAAAAAAATCATAAAAACCTCAAATGAATAAGGAGAAAAAGATTGATTTCAATTTTGTAAATAGAAAAAAAAAATGACTTTTTGTTTTTCAAAATTCTCATATGATATAAATCACTATGATTTTTTTTCTCATATGATATAAATCACTATGATTCTTTTCAAATCTTAATTTATAAAAACGTGGGAAAAAATTTGATTTCAATTTACAAAGCTAATGATAATCTTAAGAAGACAAATCTATATAAGGAAATTTGTATTTTTTTTTAATTATAATTACAATAAATCAAACAACACTAAATTAAATACCTTTTTATATATTTAAAAATAAATAAAGAAATTTAGTTTTACCTATAGATGTGAGAACTAATTTTTTTTTATTCATTTTCATTTCTTATCTATTTTAGTGTGGTATTTAGTGTAATTATGAATGACTTTGGTATTTGTTTTTTTGGGATAAAAACCTATACGCTAGATGATGGATATTACAAACAATGTACAGACTAATACAAAAGGTGTAACAAAATAAATTTTTCGCTCAAAATATTCACCATGCTCTGTTTTGTTAAATTGGCTTTATGTTCCTTATATTAATGAAGAAATTTATAGATTTTTAACTTAGATTGTTTTTATATTTAAAAGAAGAAAAAAAAGACTAAAAAATAAGTATATAAAGTAATTTTAATTAAAAGAAAATTTTCAAAAAGATTTCAAACAAATCATGAATAAGGAGAAAAAATTAATTTCAATATTGTAAATGAAAAAATATTTTCGTAACAGCTCGATTTATGATTCCAAAAAAAATTTGTATATTAGATTTTATATATTTTTTTTTACATAAAATAAAAATAATAAGTTAAATAATATTTACACTTATGATTTTCATAAAAATTATTTTTCGAACATAAATTTCACATAAAAGCACATCAATATACAATTATCCAATCAATCATAAATAATTTTGTTTAATTTCCTTATTTTTAATTCAAACTTTAATCTTTAAATTTTAAAATAATTTTCATGATTTTATTATATTTTATAATTTTACAAAATCTCAATTGATGATTTCAATTTATGTAATTTATTTCTTATGTTGAAATTAATAATCTGATACTTTCATATTTTCCATCGAACGAGATATGAAGATGTATTTGAAAATAATTTAAACAGATTTTAAAAAATTATAATTTTTTAAAAACAAATGGGTAATTAAGATCTTTCCTTATTTAAACAAATATGCCTAAAATTTTCTTAATATTAAATATATTTTTTTTTATAATAATATTTAATATATTAATCTTTTATTTAAATATGATAATTAGTATATTATAATAATAAAGATTATTTTGACGTTTTAGGTGAATATAGTGTTATTCTAAAAGTGTAATTTAAAACATTAATTTTATTTATTAAATATTATATTATAAAGATGAATTTAAAAAATTAACCTTTTAAAGAAATTATTTATTCATACTTATTTATTTATATATATATATTTATATTTATAATTTTTACTGTTTGACAATAATAAATGAGAATTATTATTTTTAATATCATATTTTTATTTTATATTATTAATTAATTATAAATATTTTAAATTTGTTTAATTTATTAGGTTTAAATATATTTAGTTTTCTTTGAAGATTTATTTTTTCAATTAAATTTTTTCACTTTTTAAATTTTCAATTTTTTGAAATTATTATTTTAATTTTTAAGATTACACAGCGTAATAGCCTAATAGTACTAATATAGTAAAGACGATATCACATTAAATAAAATTATAAAGTTACATTTATTTAAAATTAATTTAAATTTAAATATATTTTTAGTCTTCTAGGAAAATATTTTGTTTACATCCTCTAATTAAATTTTTACACTTTTTAACATTTTAATTCTTCCAAATTATTAATTTAATCTTTAAGATTAACGAAATTAGGCAAGACATTAATTTCTAAAATACTAATTTAAAATATTAGTTTTATTTATTAAATATTATATTATAAAGATGAATTTAAAAAAGTTAACCTTTTAGAAGAAATTATTTATTCATACTTATTTCTATATATATTTATATTCCGTATTTTTCACAAATAATAATAAATGAAAATTATTATTTTTAATATCATATTTTTATTTTTAAATTATAAATATTATAAATTTATTTAATTTATTTAGATTTCTAATTTGAAGATTTTTTTGATTTTTCATTTTTTTTTAAATATTCTTTTAGTCTTTTGAATTATACAGCATAATAGTGCTACTATAGCAAAAACTTTTCTTTCAATTTGAGATTTTGTTTTTATTTTCATCCTTTAATTAAAATTTTACTTTTTAACACTTTAATTCTTCAAAATTATTAATTTAGTCCTTAAAATTAAACGAAATTAGCAACAACATTGATATAGAAAAACTTTATTAATTAATATATGACATGTTAAATGAAACTGAAACTAACATTTGTTTAAAATTAATTGTTCCTAAATTAGAGGATTAAAAATATATTGAAATCTAAATTAATTTTAACAAAAATGTTTGCTCTGAAAAAACATATTCTAATTAGTCAAATATTTATTACATCAATAATATTATTAATACTGTCTAATAATTATAAGAACTAAAATAATATTAATAATTAAAAAATTTAAAAGTAAAAAGTTTTAATTGAAAGACAAACAAAATTCAAATTAAAAGAATAAAAAAAATTCATGCTAATTTACTAATTTATTTATATATTTATTAATATATATTTATAAAAATAGAGAATAGTTTAACATAATATCTTTATTTTACATATTAAAATTATCAATGTTTTACTTTAGTTTATTTTTTTTATTAATTTATTTATTTAATATAAATTTTTAAAATTTTCTTTTTATTTATTTATTTATTAAGATTTTTAATGTTTTTTACTAGATGAGTTAAAAGTCAAAATTTTTGGTTGTTAGGATGATTGATATATCCTTAATAATATATGAAAGATACTCAATATAATCATCCAAAGTTCAACCGAAATAGACCAAAAAAGGATTGGATCTAATAAATCTGTTATACCTACAAAATGATCCGTGACTCTCAACAAATTTGCTAGAGATGACACGTGACATCCATTAAATCTTATGATTTGGATTTGATAAGGTAATCTATTACTAAGTAACATTACAAATAGAGAACATCAATTAAGTATAACCATTTATCTCTAATCACATACTAAACCCTATTTACATTATTTAACTTAATTGAGCGTTAAAGTGCAACCGCAAGTACATTCCCTTATATGATTCAAAAGATTCACGAGAAGCATACAACATCTGTAACAAACTCAAAAATACTAATCTTATGTTTCCTAAATCACAACAAATCAATCAATATAAGATTTGCAAAAAAATATCAGAAAAAAAAATACTTTGCACACCCTAGAATTTAGTATGTACAATGAGTAAATACATTCAAGCATTCTATATGTTCTTTTCTTAGACAAACTAATTGCAATTCCATACATGATCTATATTACATAGTTATCTACATTATTAGAATCACATCCTTTTGGAAAGTTACCTGTAACAATATTTGCTCACGTTCTGAAACATGATCATAACAGTTCAATAAAATTCACGAGACAATAAAAACAAGGGTAAGTTAATATAAATAAAATTCATCTTAACAGTAGATAAAAATATAACATATAATCACATTAGGAAGTTCAACAATCCTTATCTCTCACATCATATAACATACATACACATAACGCAGTTTCATAGATTTAAACACCTAAAACTAGATAGACTCATCCGGATGAACATATGAAATCCTTAACCTTAAAGGCTAACACCTGTCATGCTTAACGATAGTCAAGCAATAAACGTTGTCCCTTACTGAGTCTTTTTCACCTCAGGACATCTGTTTATTCCCTTAATGACACCATATACAAGGTATTTCTAAAGCACCTATCTGGTAGTCATATACACACCACCACTAAATAGTGCAAGTAGAACCTCTATTGACCTCATACCACATGATAACCCGGTCTATGTGATTAGAAAAATCATTAGAAGTCTAAATACCTCTTTACAATGGTAGATCTCAATAATTCCATTTACACTAAAGCTATAACAATAGCATCCCATGATGACTATTTGACTTGACCCATTCAACACAGAAGATCACATCAATTAAACCTCAACTCAATTACTAATATTCATAAAATAATTCCAGCATTTTCGAACTTATTATCATTCCAACATTCTCATCATATTCCATCAATTCATTCTATAATTCTTTTTTCAACCTACCATTGTAACAATATGTCATATCCTCAAATTTCACATAATTACAATATCTTTTCAACTAGTAAACTATCCAATCATTAATACTTATATTTACTCCAGTTCACACTAATTCTACATTTATTCCCTTAATCAAGTCTATCTAACTCAAGTCACAATTTTACATTCATACATAAAGGTAAATCCTCAATGTTTATAATAACATCATGTTTAATTAGAAATCTGGAAATTTATAAAATTATCACATACTTCCAGTTCATCGCACAACATCATAATTACACTCTTACATCAATAAAATAATTTTGAAGTCAGGATATTCCCGCTCGAGCGAACTAACCTCGCTTAAGCGAAAACACTTCTGAGAGTAACTCCAAGTCTGTGACATTTTCACTCGAGAGACGTTTCCTTTTGTTCAAGAGAAAATCTTGCTTAAGCGAAAAATGGTTCTCTTGGACAAAAATGCACCCGAAAGCACACTCAACTTTGGAACACTTTCGCTCAAGCGAAACTATTCTCGCTCAAGCGAAGATGAACCCGAGAACAGCCCTAGAGTCACTCGCTAGAACAAAAACTATTCGTTCAAGCGACCAAAGTTGCGTCCAACATAAGAAATTCCCTAATTAATCTTAATCCATCACTCCAACTCAACCAAATTCATTTCAAGTACACATAATTCAATCCAATTAAATGATAATAGTCATAGATCATCAATTTAATCAACATACTACACAATTTCACCATCAATTTACACAAAATCATTCCATACATCAATTTCTCCCTAATTTAGAAACATTTAAAACATAATTAGTTGCCCTTACCTTAATTCCCAACAATTTCTTGATGATCCACAGATTTCTCCAAGGGTTTTAGGCTACCTCAAGTATCTAATCACAAGAATTATTCTAATCAATCCAATTTCTTAAGAACCTAATCAAAATCCTTTAAAATCTCTAATTTCCCCCAATTTTCATCCCGAAATTAAGAATCCTTAAATTATAATTAAGAGTACTCACCTAATTAAAGAGATTAACCATTCCAAGTAATAAAGATCTTCTTTCCATTGTTTCTAAATCCTCAATATATCAAGAAAATAGAAAAGAAATCTAGGAAGAGATGTGGGAGAATTTGGAAGAGTGAAAAATTTATAATGATTTTAGACAAATAGAAAAAATAAAATGCAAGATAAATTTCAACCCTAACTATTTCCACTCTAAAATGTAAAAATTTGTAAAAAAAAATTATATTATTTATATTTTCAATTTATTAAATATATAATATAATACATAATTAATTATATTTTAAATATAATAATTATGTAATCTTAAGCATAGATTATATTTAAAAAATAATCAATTATCAACATTTTATAATTGATTATATTTAAAATATAATGAATTATATAATATTATATTATATAATTAATTATATTTAAAATATAATTAATTATATTATAAAAATATTTGTTAATTATTTATATATTATATTATTATTAAAAGAAATAATTACAAATATTTTATTAAAAAAATAAATAATTATTAATAATAAATAATATTAATTATAATAATAATAAAATTATTAACCATATATAAAATTATTTTATTTTTTACTCACTCTTTCATAATTTAAATAATTTCACTTTATCTTTTTTTTTTTTTTTTTTTTTTTTTTTTTTTTTTTTTTTTTTTTTTTTTTTTTTTTTTTTTTTTTTTTTTTTTTTTTTTTTTTTTTTTTTTTTTTTTTTTTTTTTTTTTTTTTTTTTTTTTTTTTTTTTTTTTTTTTTTTTTTTTTTTTTTTTTTTTTTTTTTTTTTTTTTTTTTTTTTTTTTTTTTTTTTTTTTTTTTTTTTTTTTTTTTTTTTTTTTTTTTTTTTTTTTTTTTTTTTTTTTTTTTTTTTTTTTTTTTTTTTTTTTTTTTTTTTTTTTTTTTTTTTTTTTTTTTTTTTTTTTTTTTTTTTTTTTTTTTTTTTTTTTTTTTTTTTTTTTTTTTTTTTTTTTTTTTTTTTTTTTTTTTTTTTTTTTTTCACTCTTTCAAATATATTCTTTAATTCAAACACAGCCTAAATACCTTGTTACTTCCTAAACTAAACTAAAGAGATCAAACTCACTCAACTCTCAGTCTAAATTTCAACACACTATTATAATATCAAAGAAAATAAAAAATTATATAGAGATACTCAATTCTTATAAATACATTTTTATTAATTTTTAATTATTTTATATTTATTAATTATTTATTTATTTAATATATATCTGTACAAGTAATCTTAATTTTTAAAAAATTGTTTATTCTAAATTTCTTTTCTTTATATATTAATATTTGTATAACGTATTTTAATCTTGCGAGAAATTGTTTATATCGTACTTCTTTTCTTTTATATATCTAGATATTATAGACTGCTTTTATAAGCTCTCACAAATATTTTATAAATACAAACAGCGGCAAAATAATAACAGATGAGATGTTTAACAGGAAATCTTTTCCTACATTTTTATCTCTTATTTTTAAGCAAAGAAAATATTAATTCTTGATTTCTCAATTATTTCTTGTTAAGGAGAGAAGAACCACATACATATTTAGAAAATATAAATAATTTTAATATGTATATAAAATATCAATAATTTTTCCATATATGTATTATAACTGTAAAAAAAGTAAATAGATGCAATATATAACTTAACTCAATGATTAAGGAATAATTTCTAAAATTTTAAGCATACTAACTTAAGAGAACAGCAGAGACCCACATGCAAAGAAAAAACAAACAGTTTGTATTTTTCTACCAAAAATCAGTCTGAAATTTCTAGAAACAAAAAAACATCATAAAAACTCAAAAACAAAAACAAGAAAAAGAAAACAACTTGTATGAAACATAGAGGAATTAGTTAACAATAATTCATTAATAAAGTGATGTTAGGTGTAGCAGGTTACATTGAATATTTGAATACTTCAGCTACATCAATGTCCTATTTAATATTGAATGATTTAGGATTGTACATTTTTATTTACCTTAATTATAGTTTGTTATGTATAACAGTTTTAACCGACATTTGGAGTTACCTAAAATTCTGCTTTCATGTCAGCCACAATTGCAAATATCTGATTTTGTTTGCACATAATATACGTCACTAAGAACTGTTTGATTGGATGTGAATTTATTTTTTCTTGATGTGAAGTATATTCTAAAATGATATAGGCCATAGGTAGAGTAAAACTTGAAACAAAATTATATGGCTGACAATTATAAATATTTAACTAAAATATATTTTTAAAATAGTACTTAGATAAATATCACTTATCCTTATATTTATTTAGAATATTTCGGATTAAAGTTATTTTTAGGATGTTGTCGATCAAGATCAGTAAGATTTCAGTAATTCTGAGACTCATTGATCCGTAAATTTACTTCAGTTACTATAACATAATCTCAGAGACCTACTGATCTCTGAATTCATTTCAGCTACTGTAACAAAATCTCAGTAATTAGCATGAATTTCACTTAAAAGATAAGTCCGTCATTATTATCACAGGTAATCAGTTACTTTTATCATATTATAAATAAGAAATTAAGAGACTAGATAATTAGGAATATAATCACAGGTATTCTTACTTTTCGGTTTTTTTCAATAAAAAAGTTCAAAAAATTTAAAATCTAAAAAATATATTGAAGAATATCTAATCTTTATAAATACAAAAACATTAAAATAGGAGAATTTAAAATAAATTAAAATCGTATAATAAATAAAAATGAAAAAATAAATAATATATAATAAAAAAAATACTTAAACTTTTATATATTTTAAATAAAAAATTAAATTATATTTTTTTATATAATTATTATTTACTATATCCATTAATTATATCTCTCTTACTATTACCCACTCTAAATACCTAACACATTAAAATATAAAAAAATTATATAATTAAAAATAATAATATTTTGCATATGAAATATCTTTTGAAATTTCCTACTACTTTACTTGGTCAACAAAAGCTTCAATTTAATGACCTAACTGTGATCAGACAACTGATCTGTTGACTGAAAATTGTGAACGTGTTAAGCCAGTATTGTACGGAATATATGAATATATGAATATATGAATATGATTAGATTATGCGAAGAATAAAGTGTTAAAATATAGTAAATTATTAAATGTGAGAGTCCAAGTTTTGACTTAGAATTCCAATTTTCATTACTTGATTTATGGGGCAAAGCAAATTGGTGGGTACAACCGTACTTATACGAATGCCACGTCTCTTTCCTTCTCAGTTTCAATAAAAAGAGTGTTGCCATTCAATAATTATGCTGCATAAATTTACTTCATCTAGAAACCATAGCTACCTCCTATTCTTTGCATTATTATTTTTCACACTTTAATATCTTTTACTCACTAGTTTATGGATTAGTTTGTTTTACTGTATTTTTAATTAATTAAATAATTTCTATCTCCAAATTAGTAAAAAAAAAAAGGAGAAAATTGTTTCTTTTTTATTTATTTTGATGGTAATTATTTTTTTATTAAAACAAATAAATTTTTAAAATATTACATATTTAAAAAAATTGTGAAATTATATTTTCAAAAAGTATAACTTTTTTTAATTAATAATAATTATTTTTAAATTTATATTTTTTTTATCATACTTCTAATATTTTAAAAAAAGTAATATAATTATTTATAAATTTATTTATTTACAAATAATCTTAAATATTTTAATCAAAATAAAATAATAATAATAATAATAATAATAAAAATTTTAAACTACCTTCGTACTTCTAATATTTATTAAAATTAATAATTATTATTTATAAATTTATTTATCTACAAATAATCATAAATATCTTATTTAAAATAAAATATTAATAATAAAAATAATGATAAATAAATAAATTATCTATTATATTTTTAATATTTATCAAAATTAATAATAATTATTTATCTTAAAATAATAATAAATATTTTAATTAAAATAAAATATAAATAATAATAAATTTAAATTACTTACCATATTTTTAATATTTAAAAAATCAATAATAATTATTTATAAATTTAATTATTTATATATAATAATAAATATTATCATCAAAATAAAATATAAATAATAATAATAACAACAACAAAGAAATTAAATTATTTATCATATTTTTAATATTTTAAAATATTAATAATAATTATTTAGTTTTTTTTAAAAGATAACTCTACTTTAAATTTATTGATTAAGAATAAATTTATATTATAAAAATATTTTTTTAAATACGTAATAGTTTAATTTACTTATTTCGATAAAAAAAAATTATCATTAAAATATTAAAAAAAAGCCGAAAAAATTACATGCAAATAATTATATTGATAGATGTGAGAGAATGAGTTGCTTTTAAATAATTATATTTAGATTCTTTCAATAATAATAAATAATTAATAATATTATTAAAGTAAAATTTATTTTTTATTTTTATTAAAATAATAATAGATTATTATAAAATAATAAAAATAAAATTATTTCATTTTTTATTTAATTTAAATAATTTTTTTTATTTCCTCAATTCAAATAAATTTAAATAAATATTCACCATAAAATTTAATTTTGGAGACTATACAATGTTTCATATCAGGTTTTGATAATTGATGTAATTCTACGCTTATCACTGAATAAAAAACTATACTTAATAGATAATAGATAAGGTGTACTCTTTTTAATTAAGAGTATATCATTCAATTATAATTAAGTTTATCTGATCACAAAATAATTAATGTAATCCATAATAATCTCTTTATCATTAAATCAATTAATTATTACTTGATCTACTTAACTTCAATTACGAGACAACTGATACATTTTAACAAAATAATGTAATAATATTTTTATAAATTTTTTTTTTTTTGTAAAACTATTGAAAAGCAACTCCGTTTACAATTTTTAATCTCACTCTTGTCATCAAAGAAAAATAAATAATACTATTTAGAAATATTTATTATATTAAAAACGCAAAATGATTTATTAATTTTTATAAATTTATATAATTCAGGAAAAAAAAGGAGTACAAGCGCACATGTTATCGTCCTTTTTATTTGTGCGTATAATTAATGCCGTTGCAGTAGCTTCTGCGGAAATTGATGACTTGCAAAGGTTCTTTGAAATTTGAAAACTCATAAAAGTGGGGTTCTATTTATTACTAGGATATTACTACTTCTTTCATACTATTTCATTTGCAAGGTTTTTCTTAATATTACTACATCTTTCATAGAAATTCAAATTCATCCCCTTACAATTTTTATGAATATTTTTTAACTTCTTACCCTCCCAATAAAAATATAAAGTAAATATCCTAACATCTTCCCATGTTTTCTTGAATTATACAAATATTTTATTTTTTAAGAAATTCAATACATATATTTTTCTTTTTCTAGAACCGTCACACAATCAATTTTATTTATTTATTTATATTATACGTATGTTTGCCTAAGCTTTAAAAGTATTATACTTACACTCTTTAATAAAAGAAATATTATTGTTTGTAAAAAATAATTAAGGAGATTTTTAAATCTAAGAGAAATTATTTATTATTATTTTTTATATCTAAAAATATTAATTTTAACCTCTTTTCAAATAGTAGAATTTATACACAAATATATGAAAAAAAAAATTATAATATGATGATTAGTTATATAATCATTAACTTGTAAATGTTAAATTTATTAAAGGTGTTATTATATGTAGTGTGTACACTTCTAGTATTAAATATTGTCATTCTATTCAAATGTTTTAATAATAAAGATAAAAATATTTTGATATTATGAAAATTATAAAGATAAGGTCAACAATATGTAGATCATATATAGGTCGATATTTCTCTTAGATTAGATCGAGATCGAATGATACACAATCCTTTAGTCTCGAGCATTTTAACGAAGAGACTAAAGTTTTAGGTTGAACATGTCATACTAAATTTGTTCTACACTTTCAAGGATATAGTATATATCCCAACCCCAAAATATCACCAAAGAGGTTTAAAGACTATGTGTAAGACTTACATCCGATGTCGACTGCATCAAAAGTTGTCTTAAGTTGTCCTCAAAATACTATTAATAAATTAATCTCACACCTATTTCCCCAATAAATCATCATGCGATGGAACATAGTTGTCCAACCTACCCCAATTATGACATTGATCATTATATTAATATTATTCCAAATATTTCATGGTAAAAAGTTGACCAATTCAACTAAAAAAGTCTAATACCACATAGAAATTAGTATAATTCCTATAATGGTATGAAGATTGGTAGAATTCTTATGAAGATATGGGAATTAATATAATTCTTATGATGTTACGAAGATAAGTATAGTTCTCATGTTTGGGATCAATATATTTCTTATGAAGGTATGAAGATTGGTTTGATTTCTATGTTTATTACCAAGATATTTCCAAAGTTTGGAATCAGTATATTTTTTATGATGGTATGGAGATTAGTATAATTCTTATGTTAAATATCAATATATTTCCTATGATGGTGTAACAACTATAATTGTGTCTCTTAAAATTTTGACCTTATGTTGATTAATACTAAACTAGAGCCTCTTAACAGTAGCTAAAGTAGGACTTTAACTTGAACACAATAAGAACTATGTCTTTTACACCTTCAGATCCTTTATATAAGGTTAATGTTTCTCCCTGGTCGAATGGAGATTGAATGATATGCAACCCTTAGTTTCAAGCATATAATGCACAGATACTCAAGAATAAACATGTGATGAAAATATATCATGGGTCATAAACATTGAAACCTTAAGTCGTTTTGAAATAAGGTACATTGAAACATGTTTGGTGGACAATGGGAGTGACCATAGTCAAGATCACTTAGGAAAACAGGGATGACCAATAAACTATGATCAAGTGTGTCATAAACATTGATGGGCAACGAGGGTGACCAATAAACTATAGTTGAGATTGTGTCGAGATAATAAGGATGATTAATAAACTATGGTCCAAACTGTGTCGTATATACATTGATGGACAACGGGGATGACCAATAAAATATGATAAAGACTATGTCAAAACAACGAGAATGACCAATAAAATATGGTCGAGATATTGTTATATATATTGATGGATAGTGACGGTCACCAATAAATTATGGCCAAGGTTGTGTCATTTATAGTGATGGAAAATGAAGGTGACCAATAAAATATGGTCAAGACTATGTCTTATATATTGATGGACAATGAGATTGACCAATAAAATATATTCAAGACAATAAGGATAACCAATAAACTAAAGTCAAAACTGCGTCGTATATATTGATGGATAATAGGGGTAACCAATAAACTATGATTGATATCCTGTAATATATATTGATAGACAATAAGGGTAACCAATAAATGGTCAATACTATGTTGGGACAGTAAAAATGAACAATAAAGTAAAGATGAAGAATAAACTATAGTTGAGGTTGTGTCAATTAATAGATATCAAAATCTTGAAAATCATCTTTAGTAATACAACAAAATAAGAATTAGGAATCTATAATTTGAATAAATATAAACAAAATATAAATAAGAAAAATTCAAAATAACAGCCACCATGTGATATTATAACCTCTCCTTTGAAAAATTGTCATGTGCCACACACCTCGCATTATGGGACCAGAATGACATTACTCTTAGGCTAGGCGATAATCCTTTTGTAATATTGTTAAGTAAGAATTACGAATCCACAATTTGTGTACATATAAACAACATATGCAAAAAGGAAATATTAAAAATACCAAAGCTGCAATCCAATATTGACATTATATATAAAGACCATACAAATTAGGTTAATATTATGCAAACCATATCAAGTCAACATTATGGAGATCATAAAGATTAAGTCAACATTATGGTAATTATAGGGATTTGGTAAATTTTTCTTCTAAGTTTGGTGATAATCCTTTAATAATACACATGTCTGACTAGATACCACCTCAGTAGTATTATGGGGCTAGAAGGATTAAATTAACATTATAAAGACCATATTGATGAGGTTGAAATTATAGAACCGTATCAAGTCAACATTATGGAGACTATAGAGATCAGGTTGACATTATGGAGATACATATTAGGTAGAATTTTCTCCTAGGTCAAATGATAATCCTTTAATAAATATATCTGATTGGATTCCATGTTGTCAGTATTTTGGAGATTATACAGATCAGGTTAGCATTATGGAAACCATATTAGGTCAACATTATGAAAACCATATAGATCAGGTTAATATGGAGATTATATAAATAATATGCCATTTTCTCTTAGGTTGGATGATAATCATGTAGTAATATTTCAAAGTAAGAATTAGGAATCCATAATTTGTATACATATAAACAACATATATAAATAAGAAAGATTAAAAATAACAAAGCCACAATGTGGTATTGTATCTTCTCCTCTAAAGAATAATCATGTGCCACACACCACATTTGAATGAATACCATGTCGTTGATATTATGAAGACCATAGGAACCAGGTCATCATTTCTCAAGTTGGATGAGGAATGGGTGACACACCACCCTTTAGTCTAGTCAACCACCATGTTTGATGTGAAATTGCATATTGGAGAATGAAATCACAGGATTCTAACATTGTGGGTAAAAGTTTGTGGACCAAGAAGTGGAAGACAAGAACAACATTGGAAGGGATAATAACAATGAAGACAGGTTCATAGGTAAGATATTTGAAGAGGAAATGTTTTTGTCAAAGGAGGTAGCATTTGGGGTCCACAATAAATGCATGACTCCAATGATGGTTATGAATATGATTGATAGGTCATAGATGTGGTGGTGAAACTAGTGCAATTTCTATGGTCTCATCCTTTAATGAGTTAAGTTTTTTCATAAACAAGATGGGTGCCTAGAAGTGTTTCATTGGTTGCACGATGTACATCAAAATGTTCTAGAAAAATGCTTCTAAAGCACTCAATGTGTCTTAGTTTGTTCTATGACATCTAAGGCCTATTTATACACCTAAAAATGGTTAATTTCAACCTCTTAAGCAATGAACTATTGACATAGATTATTTCACTAGTTATATGTTTGATGATTAGTTACATCTCATGAGCTTGTAAATATCAAACATTATTATTATTATTATTATTATTATTATTATTATTAAACATGGTCATTTTACCTAATTGCTTCAATAATAGGTTAGAATTATGAAGACTAGACAAATCAAGTCGAAATTATGAAGATCATACATTTTAAGTTGGTATTATAAATACCATACGGATCAAGTTAGTATTATGGACATCATTCAGATCAAGTTGATATCATAGACAACATATAAATCAAGTTGATATTATGGATATCATATGAATAAAATGTCGATATTTAATTTAAATAATGTGAAAATTGAATAATATAATTATAATAATAAACTATAATTTTTTATATAAATATAATATATTTTTTTAGAAAATATCATTATAATTTATTAAAAAATATATTATTTCTCCTTCCAAATGATAACAAATAACAAATGTACATTACACTCAAAATTCATTATGAATAAGTAATTTATTCGAGGAAAAATTAGAAAAAAAATATATTATAAACTAAGAACATAAAAAAATTTTAAGAAAAAATACAAATAGTAAAACTGCATATAGTTGGAAAGAGAGGAGAGTATTTCTTAACAAAAAAAAAAGGGTTATCGATTTTGAGTTCTCACGTTTTATTATGCATTTAATTTTTCTTTATCATGTCCAAATTGAAAAAAAAAAAAAGTATGATTATTTAGTGAATTGAAAGCATTTAGGAGGAGGGTCTTATTGAGAAATTGTTCAGTGACTAAATTGAATGATTTAGTGCTTTAAAAATTTGCTTGTAATTGAAAGTCAGGGGAGTTTAATGGTCTTTTCCTATTTAAAACATATTCTATGTACTAAAATCCAAGACTGTCTCTAAATAATATATACACATTCTTTTATTTTTTTAAATTGTTGGATCTATGTATATATGTATGTTTGAATAAAGTTATTAAAAATTTTAGAGAATTTATAATTTTATTTATAGAAATTGAAATGACAATTTGGTTTGAATTAGCCTTGCACCCAAAAAAATTTCTAATAAGGTTAGCCCAATATATAAACACTACATAATTGGACCCATACTTAGCTATTTCCTAAGGTTATTCTTTTGGGCTTGCGTATTTTGTTTACGACAAATGATAATTACACCTTTTTTTTTCTTCTTTTTCTAATATTTTGTTTATATTTTAAAAATGTTTCTGTTTCCTTTCATCTTTCTGTCTTTCCTACACCTATTTTCTTTTTGTGAAAAATAACTCTCCTTATACGGTTAGGATGGTTAATGAACACAAATTATTTGACTTTGACACGTGCACAAAGAGATTAAGAAGGATATAGTTTATAAAAATTAAATTAATGTTAAAAATATAGAAAAAATGTCACTCATTTGTATATTAAATTATATGTTAAGTGTTACTTTTTTATGCTTAGTAATTAAATAATATTAATTTTGTTGAACATTCTTTCTGATACAAATAAATCGTGTTCAATGATTTATAAATATTATATGATATTCTAAAAAATATAAATACACATATATTCATGCTCTAAATACAATACGTTGGGAGTTACTTTTTTATGTTTAGTCATTAAATAATTTTAATTTTGTTAAACGTTCTTTCAGTTATTCGATGTGTATTTGTTATAAATAAATTGTGTTTAATGATTTATGAATATTAAATGATATCTAAAAAATATAAATGCACGTCACGCTCTAAAAAATAAAATTGTTAAAATAAAAGACTCTATGTACATTCAACCATTAAAAATTTATGAGTAACTTTTTTTTAAATATAAAATAAGTGTTTACGAACTAAAGATAAAACTTTTCATTACAATATATAGAAATTTTTACATAAATAATATTATTTTAATTAAAATATATCAATTTGAACTTTCTTCAATTTTATTTACGAAATTAGACCTCTTTACTATAGAGGTTAGAATTCGGTTCCTCAAACCAAAGTCTAATTTTTACTTTAATTTCTTTTTCTAAATAAAAATAAAAAATTAAAATAAAATATATAATTAAAAATAAAAAGAAAATATAAAAATAATAAAATTAATATATTATTTAAATATATATTAAAATATCAAAATATATTAAAATAATTTTTAATAATATTAAATAATAATTTTGTATGGTATGACTTTGTTTAATTTATATCTTACTATTCTAACTTTCAAATATCATCTATCACATATTTGCCATATCAACTTGCTTAAATATTATTGTCAAAGTAAAATGAACACAAATCTAACTTCATTGATAGGACGATAAGTTTAATATATCATCGTTATTTACTTACACTTTATTTTTATATGAATACATGTTGTGCCTAATTTGTTAATAATCGCAGGAAACTGAAAATATTATATCATCATATTGTCACTCAATGCCAGAACCTCACCCTCTAATTATTCTGTTACCACTATTTGAAGATTGGACAACTCTATTCAAGTATTCAAGTATTTTAATAATGATCAAGAAAATTAAGAATCAGGACATCAAAGATAACTCAAGAATACTAAAGGAAGCTCAAAGATTTACAAGAAAATTCAAGTTGGAAGCAAGCTCAAAGACATTGAAGACTTAGTTTATAAGCTGTGAGTGAATGAAATCAAAAGGTAATCATCACTCAGATCAGAGTATTCTCTCAAGAAAACTATTTCTAGAAAAACTATAAAACACTGCAATAATTGATTACATAATCGATTATGGAAATTTGAAAATAAATGAGACACTAGAATAATCGATTATGGATTTTGGAAATAAATGAGATGCGGCAATAATCGATTATCTAATCGATTATGTGAATTTTATAAATGTATTACTTGCGGCAATAATCGATTATATCCTTAACATAATCGATTATGCTCGGAGATTTTTGAAAATCAAATGTTGCGAAAAATCCTCCAACAATTAATGGAATATCTGATTTTGATTTTGTGAACGTTGTGAGGTTATGAAAAAATAAATCATATTGATTTCAAATTAAAATAAAGATTTTATTTTATTTGGGAATATTTGTCCTCCAACAATTAAAGGAATCTTTGGTTTTATTTTCTGAACGTTGTGAGGCTTTGAACAGAGTAAAAGATTTGATTTCGAATTAAAATAAAGATTTCATTTCATTTGGGAATTCTGTCTATTTAAGAAGCATATCAGGGCTTTTCAGATACACCTGACTGATACATTCTTAACTACATTCTTTCTGAAAAGCTTTACACTTTTTCTCTGAGTATCTTGAGCCATAAAATTTTATGTTTTGAAAGAGAAAATATTTTTTCTGTGCATTAATCTTTCTGAGAAAAATCTTGAGGATACTCTTGAGCAGAGCAGGTGCTACAGTTTGAGATCTTCACTCCAAGTGATATTGTTTTTTTGTTCATCCTCTGAGGCTGTTCAGAAGAGGTATTTTATATTTCCTTGTGTGATTCAAGGAAAGTGTTTCATTCCTTGTGTGATTCAAGGAAGGTGTTTTCATTCCTTGTGTGACTTAAGGAATGGTTGGTTATCTCTTATGGGTTTCAAGAGATTGTGAGGTTTATCTTTAATTTTCTATTTTGCATGTTTCACTTGTGATTAGTGGTTGTAAAATTGTGATAAATTAAAGATAGTGAAAGTGGGTGATCATCTCAGGTTGAGGTGATTGGGAACTGGACGTAGGGTTAAGGTTTAACCCAAATCAGTATAAATCTCTGGTGTTATCTTTCTCTGTCCCTTATCTTTTAACTTTTCCGTTGCGCTTTATAAATTATCTACTAGACTAAATAAATCAAGAGGGTTAAAATTTGAATTACATAAACGCTAAAATTTTAATTTTTATTACATCAATTCACCCCCCCTCTTGATGCTAATTGGTAACATATTCCATTGCTAGAACAAGTAGATTTTGTTGCAGTAACAAAGTTAAGGCATTTAAAGGTTGATCATGCTTTGATAACAATTTTGGTAGAAAGGTGGAGACTTGAAACTCACATTCCATTTTCCAATAGGAGAGTGCACTATAACGCTAGAGGATATTGTACTTCAACTCGGGTTAAGAGTTGATGGATTACCAGTTATTGACCCAACAATGTTAGATTGAGACGAAATGTGTGAAACATATCTGGGCATTGTGCCAGTCAAAGGAGAGTCACTAATTGGTTCTATGATCAAGTTAAAGTGGCTTAGGGAAAATATTTTACAGCTCCCAAAAGAACCATAAAAAGAACAACTTCACGCCCATTGTAGGGCATATATATTAGGTTTAATTGGAAGTATTTTAATGTCTGACGAAACAGGAAATAAAGTCCATCTTATGTATTTAACTTTATTAAAAAATCTTAAAAGTTCTAGGCATTATAGTTGGGGGTTTGCTTGTTTAGCTGTGTTGTACAGGAAAATGTGTAGAGCAACGGATGTAAGGGAAAAAACAATGGGTAATTGTGTATAACTTTTACAATCTTGGGCATGACATCGCATGCCATATATTGCTCCAATTTCTAGCCTTCCACTAACATACCCATTGGTCTGCAAAATGGAGCAGGGGTAGAGTGTTAAACTTTAAAAATGTACCTAATAATAATGTTATCTTATTGAATTTTAATCAATTAGTAGTTCAATTTTATTATAATATCACATCAATCTTCAAGATATATTGGCTTAATTGAAACATGAATTTACATTTTACTCATTTTTTTAATAAAAAAGTAATCAATATATTGATAAGTTGGGTGATATTAGATCTTATAGGTTTACTTGGTAGGATAATGTTACTAGCATTCTTTATTTACATTTTTAAAGTTTTGTAGTTAAATAGTGAATTTAGTATGTTCGATTCATGTGTTACAGGGAGCCCTTATCTCTTTAGCTCGTATTGAAGGTTCTTCTCAAATTCCATGTATCTTTAAGTTTCAAAAATAGTCTAAAAATAGTATCTCACTAGGTGTTCAAACCTAGTAATATAGTCATGTACTAACATATTTTCCTATCCTAGCTTAAAAAACTCCACTTTATTTGTGATTTTAGTGTTGTCTGAGAAATACATCTCCAAGAATCACATCTGAAAACTCTCATAGTTAATTATCTCGCCTCTAGTCTCTATCATTTGCTTTGTCTAGATCCACTAGTACTAGGGCTCTCCATCCAACTGGTACGTGGCAAATGTCATTCTCTTATCTTTGGGATAAGAAATCGCCTCGAATATCTTCTCATTCCCTTTGATTAGTTATTAGCAGTGTCTAGATTAGTCTTCCCTATGAATTTTAGAGGTTCATGTTTCAGAAAATCTACTAATTTCACCTACTCCAAGGTGACATTTGATGAGGTGGCAGTGACCAGTCTTGCATTGTCCAACTTTTACAGTGCAACCTAGTGCTATTGTGTCATAGTGACGTTCTGCTGATGTATCGTCACAATCATCATTTCCATAACTTTGACCATGTTGTTCAAATCAATCTACTGAGGAGAAGGAGTAGGTAGTGGTTTAGGTATCATTCTAGACAACATAAGAGGAAGAAAATTTAGGGTAGTTTGAATATTACTTAAAATTTCTACACACCCTATATTAACTAGCAAAGTAAACCCAATACCTCAAGTCACTCTATGGAACTTAACCGCTTTAATATCATAAATGTAACAAACTTGCATTTATATTAGAATAACAATCAAATTAAATTTCACTAAGATATCATAAAATTTAAAATGTATAAACCTATAGCATACTCATAGGAAATGATCTAAATCTATCATATGGAAACAACAATATTTTCTTAAGTTATATTACATACAAATTTTCAAATATTTATGATAATATCTCAAAATTAAAATAAAACTTCCTTCCTCAAAAAGCAGAAGGTACTTCTTAGCTTTTCTTATGTTGCAATCTACTCCCATGTCAAGACACGATCATCGTAGTATAAACAAAACTACAAACACAAATAATAAGGGTAAGTTAATTTAAATAAAATCATCAAATAATAATATAATTCCATAATTTCATCATTATACTTATTTATTCATTCATATCTTGGTAACCGGATTATCACAATCATACTCAATCACATACAGTCATCGTACTCATTCATTCACATGTACTTAATGTTCTAGACAAACTTTTTCATAAAATTATATGAAATTCTTTACCTCTGAAGCTAACACTTGAACGTGTTTCCTTGGTTATCAGGACATAAACAAACCTTAAGATTTCTTTTCATCTTTGGATTTTTCTGGTCCCGACATGTTAGGGTGATCTCCCACGTATACATATCAAATTGATAGCTACTCTCATATAGTTATAAGTGCAATAAAAATATTTATCATTTTCTCAGCACATGGTACTCTTATCTACGTGATTAAAATACCATTGAAGTCTGGATACCCCATCTAATATCTTTAGATTTTTATATGTATATTAAAGGTATACCAAATAATACCTCGTGATAAATATTTGGCTTAAACATGCAAAAAACACAACCATTCCAAAAATTATGCAACAAATCAAACCAATCTCATTAACATCAATAAATATCATTTTCATTTCCATATACTCTCTACCATCACAATTTTCTTAGCACCATTGTCATTCGAATCACGTTTGCACCACTACCATTAGTTCCCATAATTTTCATGACCTTAGTCACAAATCAAATTTGAAATCATATCATTATCACCAATCTCATTTAATAATTCCACACCAATCATATTATTTAACAATCCATCATAGTTCACAATATTTGTTACAATTCACCATGAGTCATAATATATATAATTGTCACAATTCAATATATTCACATTGACATATCACATTTCATAACTTTTACCAATATATCAATCTCACAAATCTCATTCAATAAGTGACACATTATTTCATAACAATTTCACATTTCTATAATCTCAATAATTCACCACACTAGAATTTTCAGTTATACAACACCAAATTTCTTAACATATAATCAACAATTCAATATTATAACATTCATTCCATCATATTACCCCATCATTCATATAAATAAACTTATTTTAATTCATTTTAGACCTTAATCTATTTTCCAAGCATAAGGTATTTTCGTTAAAGTGAGATATTTTCGCTCAAGTAAAAATAATCTTAAGGGTAATGTTTTAAGTTTAGAACCTCTTACTTAAGCGAAAGAAATTCTCGCTCAAGCAAGAACACTCGTTGCTCAAGCGAAAAAAGTCTCAAGAGTTACTGAAAGATTTTCGCTCAAGCAAAAATCTTGTCACTAAGTGATGTGACTGAATTTTAGCATATTTAAAATAGCTAACAAATGTATTTAGTGTTATTAATATGTTAACTTAGCTTAATTAACCACAAAAAGGATTTTGAGATGTTTGGAAGCCTTAAGTTAATTTATGTATAAAAACAGTTTATTGTAGTCACAGTTTGACCTTTGCTTAGTGTTTTATTTATTTATTTTGCTACGGAACTTCAAAAATCATGATTCTGGATGCATATTAAACTAGACACGTGCAGCTTTTCACAGGAATTTAAAGCGTTCAAATCGGAGCCAAAATGGATTTTTCACACGTGTTCTAAGTTAAGTCAACTGCAGTAGACGTGTCCAGTGGAGGCCCCTCATGTTTTGGGCCATATCAAATTATCCAGAGATAAATAAATCGCAAAATCAGGCCCATTTTAAAGTTAACTTAATAAGAAGCATTGTGGAAGTTGAAGCGTTCGATTTGGACTTAGATTGAGTTAGTTATGCATGTTTAAAACTAACCCATGTGCACCCATGTGAAGCTGAAGTAAGGAAAACATGTTGATTGAAGTTTGGGCCAATTCATGCAACTCAGGGCCCATCCATTAAGATTAAGTCCTCTAATGTATAAATAACTTGTTTACAATGTAATTTGTAGAGATTTGGCAAAGAGATTAGACGTTTAGAATTCAGTTTAGTTTCAATGCTCATGGAGTTGGTTAATGTAGTTAACTGTGGTAGTTATACTCTATTTTCAAGTTTTCATGCAATGAAGTAAGTTTTCATAGTTCTTTGCTTCTTCTCTCGTTTTCCTTCACTCTTCCTCCATCTCTCACGTTCCATCTTTCAATTCATTCATCTTCCATGGATTCCATTACATGTTTACATTGCAATTCAGTAGTTTTTCATAGTTTCTTTACATAGTTGTAGTTCTTTAATTCAATATTTTTAAATTCTGCATAATTTCAATTTTAGGGAGTTTTAGAGAATTAAAATCATTGAGAAATAGTCTCTTGGTGTCTTTATGAGATTTTAAGACAATTGAATGTCTTTCAATGGAGTAAAATCTAGTTTTAAAACTTTGCAAAGATCCAGCACCGTTTAATTTGGTTTTGATTCTTTAGAATCTTCAATTAGGTTAATTTTCTACAATTCAATTCAGTTATGCATTTACTGCACTTCAATTCATAGATTAGAAATGTTTACAAGTTTTAAATGCTTTTAAGAATTAGTTTTAGGTCAATTTCAATTTCATAGCATAGTTATATTTCCAGTTCAAGTTAAATTCCAGTTCTGCATAGTAATTAGTTTGATTGATCATTTAGGTTCTGCATTGCATTTTAAATTTAGTGTTAATCCAATTTCAATTCTGCACTTACTTTGTTCTAGATTGCATTAGTTAATTAGGAAATCTACATTACATTAGTAAAATCATATTTCTCTGCATAATAGAACTTAGTCCACTACACTATTCATTTTTTCACATTTCTCTGCATAATTTCTCATATTTGCATCTACATCTTAATTCATTGCCAACCTTGATTCTGCATTTAATTCTTGCATTTATAATTGAATCTGTTTCCATTTCATTGCATTGTATAATAAAAAACCAACCAAAACATATTTCAATTTTTGCATTGCTTCGGAATTTTCCATTATTGCACTGTTCATACTGCATTGTTATTTATTTGGTTCACATTCATCTTAATTATCATCATATTAGAATCTGCATTGGCATATTAGTTTGCATAATCATTCAAGAATTCAATTTAAATTCAATAATTCATTCCTTACATTAGCATTTCATTGCATTTACATAAGAATCAACTAAGCCTCCCAACTTGCTCCTTGGATTTTACATTTGAGGTCTCCCTACTACTACATTAAGGGGATTTTGAAATTGTTTTGAAAAACTTATGCGACAAAAGCTAACATCACTAAGCCTTTGTTTGGATCTAGGAATTTACTGTTTCGGTGGAAGGAAGAAGACAGATTGAAGAAGATTTGGGATTGTTTGATTCTACAAAATTGTAGTGATTTGCTCGGAAAGGAGAAGAAAGCTTGATCTGTAAATTTCTACGGTTCAAAGAGAATATTTGAGGGGAAAGCCACGTAGACCAATGGCTTTCCCCGTAATACTCTTGCAAACACATATGAAGGTACAAGAAAGCTACTCGTGACCATGGTTCAGCTTTTTCACAGGGGAAGACAACATTGAATGATAGGAAAAACATTGAAGGAATCTAAGCATGTATGTTTCAAATCATCTTAGTTTGGTAGGTTGAGTTGAGTGACGGAAGCAGCCGCATCTCCATTTATGGAAGAAGGTAACCTGCACAGATTCATCTTATAGCCGTAACAGAGGTAAATTACTTTCGATTAAAGTCATAGTTGATTTGTATTACACATGAATTATTTGATGAATGATTCTGGGTTTAGAGATAATAAATTATTATAGTGAAGAAGCAGGTTGACTCTAAAAGGGGGGGTTGAATAGAGTAAGCTTATGAGAACTCGAGTTATATTGGTTCACCCTAAACTCTTGGGCTACGTCCAGTTCTCCTTTAAGAAATTCTTTAAAGGGTTCCACTATTCAAAACGAGTACACAATGTCACTCCTGGCTGGCTACAACGAGTACACAATGCCACTCTTGGCTACAACGAGTACACTAAGCCACTCCTGGTTACGACGAGTACACTAAGCCACTCCTGGCTACGACGAGTACACTAAGCCACTCCTGGCTATCCCATTTTAATCTCCCCTTGAGACTAAGAACTACGAGTATTCTGAACTGCCACTCTTGGCTACAAAGAGAATAGTGTTTGAGTAAAGACTATAGGAAAACTCTCACAGAGAGGGTATACAATAAGATGCTCCTGAATGAGACTCTAACTTCACTATTGAAGAATATAACAATGACTTTCTCTCTAAACTTTCTAACATCTTATATATGATTATAGTTGTTGTAACTGTTGTGTTGTGGTTGGTGCTTTTGCCTTTGTCATCCTCTGCTTTTGTAGGCTTTCAAAAATATGATCGTTTGTAGAAAAATCTTCAGCTTTAATATTCTTTAGATATTCTGATGATAATCTTCTAATATCTTCATGTGTCAGGTTACTAAGATTTTTCTCTCAATAATACTTCTTTGGAAACTCTTATATGATGACACTTATTAAAAGGAAATACAGTGCAAATACGAAATATATATTTTTTATAACAGACGAAATATTTCCTTTTATTTACGAGATGATATATTTGATTCTATAACTTCTTATTTAAATCTTCATATAATATTTTATTTTATTCTTTCAAATAATATTTCAATACTTGATTTTCATATTAATCCAACTAGCCGTTATACAATATATTGTTCTTATATATTTATAGAATGTTATATAAGCGGCATTTCATTTAGCGTTATTATATTACCAATTATAAGATAATTATTTTATAAATATTTTTCTATTAACCTTTGATTTATTCAAAACTTATTTTCATTTATTATCATCAAAACATATTGGGTGCATGTTATCCAATAGACCGTCCAGATTCTAACATATAGGTTTAGGTTAATCGATTTTGTATTTGGGGATAATCGATTCTGAGTGAGGATAATTGATTCTGATGTTCTTCGACAAATTGTTGTTCGTTCCACCAGTGGGGTTAATATGTATGGAATTTTATTTTTGAAATAAAAGAAAAAAGAATAATTAATTTGTGTTTTCTTATTTCTTATTACTATGTGAGTTTATGTGTGCCTACAACCTGTGTGTTTGTCTCCTTGCGTTTTGCATTTTGCGTTTACCTCGTTGTGTGTTTGTCTCCCTACATGTGCTTGCAATCTAGATGTGGCATCTTGGAGAAGAAGAAGAGAGGTGTTCTATGATAATTTTATAAAAAATTATATTTTATTTTTATATTATAAAATTATTAATATATATAATCATATTTAAAATTATAAAAAATTAAATATTAATATTATATATTGTATATATCAATTTAAAATAAATAATATGAAGTAAAATGAAACTTTAATAATAATAAATTATTATTAAGTTTAATATTTAAGATATAAATTATTGTTTAAAATATAATTAAATTAATTTTTTTAATTTTAAAAATTAATTATAAATTATTTTAAAATTATAATTAAATTTTAAAAAATAAAAAATTATAAGATTTCAATAAATTTATTTATTAAAAAAGTTATTTTATTATATTTATTTATATATTTATTTAGTAAATAAAGTTATATTATCCAATAATTTTGTAATAATGTTTAAAATAATTATATTGAATATAAATTATTATATTTATTTAATATTATAATTTTATAATATAAATAGTAATATAAAAATTAATTTTAATTAATAATAAAAAATATATTTATAAATTTTTTTTATAAAATATAATGAAATATATTAATGAAGTGTATTATTTTAAAAAAATTGTATATTATCAATGTATATTAATTAAATTAAAAATATTTTTTATTGATTTATTTAATATTATATTATTTTTATTTTACTTTTCAAAATTTACATAATTTTTTAGTTAATTTTTTTTAATTTAAGTAATATTTTAATTTTGTGAAATTATTTTTTAAATAAAAAATTTGTTTCAGCAAATTTAATTGATGTTAAATAATATTATTTTTATTTTAAAATTTTTTATTTTGCAATCAAGAGTAATTTAATCAATAATTATTTTAAATCATTAATAATATTTTTTATTCTGTCACATCAATTAAATTAATTACAAATTTCAATATACTTTTTTCTTATTTTCTATATACTTTCCCTTAATCCAAACAATCCAACTTTCCACACATTTTGTCCTCTTTTCTTTCATTTTCCACTCTCCCACTTTCTCCTTCTTAATCCAGACATACGCTAAAGCAAAAAAAAGTCTAGAGGCTATTTCAAAAAGTCGTTGCTCAAGAAAAAATAACTTGTTCGTGTAAGATTCTTACATGCAACACAAGAAATCTCAAAAATTCATTATTAAACTCTTAATCCTAATTAATTATGAGAAATCTTGATATTTTAGATGTATTTCATGCAATATTAACTAATTGTTTATCATATATCAAAAAACATACATTCTACATCAATTACCTTTATAAACACACCAACACATATAATTAAATAATTAATCATAAAAAATTTTGTTTAATTAATTTCTCTTACTTTTAATCTAAATTTTAATCTTCAACTTTAAGATAATCTTAAAGTTTTATCAAACTCTATAGGACTTAATCATATAATAATCTTAATTATTACTCAAATTAAATCAAAAACCAGTAAAGTCTTAATAAGAATCATAATTATCTGATTCAATATTCTAATAAATAAAATTATAAATTTTAAAATTTTATCTAATTGAACATTTCAATAAAAAACGTTTCTCTTGTCAATACTTACTTTTTTGTTATTTTTAATTTCCAAACCAATAAAGAATAAGTGAAAAATCTTTCGAGAAGTTGAAAGGTTTTTAAAAGAAAATTTAAGAGAAATTTTAAAAAAATTAGAGAAGGTGAAGATGAGAAAGAAGGTGAGTGATTTCGAAAAAATATAAAAATAAGAGTGATTATAGAAAAATAAATTTTTATATTTTTCCTCTTTCTTACATTATTGAGCTTAAAATCTAATAAATCCTAATCCGATCCTGTCCATCATAATTTTAATTTATATTTAAAATATTTTTTAGTTATTTTTCTTATTTTATTCTTAAAATTATTTATATGAGAATTTGTCGAACTCAACATCATTGATTCGTGTCTGGATTTGATTTTCTTGTTGAACGGACTCAAGAACCAGTAAGGTATACTGTCAAAGCAGTGGGCCAAATTAAGAGAAAGATCTTGATATATATTATTTAAATAAGTAATAATAGTAAAATATTATCATTAGATAAAATTTATGTAAAACTAATTAAACGGTGTAAGTTCTAGTATAATTTTTAATATTCTTTACTTTTTATTCAATGAATCTTTTATAAATTTAATTTAATATGAAAAATAAGGTAAAATATTTTTTTTGTTCTTTTTTTTTTAAATTTGATTTTACTTTTTTTTTTAATTTGTTATATTTTTGTCCCTCTAATTTGGAAATATTTTGATTGTGATCTTTAAAGTGTATTTTCTGATAATTTATAATTGTCATTAATTATAACTGTTTTAAGGATTAAAAGTGGAGTATAATTATAACTTAAAGAGATAAAAATAGAACAAAAACATTTTGGACAGCTAAATCTAAATTTGAAAATTTTATAAGAATGAACATATTTTACTCTTAAAAATATGATAAAGTAAATGAAAATGTGTCTGGAAAAGGGAATTCTAATTCTTATGGATGAAGAAAGATAAGGTATAGAAGAGTAAAAGAGAAAATGATTATGTATGTGTATATATTGAAAATAAAATAAAAAAAAGTAAAAAAAAAAAGAAGCTAAATTCAATGTTTATAAAAAGGGATAAGTTATTGAGTTAATCAAGGTATTAATTAATAGTTTATCTTTTTTGAATGATAGTGTATCCCATATTAATAGAATAATATAAATAATTAAATAATATTAAAATTAAAATTATAATGTTTTAACATTAAAAGATAAAATTATTGTGTATTTAAGTACACATAAAGTTCAAATAAAATATGCCATAATCTAATTTTTAACATTATACTGCTGTTGTGAGAAAGTCTTTTAATAATAACAATATTAATTAATAAGATATATGTAGAATAAAAATGTCTTCTTAAGCATTGTTCATTAATTAGTTTATAATTGATTTTTTGACTAATTTTTATTATTTAATCAATATCAATAGCAACTTCTTTTACCAAATTTTTTACTTTTCCAATTCAGCAATTTTAGTCAGACAGATCAATCTGATGTTTTTGTTTGGCCTGTGAATAAATACTGCATGTAAAAATTGCATTCTTTTCTCTTACTACAGAAGAAGGTCAAATGAAGATGCAAAGCCACAAAACTCCTATGCCTTGTTTTCACCATGCCTAACTAATCCTAAGCAAATTCCAAATGGTAAAAATGTGAAAACTGCATAACGATCTTAAGAATATTAGAACAATGATCCTAGACTAACCTAAAAAAAAGAAAAAGAAAAAGAAAATTGTGGTGATCAATTGGAGGGAACATGATAGTATTTCCCCTTGCAGATGCATCTGTAAACTATGGGGCAAGACTCTGCAATGGAGCACTTGAAACTAACCATCACCCTCTTGCAGGGAGAGCATGGTCCACATGCATGGGAACAATCTGGTATGGTGGAGCCTGTTGGGTAGAGTTCCATTCCCATGTTCTCTTCCTTTACTTCTTCCTATCAAATCACAAGTAGGTATCAACAATAACATTACTCATTCAAACTTTTCATGCTCATGATAAGCTACCACATTATGCAACAATCATATTTCCATGTCACAGTTTTTGTTTTCACCAACCCTCTCACTCAAATCTCACTCTTTCCTTGGAAGAATGAGCAGAGAAATTGTATCATTAAAGAGTATGAAGTGACAGAGAGAAAGAGGGGTTGTTACTGCTGTATTTTATTAAAAACTGGAAAGTAAGGAGTCATTTGATTTCATAAACATTTTCCTTTTTTTGTTTTTCTATAAAATGCCATTTTATTCATTTTTCTTATAGAAACTTTTGAGAACAAGAAGAAACCAAAGGGATATTTTGTAATTATAATTAAAGATAGTAAATTATAAATTACTTTCTCAAACAACAATCCTCAAGAACTTCATATTTTAGTTGACAATGAGAGAAAAGAAAGCAACTTGAAATCAGTTTTAACATAAAGGAGTGTCAAGAGTTGGTGCAGAAAAAATTGTGACACCAGAAAAACATTCATTATGCCACACACAAGAATTTAACTCTCAAACCTTTTTATCTCTAACTATTGCTTTCTCTTCTTGTAAGCTTGCCAACTTAGCTGCAAACAGGAAAAAAAAACACAAATAAAATGTCTGAATCATACAAGAGAGTCTATTTTCCTGGATAACCTAATCTTAACTAATGGATTTTCCATCTTGAAATTTCAGTTTTCAAACCTCACTTTAAAAATTATATCATTTTAAGCTTTATATGAATAACCTTTTCTGTTCCTTTTTCAACTAAAAATATTTTTTGTATAAAATAATTTTAATTTATGAAAGCAACTTATTTTATTTTTTTATCTTATAAATACATATAGGTTTGTTTTTTAGAATATTGTCTATGACATCAACTTATCTAAAAAGGTACTGAAGAATCTTGTGATTTTAGAATGAAAAACAGATGCATAATAGTGGTTATAACAGGAAATTGACTTGAATATATTACAGTGTTACTAAGCTATGTTCAACATTCTAATATGTGCATAAGCATGAAGTTATGTAATTAAAGAGAAAGAACATTAAAGTGCATGTTTCTTACCATGATTTGGAATCACCCTAAGGCTCCAACTCATAGAAACCAGAGTGAAGAAAATGAGAATTAGGAAACATTTATGGGTTCCAAGAGAGAAAGTGGTCATATTTGCATCAATGTACAAACTCAAGTAACTTGAAGCCAGTTTTCATTAGAAGAGGAAAAGAAGGCTTGTGAGCAAAAAGAAGATGAAGGTGTACTTTGGTGAGGTTCCTTGATGAGTCAAGCGAATCTTTGTAGAAACATATATACGAAGATTGGAAGGGTGCATATTAAATGTGCAGTGTGGTACATCTGCAGCATTTCACATGATGCACGGCCTTGTATTAAAGATTTCACAAGTTTTGGTGAGTCCCCAGAAGCAAAAATGAAAAACATTTATCATCATAAACTATAAATTAAGAGGATATTTAATTATGAATTTCAGTAATAACTTCTAACCTTTTTGATGTGTGTACTGTGACACTGTGTTTAGACCAAACAGATTGGAAAGTCTTCTGCCACGCACGCACGGTTTCACCTATCAGATGAAAGGGAAGAAACTGAGAAAAATTGTTTGAAAGATGCATTAATTGAACCATAATTCACAAGTGAAAAAATTTAAGGGGTAAAAACTACCACAAGACTGATAAACCTATGTAGCCTGCTGACATAATAAAATTTAAGATAAGTTAGAAATTTTATATGGGATAAAAATAAAAAAATTAAATAACGCATAAATAATAAAACACATATAATTTTTTAGCCTTAAGATTTTAGATAGAAAGTAAAGTTATATTTCTTTATATAGTTATTGTATACTACCCATTAATAAAAAATATGGTGATATTATTCCTCCTGAATATTTAATAGTGATATCAGAGTCAGGTTCGTTCGGTCTTTTTGAATGAATTTCAGATAAGTGTCTTCTTTTCATTGGAGGGGAAGTGTGTACTAATATGAAAGGAACTCACATTTGAAAGAAAGAATTGAAATCTCACATTAAGTAGAAATTGGAAAGTTGAATAATATATACAAAAAAAGATATATAAACCATTAATATTAGAATTTTCGATAAGAAATAAAATTGTATTCCTTTACATAATTATTATTTATTATCTTATGATAAATATCTCTCAATATTATCCTTTTATACGATGAAATTTCAAGGAAAAAACAACCACGTGCTGAAATCTGAATAATAACTAATCTGTCATCAATCGTACAAGATTTTAAAATTAATTGGGATATGCATGAATTTGTGCCCATTAGTGTGTGTCTTCTTTTTTAAGAAAACTTTATAAACTAGTGAAGAATGTATTATAGTGTTATTATTATATGAGTTTGAATTGTAAACAGTTACTTACTAATAGCTATTTAATTAATCTTTCACATCTATAGGTCTCCCTTATCTATCATGAAAATATTATATTTGATATTTATTATAAAATATTTTGGAAAAAAATAATTTTTACTCTTTTACTAATTTTTCATTTTTATTCTTATTAATTATTAATAAATCGATTAATAAAAATAAAATTAATCATGTCTTTAATAGAAAAGTGAGAAAAAATAAATAAAAACATTGTTTATTAAAATTTTAAAGTATTTAATGATTTTTTTTATCAAATTATATCTTCTAAAATGCATTGAAATAATTACATATGCTGTAAGAGTTAGAGTCAGATTTTATTATTGGGTAGTGTTGGACCTAATATTTGATAAGGTTAGAAATGTATAAATATAGAAATTTTTTATTCTTCCTTATTTCTCACAATTTTAGAATCTTAAGTCTTTTTTTTTAATTTTTTTTTTTCAAAATTTCTAATTTCTTATCTATTTGAAGATCCGAGAATATGAAAAAAAGTTTGTAAAGAATATATATATTTTATTCAATTAGAATTTTGTTTTGAATAAATTTTAAGTTTCCCAAATTTTAGAACATTTTGACTAAAATGTTTAAGGGTCCAATTTTTCTATTCAATTTGAATATTTATCGGTTTAGATTCATAGTAATGTACATAGTTTTGTGATCAAGATCTTTTAGAACAAAATAAAGTATCTTTGATTCATCTCAATTTGGGAAAAAACTTGATTAAAGGTAAGGGAAACTAATTTGATGTTTTCTCTAAGTGTTTGATAAATTATTCTTACATGTGAAAGTGTGATTTTGTGTGAGAAAATTTGGTAGTATATGAAATGTATGATGTGAAAATTGGATTATGTTATGTTGTATGTGAATCAAATGTGAAAATTCATGTGAGATGAAAAATTGATTCAAGAAAGTGGATTTTCACTATTTATTAGTCTAGTACGTAAGGGATTATTGCTTGAGCGACTAGATTTCGCTTGAACGATAATCTTTAAATGTTCTTGTTGTGTGGTTTTTACTTGAGTGATGAGAGTCTCACTTGAGTGAAAAACACAAGGTGCTCTTAAGTGTGATTTCTTTTGAGTGATGAGTTCTTTTGCTTAAGCGAAATCTCTCAGCTTGAGCGAGAAAACCAGATTAAGATTATTACTCTTGAAAAATATTTTACTTGAACGAAAGGTCCTCCCACTTGCGTGACGATTTATACCTTGAGTGAATTTGAAAGAGTATATAAATATGAAATTTGGTAAGATGATATGAGATGTTCTATAATAAACTGTTGATTTTATATAACTGAGATTTTATGAAGCGTGATATGAAATTAATGGTATGATGAACTATTAAAACTATGTGTTTGTAAATTGTAATGAAGCATTATGTGAGATTGATTATATGATGAGTGATTAAAATTATTCATGATATGTGGTTGGTTACATGGAAAATGGATGAGATTATATGACTATGTACCAAAGAGATTGGTATGAGTTGTGTGCCAATAAGATTAAGATGGACTTTGTGTCGGACTGTATGCTGATGAAATTGGATTATATGGTTTATTATGTGTGATAAATGATTATGTTGTTTGTATGTGAGATAAGTAGTTACCACGAGGTAATATTTAGTATACATATAAAATTCTAGAGATATCAGAATGAGATATCCAATTTTCAATAGTATCTTAGTCACGTAGACAATGGTACCATATGGTGAGAAGTCTATAAAGATTTCAACTACACTTATCACTAGATGGATTGGACCATCAGTTCTTTGATTTGTATGTAGGAATCAACTTGATGTATGATTGTCATAATGAGGATAGACTAGATAATTTGAAAGTGCAAAAAACTCTTAGGGTTGGTTTATAACCTAGTATTCAAAAAGTATGAGTAGGTATTAGTTCCAAAGATAAAAAGTTCTATATAATTTTCCAAAAGAGTATGTTTAGTATTTATAAGTAAATATGAATAATTGAGTATGATGATTATATGTGAGTGAGAAATTTATTATGATTATTTGAGTAATTTGAGTATGATTGAATGAATAACTATAATGATGAGAATATAATTTGTAAAACTTATTATCTTATATTTTATTTATATTAGCTGTGTTTATTTATTATTACGGTTAATCATGTTTTGATACGAAAGAAGATAACACTATAAGTAAAATTAAACAATAAACTTTAGTGGTATTAAAAAAAATATTATTTATATTATAAAATACTTGAATATTACCTATATTATTTTATTATAAGTTATGATATTATTGTAATTAATTGGTAATATTTGATAAGCTGAAATTTTGTTATAATTAGAAAATTATTAATTAATTTCTTGTATATATTTTCCTGAAAAAATATTGAAAATCATACTAGAATAGTTTTGTACTCATCATGTTTAAGAAGTGATAGATAAATAAGTTAGAAGAACTTACATTAGTTGATTGATACACGTTTAGTTAATTTTTATTTTTCAGAGAAAAAAAAGAAAATATTTGAAGTTTTATTTGGAAATATCTATTATTATTTTTTATATAAATAATAAGTATTTGTAATTAGAAGTAGTTTTCATCGTATCGATATAATTTCATTAGATGATAAAACTTTATCTATAAATATTTAACACAATTAACATCCTAAAACTTGAATTTGAGATTATTAATTAAACTTAAAGAATTTAAGTACATTGATCTAAATAAATTAGGTCATCATTATTATGGATAATATATTATTAAAGTTATATTAAATAATATTATTATCAATAAAAAAAGTATGATAAGAATGGAAAACAAATGAATTTGATTCTTAAGTATATTAAATTATTTTTCTTCTTCCTTTAATTAGAATCGAGTTCTCATATTAATTACTATTGGATATTAATCAGTAAAAAAAAAATTTCTTAATGAAAACAAATTCTTATAAAATAATAAATGAAAACATACATAACATCTTTAGATCAATATTTAACATAATATTTTATTATTTAACATACAAGTTTTTATAAGTTGAAAATTATAAACTCTTTTAAGACATATAATTACTTAAATTCTCATTATACACAAAAAATTATAATTATATTTAAAATACTCACATCAACTCCTCATATTTAAAATAATAAATCTTACCTTATCCTTATTTATATTACTCAATATAGAATTATTTTGGTGAATACTAACTTAATAATCATAAATAATAAAACTTAATTTTATATTCATAATTTATTATTATTTTAAATCAAGTCATTTTGATTAATTTTTCTTATTTCACATAATTACTTTAATTTTTCAATTGAAAATTGTTTTCTTTAAATTATGAAGTTTTTATAATAAAAGTAGAAAATATAAAATTATGATAATTATAAATAAAAAATCTTAACCGCACATCAGCAGTGAGTTTTTTTTTCTTTTTAATTTTCAGTTTGACGTGCATAGATTATTTTTCTATTTCACCTTATAAAATGTTTTAAACTCACGAATAAACAATAATAAAAAAAAATAATGAAAAAAATCTATCTCAAATGGAAATATCTAATTATATATTAATATTAATAATAATAATAATAATAATAATAGATTAAAACCATAAAATAAGATAATAAAAAAATAAAATTATTAAAAATAGATTTTAAGTTTATACAAAATTGAGGTGGTGAAATTTGTATTGTCGAATATTCTCTAAAGTGATTTATTTAGATAATGTAGGATTTTTAACCTATCTACCTCTTTAATTTCATACTGTATTAAAAATAAATTTTAAATTTAATTTAATATTATAAAATTAATTTATGAAATAAGATTTGTTTGGATTAAATATACTTTGAGTTGAGTTAAGTATAATCTTAAAAAAAAAATATATATGTACCGTGTCTGTATTTTCATGAGTAGTTTTAATAATAATCATAATTAGATGTTATAATATAGGTTCTGAAAATACACACTTAAAAGTGAGTTGGAAAGGGTATAAAATGTGTTGAATTCAAAAACATAAACGCACTTAATGGGCAATGAATTTGAAGAGAGTTCTCACAGTTTGCAGGGGCAGTGAGTAAATTATGGAGCAACAGAGACAGAGAGGGGAAGAGCAGGCATAATAAACGTGAAGATGAGGTCTTCAGAATAAATGAACTTCCTTTCACTTCTTCTATGCCTTCCATCGATAAATGCATTAATGTCTTTTCTGAACCTCCCACTTTTTTCTCTTTTCTTTCCCACACTTAATATGTCACAGGGATTTGGACAGAGTTACTATCTACATCTCAAATTTTCCTCTATAAAAAAATCATTTTACTAATAATTTCCGAAATTTATTTTAAAAAATGTTTTAATGCATAAAAAATGAACCATCACTTTAATAACTTTAATAAAAAGTAAAACTAAAAATATATTTTATTAATTTTTAAAATCTTAAAAAAATTAAAAATTATTTTGACAAAACAGTTATCCAATAAGCTTTTCAGTTTTTAAAATTTTTTAAAATAAAAAAATATTTTTAAAACCAGTAAACAAATTTCCAATCTTCTGCTGCTTTTTCTAATAAAATGCTGCTAACATATTCTTTTCGATATATATTTAAATTATTGATATATTTAGTAAAAGTTATAAACTTACAAGACATTCGTTAAAATGAGATCGACCAAAATATAAAATTTTTCAAAATATTTCCACCATATTATTAAAAAAAAATGTGTTGTTAATATTTTTTATTATTATAAAATATAATATTATATTAAAATTAATTTTAGTGAGATAAGGAACTTAGATTAATGAATGATGAAGAGTTTAGATAAGTTTTGATAAGAGTATGAAAGAAGAGTTAAATGTTCTTCACTCTTCATTTTTCACATAATCCTCCTCTCTATATTTATTTCTCTCCAAGTCATCCATCTTTTCTCTAAAAATCTCACCCATTCTTCATCTTCTTCTAAAATCAAGATCACCATTAGAGAGCTCTTAAGGAGACAAACTTCCTCCACCGATTGGAAATTGTTCCAGGTAAGTTTTGGCACTAAGATCTTCCCTTTTCTTAAGGTTTGGGGCGCTTTGTGGAAGTTTCTTCTTCTCTGCGTTTGGGTGGTTAGGGACTTGTAATGATGTGCTAGGTTTATGGTTTAGGTACTTGAAGTGCTAGTTGGAAACCATGGTCGCAAATCTGTGTTGCAGTGGAAAAACTTCATAGTTAGGTTTAAAATAAGGTAAGGGAAGCTAGTTACTTTAACCCATTTTTGTGAGATTTGTGTTTGTGTGCTTGTAATACATGTTTTATCTTGTTTCTATTGTGTTTGGGATGCGTGAAATGATTGATTTTAGAGTTGGAATTGCATTTTTCGCATTTTGTAGAACTCATGTTCTGCATAATCCGCTGAGCGGATATGTTTCAAGAGCTCTTAGGATCATATCCATTAAGCGGATGACCCTTGCGTTGAGTGGATCATCCGCTGAGCGTAAAGGACTTGTGAGCGAATTGAACCCAAGTGTAGGAATGTTTTCTGGTCTAAATCCGCTGAGCGGATTGGAGCTTCATTGAGCAGATTGTCCCTCCAATAGACTACTTTGTTCTTATTGACTTGAAATGATGGAAAAAATGATATGTATTCATGTGAATATTAGAGAATTTTGTATAATAGAATTAAATGGCATGAGGCCTAGGTTACTCCAAGTGAAAGAAGTTTTTTGCTATTATGCTATTAATATGTAAATATAATTAATTTTTTATTTATAATGGAATATCAACTTATCAAAATATTATCAATAAATCTCATAGATAAAAAAAATGTGGGATATATAAGTATTTGCTATATTCACATTATCTTGACTAAATATATTATATAAATACAATAATATTTTTTAAAATCATATCACAATAGTCTTACACATCTCATAGTACAAAAACAATAATTCTCCTCATTATCCAATCTGAATCTACTAATTAACTTTATCTACATTGTTATCTACTCTCATGTTAAGACACGATCATCGTAATATCAACAAATTTACAAATATAACACAGAAAGGATAATCTAATGTAAACAAAACCTAACATAATAAAAATGATAATCATATTATCATTATCACAATTATTTATTCAATCTTGCTCAAGTTACTCAAATAATCATAATAAAGTATTCATTCACGCATAATCATTAGACTCAATTATTCATATCAACCTAGAAATATTAGACAAACTCTTCTAGAAAATTATATGAAATTCTTGACTTTAAGGTTTAACCCCTACTTATGCTCTCTAACTATCGGGTAGACCAACCTTAAAATTATTTTTAAGCTCCAAATTCTTCGGTCTATGCCCATACAGGAAACTGCATGTTAGGGGGGTGATTCTTAACTCAAATCAAAGTATGATGACTCAACTCATCCAGTGATAAGTGCAGTTGAAACCTTCATCAACTTTTCACCACATGGTACCCCTCTCTACGTGACTAGAATACCATTGAATTCTAGATACCATATCTCTAAAATTTCATATGTATACTATATATATACCAAATAGTATCTCATGATAACTACTTGACTCACACAAATAACACAATCATTTTCACACATCATTATCTGTATAATTCAATCTCATTGGCATATAGCCCGATAAATAGCCCATCTCAATCTCCTCGGCATGCAGCCCAACACACAACTATATAATCTCATTCTCCTCGACACATAGTCATTTCAACCCCATTGGTACACATCCATCTCAATCTCATTAACACACAATAATCTCAATCTCATTAATGATTTTCACCATTTTTCATGTAATCAATCACATTTCATAAATAATTTCCATCATCCATTATATAATCAATCTCATATTATGCTTCACAATAAATCACAACACATAATATCAATAGTTCATCATACAATCCATTTCATATCATATTCCATAAAATCTCACAGTTATGTATGTTGGGATTTTCTTTACAATTAATAATTATACCTATCCAAATAAACTAAAATTACAGCATAATTATGAATTAATCTTTATAAACTCATACCTCATTCATGATAAAACGAAAACAGAAGCGGAAGCTTACCTGTATTGAGAATTATGAAGGAGAGTAAATTAATCGTGGGTGTGGGTGTGTGTGGTCTTCCAAATGAAGAGAGTCGTATGTTTTCCTTCTAGGCTTTTTTTCGTCTGATAGGGATGATAAGAAAAATAGAAAACCATATCTGTATATCTCTCTTCACTGGAGACCATAACCCTACGTAACTTATGTGAGTTATGTCAATGTTTTTAATTATTTTGAATTTGGCCCTTCATCAAAAACAGAATATTACTTAGGTATCCACACAATAATTTTTCATGACAATTATGCCCTTAGCCATAAACTTAATATTAAGTAGATCACTTTATAATTTTGACAAATTAAATAATGACCCTAACATATTTAAATAATAAATGTGACCCAAAAAATGCTAACATTGTAAACTCAATAATTTATTATACAACATCTCATATCATCTTTTACCAAATTTCACATTTATGTACACTTACAAATTCAATTTAAAAAATAAAATCATTTTCCAACAATAGTATAACTTCGCTCAAACTATAAATCCTCGCTTAAGAGAGAGGCTTTTCACTCAAGCGATCACTTGTCACTTAAGTAGAATGTTTCTCGAGAGCAACATTCTTGATCTGATATTCTTGCTCAAGTAGAGAGATCTCGTTCAAGAGAAAGAGCTCATCGCTCAAAAGAAAGAGTTCATCGCTCAAGAGAAAGAGCTCATCACTCAAGCAAAGGCTCATCACTCAAACGAAACCTCCTAAGAGCACCTTATGTTTTTTGCTCAAGCGAGATCTTTGTCACTCAAACAAAAACTACACAGCAAGCACACTTGGAGATTGTCGCTCAAACGAAATTTCGTCGCTCAAGTGATGGTCTCCTATATACTAGATCAAAAACAACAAAAAAAATCAATTTCTTGAATAATTTTTATTTCACAAACGAATTTCAAAATATTATTACATTCAACATAGTATAATCAAGTTTTTACCGTACATACTCATCAACAATTCATTATTTTACACAATATCACACTCTTACACATAAGATCAATTTATCAAACACTTAAAATGCAAGAAATACCTAATTAGCTTTCCTTACCTCTGATCAATTATTTTTTTTCAAATTTGAGATGAATTAAAGATGTTTTATCTTACTTTAAAGGATCCTGAACATAAAAATATTTAGATTATTACTATTTAGATTGGTAAATTCTAAAATTAACTAGAAAATTTAAATCCCTAAGTATTTTGAATAAATTGCTTTAAAAATTAAGAGAATTAAAAATTTAATCACAATAAAAATATATTTGAATAGGATTAATTTATACTTCATGAATTTTCTCCAATATTCTAGAATCTGGAAAGAAAGGAATCTGGAAAGAAAGGAAGAATTTAAAAGAAATTTTGAGAGAAGTTTAAAAGGGTTTTAGAGGATGTGATTTTGAATTGAGAAAGAAGAAAATGAAAGTTTTCTCTATTTATATCTTCTACCTTTCGTAAAGAATTAGAATCAAGACCCAATCAATAAAAAAAAGTCCAACCCTTGCTCTTAAATAACAAAGAATTAAACATTTTGATAAAATACTTATATCCATTTTGTTTTCCTTTTGCCCTCTCCTTCTACTCTTATTTTAAGTTAAGCATTACTTTACTTAACCATTACTATTTATAATTCTATTTTGATAAATTAACTTATGACTAGGCTAAGCTTTTTTTCTTCTCAGATTACGGCTCAATATCATTTTAAGTTTTAAAAAGAATAAATGTACTTAAAAATTATTCAAAATAACTCTTATAAAATAAAATAAAAAAGGAAAATTTATAAATTATTTTTCTTCTTGATGGGTACATATAATTTTTATTTTTATTTTTGGCATGCAACCATGATTTTATTTGATACTCATTTGGAGAGATTTCGCAATTAGTTGTTCTGTTTTTTAAATAAATAATTATAAGAATTAAACATAAAAATTCAATATAGTTTAATTTAATTTTAATTTATTATTAATTTTAAATCAAATTAAACTAACTTTTACGTTTCAATATGGATTAATTATTTTATTATATAATTATTAAATGGTTTTAATAAAAGGTTTGTAAAACCATTTTTTTATAAAAATATCATTAAAAATTTTATAATAAAAATTATAATATATATATATATATATATTATATAACTGTTATTATATTTATATTCTTTTATATTTATAAATAAAATACATAATATTATAATAAAAAAATATAATATAAATTTATTATCATATTTTTATAATTATAAATATATTATTAATAAAATACAATTTGTATGGTATAAGATTTAACAAGTTAAGTCTAATAAGCTGAATTTGTTGGTTAAAATTATAACATCTATCATTAAGATAATATATTACTAAATAATATTATAAATAGATTATATTAAATATATATATATATATATATATATATTCTTATCTCTAATTATAGACTAAATATTTTATCTAAATTATATTTCTAACTTAAACATTGGAGTGTAATTATAAGTACATCTTGTTACCAAGTAGCATTAAGAGGGGGTGAATTGATGTAATAAAAAATTAAAACTTTAACGTTTATTTAATTCAAATTTTAACCCTCTTGAAATAATTAGTCTAGCAGATATTTTATAAAGCGCAACGAAAAAATTAAGAGATAAAGGAAAGAGAAAGATAACACTAGAGATTTATATTGGTTCGGGTTAAACCTTTAACCCTACGTCCAGTTCCCAATTACCTCAACCTGAGATGATCACCCACTCTCACTATCTTTAATTAACCAGAATTTTACAACCACTAATCACAAGTGAAACATGCAAAATAGAAAAACTAAAGATTGAGCCTCACTATCTCTTGAAACCCACAAGAGATTGCCACACCTTCCTTGAGTCACACAAGAAATGAAAACACCTTCCTTGAATCACACAAGGAATGACAACACCTTCCTTGAATC